>CATIUR010000004.1:124327100-124934600 GCA_949592205.1 Helichrysum umbraculigerum
TTACAAAGGGCATTCTCTCACCGCATATATGCCACAGCTGAGACTCGGTGCTGCTGCACTCATGGATTAAAAAAGGCAGTTTATCTCAACAAACGCCCTGTCACCAATAATAATAATTTTAATTGGAGATAATAGATGCTAGATCACAAAGTAGAAACCCTATAAAATCTGAGATCACAGAAATTGGATGATACCTTGTGAAAGAACTAGCAGGATAGGTTTGGCAAAAGACAACTTGGAATTCTTTTTAAATATTCGGCTAATTGTGCCATCCACGCCATTTTTTATCTATAAAATGTATCAGACTACACTTGTTTTCAAACATTTTAAATAACAATTGTGATACACATGTTAGATCAAAACACCACTTCCATAAACCTAAATTAATCCCGAAACTGTTCAAGAACTTTCAAGAGACTGTAGGTCTCTGAATCCGGTCTAGACCCTCCAAGAATCATACGTTTTAGAAGATTTGGATCATAGATTTTGGCCTTCACATAACCCTTTATCAAGGCATTGTAAACAAAAGTGTATTTAGCATAATTTGCTTTCTTCAATTCATCAAACAACTTCTCTGCATTCTCCACATCACCACTCTCTACAAAAAGATTGATTAAAGAGTACGTAGTTTCTAACCACGGGGTTGACCTTTTCACACTTGTGCTTGTTGTCAGATCCTTACCCAACTCTAATGTCTTTAGAGCTTCTATCTTTAACCCTGATTTTAAGCAACCAACAGCAAGATGTCTAAAAGTAATTGAATTTGCTTTGCATCCATATTTCTCCATTTCCCTATACAATCCGGTTGCTTTGCTAACATGACCATATCTACAATAAACAGATATCAATGAATTAAATTGCTCGGTTGACTTCAAGTCTTCCTTTGACTTCAATGCCGACCAAAGATCTTCGGCTCGACTTATATCTCCAATTTTGCCGAAAGCTTCAATTGCAAGCACATAGCTTTTAGATTTTACATGGGGTTGTTCTAGCACAATTCTCCAAATTCTTTCAAGATCCTTTGGTTTTTTTATATACCCATATAGTATAATGAGTATGTCCAGTGTTGACCAGTTATTCCCTGTCATTGACTTCTCTATAGCTTCGACATATGTCTCACACGCTGTGTATAACCTAGCTACAGCATGCGCAGTGGCAATTATGCAGTAAGTTATCTCATTTGGTTCGGTATTTGCATGTTTCATGTCACCGAACACCTTCAGGAGCCCTTCAATGTTGTGTTGGTTAGCTTCCATTTTCAAAAGAATGTTGTAAGTGGATACATGTCTGGCCACCTTATCGGCTTTCATTTGAGTGAGGATTTTAGAGATAGATTTCCTTCGGGTAGGGGAAGAATGGAGGATTATCAAGCGGTTAAAAACCATGTATGAGATGGAGTGACCGAGTTCTCTCATTTTTTTCATGTAAGCTAATGATAACCGTATCATGCCTTTATCCAAGCAAGCAATTACAAGATTATTGTAGAGTAATTCATCCTGGTACTCTGAAGGGATATGAGAAAACAGTTTCTCACCTTGCGAGATTCCATGAAGCTTAGCAGTGAATTCTAATAGATATGAGTAATCTAGTTGTTTCGGCATGTAGGGCCTCTCTCGAATCACCCATTCCATCACCTACAGTAATTTAAGAGGCACGAAAGCTCAGAATCCATAAACATTAAATACAGTCTAATAACTTATGTAACTCTTATCAAGAAAAAGTAACGTCATTTCACAATTTGAAAATGATATGCCAACGATTTTGCAGCTACTTTTAATATTGTGTACATGGAAAATAATGCTCAGTGGAAAAGAAGCCATTTAGCAACACCAAATCAGTGCTCAACTTGGAAATGAAGTGCAACTTGTCTAGGGGCATACAGAGTATGAAGATTTCATCAATTAGTTTAAAAACTATGACATCAGACATCCTCTTGAGTTAATTAGTATGTAATGTAACAGGCTAGAGAATTAGAAAGAGGGGGGGGAAAGCTGAAAAATTTAAGCACATTTTTATAGGCATTTACTTGAACATCTTGCAAGCATTACCTCAAGTGCACGCTTATTATATTTACGTTTGCGTAACCGATTGATGGTGTGAAAAATATCGCCTCTGTGAATCGGAAATCCATCACCCATCCAGCTCTGAAAAGCAGACCCAACAGGGTCTGCTCTGTCCAGCTTCTCTATTCTCCCACATAAGCTTTTCGGTTCTTCTTTATCCTCTTTGGTGGTTGAATGTAAATCATCAACTGCCTCGCTGTTTACTTCTAGTTCGTCTTCGTATTTGATAAATTCTGAGCTATTAATTGCTTGAGTACAGAATCTAAGAGTTCTAGAATGAGATGTGAAAAGTGTTCGACGAAATGCTTGAAAGAACTGACTTTCGAATAAGGGGACTGTTACTTGCATGCCTTTTTATGAACACAAAACAATTCTGAAGATTTATGAGTTCGTTGAAATCAACTGGCGTAAAAATACACGCGGTGTATGTTGTTTAAAAGACAATAAGCAAACATCATGATCAATGATAGAATTAGAAGACGAATGATTATGTGAAATACTAGAAATTAGGGTTTACCTTGAAGAAAATGAGAGCACTGAATCACTGATTGATGTAGGAAACTGAGAAGCTGAGAAAAAGGTTAGGGCTTTGGGTTGTTGCAGAAGAAAAAGATGAATTAATTAAGAATGGAACCGAGGGGCGGGGATTGCAATTTAAGAATTCTTTGAGGGTATTTTTTACAAGTTTATGAAACCCAAGGGACGGTTATTGCAATTGATCATTCACGTACAGCAAATTCTGGGATTCAATTATTCGAATCAAAGCAAGGATCCATAATCCCAAATTGATTTGTTAGGGCTCCAAATACTCGGGTATCAATTAGTTAATGGCAAATAACATCAACAACAAAAGAGATGAACCATTAACAGCTCCACCCGTTGATCGTTGGTTTGACCTAACCTTAGGTTCCTCTTTCCAAGACAATCCTTCTTCCAAATTCTGCACTCTACGCTGTAAGTATATATGTATCTACCTACCTGTGTTTGTGTGCGTTTTACTATTATTTGTATTCAATATTCATGTTATATAATCAATCAGTCGATTGTTTTAGTTTT
Source organism: Helichrysum umbraculigerum (assembly GCA_949592205.1). Taxonomy (NCBI): domain Eukaryota; kingdom Viridiplantae; phylum Streptophyta; class Magnoliopsida; order Asterales; family Asteraceae; genus Helichrysum; species Helichrysum umbraculigerum. The sequence goes on from CATIUR010000004.1 coordinate 124,330,220, forward strand.
GGACTAAATGTTTGATATTAAAAATCAAAACTTTTTTATTTTTATGTAATAATTTTTATATATTTTATTATTATACATTTCAGATGAATTTAAACCAGCATCAATTGATAAGAATCAACCTGGGAAACTGCATAAGACTAATGATAACAAAGTTGCTGTTGAGTTCCAAAACAACCAACCAGGGAAACCTAAAGTGAGTTTTGAAGGTAGTAGTGAGGATTATAAAGACAATGATGCTGTATTGTTCTTTGATGGATCGAGTTTTCGGTTGGAACGGTTACATAGATCGGTTAAGCGATTGAGACATGTTCGACAACCTGGCGAGTCTGCAGCTGTAGCCGCAACTAATTTACCGGGTCCGCCACCCGAGTCTAATTCGCCACCACTTGGGAAGGGGAATAAGCTTCAGACTTCAAATAAGAGCCTACTTCCCCCATCTGTAAGTTACTACTCTTTGTTTGTTTGGATAATTTGTACTATACAAATTTAACCGACATACATGTGTATTACATAATCTATCAGTGTACTGTCTTTTTGTATCTATCTACGTATTGAGCCTTACGAAAGTCCTGTCTAGGGTCCTGAGAATGTGTAAATAGATCATTTTGCCTGTTGTATATTTGCTTTCTAGGTGCCAAACTATGTCTATTCAAGATTGTGTTATGAATGTATCCTTCTGCATGCGTATACGTTTCAAAGATATACGTGTTTACAAGATGTGGTGAAACCATGTTCAAGTTGGTTATCAAACTATAAATTTACTGGCCAAACTGCCATGAAATGAATTTGTTTATTGCTGACACTTATGCATTAGTTGTCTGAAGTTTCTCTTTTAGTTTCCATAAATGACTTAAACCTCTTTGCTACTCTTCAGCAGGTTGAAGTTGAACGAATAGAGATTGGCAACTTTAAAGGCTTCGGTATGTTCCACGCTCATGCTGTATCTATTAATGTATTTGCATGCAACATGTAATCCTTTAAGTCTTTTTGATTATTGTTTTTCATAATATGCAGATGGGAAAGCCAGAGAAGAGAAGGTTATCGATAATCCGTCTGTCCCTTCAAGTTCATTCTACACATCACCAGATCATAAGAACGATGATGACTTGGACGAACAGCTGGACATACTCAATGACGATGAAGACATTGACATTGGCACAGCAGCTGATAATCTAGAGACGGTTCCAGAAAGACAAGGTTTCACTGGCATTGATATAAATATCCCACATCAGAATGAAACTGATGATGAGATTGCAGAGGTTGATTTGAGTGATGATGAAGGGGATACGGGGGGTTATAATGCTGCAGAAGCCCTTAGAGCGCAGGTGAATGCTGAGGAAAGAAAAAAAGCATCTTCCAGCTCAAGTGGGAGTAGTCGCAGCAGCAGCAGCGGCAGTAGCAGCAGCAGCAGCAGCAGTGATAGCAGTGAAGATGACTCTGTTAACTCTATATAACAAACAAATTAAAGCTTTCAGTTCATGTAACAACCGTCCTTAAATTACTAGCAACATAGTCCAAAGAAAGATGTAATGGTGGTTTTCCGGAGTGTGAACTGGTTTTGCTGTGAACACCAACCGTTGGTATTTTGGAAATATCTACTGCATTAAAGTTCCTTGTTTCTTGTTGCAGTATATCCATGAGGGGGTATTTAATTATGTGACATTGAATGTCCTAATTAGTCGACCGATTGAATAACATGTATGACGATTAAAACCCCATCCTCTGTTTGAGCCTAACTCAGCATGTATTCTAATGCTTACCATCTCTTGAATTAATATATTCTATAAAGATTAGTTTGTTACAGTTTTTAAAATCACAATACGTCAGTATTTAGGAAACAAAGAAAACAGACAAGTGTGGGCAGGTAGACCCAAAATTGTATGCATATATCTCCTAAATCTCTTTACTAAAACATGCATAATGCTATTGTCATTGCATAGTTTTATGTAATCATATTTGGTGCACTTACTTCATATGCAATCGAAAATAAAATGAAGTGCACAGAAAGGTATTCGCTGGTCAACCCAACCCATTTTGACCTGCACTAGAACTTGCTTGTTTCGACTCAAATCTGCTTGACATGCTACCTAGCCCACCTAGTCATTTTGCCATATTAGATTGTATCCTACAAGCCTTATAAATTAGCACAACTGAGTCATGAACACAATCTCCTAGAGCACGTCTCAAGGTCTCATGACAGTTGATTACTCCGTATTTGTTTGTAAATATCAGTGTCATGCAAACACCCCTAACTCCCTAAGCTATGTTGAAAATGGATGTAGTTCAAAAAAACATGGAATTGCTGAATTTGTATAGTACTGTAGTTTAAAAACCTTTCTTAGATACTTGGTATCTCCCCCTGTTCTTTCATTGATTTCATTCTTGCTGAACTGAAGTACTGCTATTATTATACTGCATAAGATTTAAACAGTACTTGAGCAGAACACATTCTAATTTCGACTGGTTAAAGATCTTTATTTATAGAGAATAATACTCGTTCATTTTGCTAGATTGATTTGACGAATGTCAAATATGCCAAATTGCTATGTTATATAATATTTAGTTTCAGTAATGGGTCTGTATATAGGACACTCCATGCTCTAACTTTTAGTAGTATGGTTCATTTGATAATACATAATGAACTAAAACCCTGGTGGAGAAATTGTTTATAACCAGATGTCATATAAATACATGTATTTGGGTTGGCTAAAAGTGCAGAACATTTGATTGGGTATTAATTTATCCGCATTGTTGGGTATATACAATATATTAAAATACTTTCAGTTAGCAAATGGCGTTAGATTGTGTTGCGGCCGTGATATCATCATACCACATGTCGATAATAAAACTGATGAGCATGTCCACAGCGAGATGGACAACGTTGTCATCATCCAATCACAAATGTTTCCAGGCTCTTCACGACGTGAAGCGTTCATGAGCATCACGTAATTACACAGAAAAAGACTCAGATTCCTTCTCTGGAATCTTTAAGCCTTCTAAAGCAACTTTAAGCCCTCTTTTTAACATGCCATAAAGTCATGATCAGCAAAACATATAATAAGGTCAGAAGATCTCACCATCAATTGGTTCTTCCAGCCAACCAAAACAAAAATGGCTCTATCGAATATCAAGGTTCGATTTATAGAAATATGAAGAAGTTTCTACCATCCTCCTTCAAGCATCTTTTATGGATCAAATCGAACCCTTCGAGTATCAAAACCTGAATAGATCGTGAAGTTTGTGGGTGTTTTTAGAAAGCCGCTTTGTGGAATCTGAATATAGTCAAGGTGGGCAAATCAAAGTTTGTACCACATGAGATTTCATGAAGGGAAACTTTCATGCAAAATTTATTCCAACATATACTTTGAGAAGGTTGCGGATAACTTTCGTATGTGTTTTGAAACTAAGGAATATAAAACACCACAATGAAGTAAAACTTAAAAACATGGATGGTAGTGTTCAAATCGGTACATCAATTTTGAGTAAGAATAGGGGATAAATCTCAACCACTCATTTTCATCAAATATCCATTTCCCCCACATTTTTGAAACTCAAATATTTCACAAACGGTAAGTCGAAAAATCATGAAAATTGCACCATAAAGTTCAGCGTTTTCTCCTCTTCGATTTGCCGTCCCTCAAGGCATACTTTTGACAACTTTTTTTTTCTTCATTTTTTGGTGGGTTTTACAAATTAGTAACACATGTGTTAGTGATTCACAGCGTTGGAAATGCCCGAATAAGTTGGCTCTAGAGCAGTCATTGAATGTTCGACCTCAAAAAAATTAGATTTCGCTGGCAAGAAGGTAGGTTAACGTAAGAGGGTTTGACAAAGCCTTTCCGTTGGGAAATCCCTAATAAGCTGCGCAGTTGTACATTTGATTTGTGGTTAGGGTTAGGGTTTAGGGCTATGGCTAGAGTTTAAGATTTAGGGTTAAGGTTTAGCAGAGTTAAGGGTTAGGGTTTAGCAGGGTTTAAGGTTTAATATGATTTAGGGTTTAGAGTTTTGTAAAACGTTTAGGGCTTGGGGATTAGGGTTTAGGGTTGGGGGTTTGGGGTTTAGGTTTGGGGGTTTAGGGTTGGGGGTTTGGGGTTTAGGGTTTCGGGGTGAAACCCCCAACCTCTAACCCTAAACCCTAAACCCCAAACCCTAAACGCAACACTTTAACACATGTGTTAGTAAATGTGAAACCCACCAAAAAAATGAAAAAAAAAAAAAAAAAAAACTCGTCGAAAGTTTGCTTTGATGGACGGCAAATCGAAGAGGATAAAACGCTGAATTTAATGGTGCAATTTTTATAATTTTTCGATTTGTCGTTTGTGAGATAATTGATGTTGGGGGTAAATGGGTTTTGTACATGTGAGCATCCTCTTTGTACACATGGTACAATATGGGTAAGGTTCAGAGGAGAAGGTATTATTTGAAGAGAAGGAGGAGAAGAATTTTCAAATTTTCATTTTTACCCCCTCCACCTTTTTAATAGTGTACACTACTCCCTCCTACTTTCTTCCTACCCACCCCTCCCCTCCACCACCCACCACCACTAGCTGCTGCCACCCGCCGCCACCCGCCACCGGTCGTCGGAAAAAAAAAATTTCAATTTTTTTTTAATTTTTTTTTAAAAAAAAAAAATTAAAATTTTTGTTTCATAATTTTTTTTTTCCAAATTTTTTTTTTACATATTATCACTTTGTACTGCATTTTATTATTTTTATTGCATTTTGTATATATATTTAGTATATATTGTTCGTTTTTACTGCATTTTATTTATACACCTCAATCTTATATATATTGTTTGTTTTTTACTGCATTTTAAGTTATACATAATATATTTTTTACTACATTTTGTTAAAATTACACTGCATTTTATTATTATTCACTGCATTTTGCATATATTTCATATATTACATATTGTTTATTTTTTACTGCATTTTATATTATACATATTGTAACATCCTCGAAATGGACCTAGTTGTGTTATATTATTTCTTGATTTAAAGTAGTATTTAAATGTGTTTGGAAATAATATTGTTTGAATTAGTGAAATAATTGGAATAGGAGTCGAATATTCCAATGTGATAAGTGAATTATTAATTGTTGTAAATTAATATAGTTGACGGTACAATAAAATGTTTGGACTCGCAAATGGTTTTCGGGTTCCAGACAATAGATTGAGATGGGGTATTAAATTATACCTGTATATTGAAGGCGGTTTGTGAACCGACTATATATTTAACTTTCCTTTTTAGGAAAGTTCATTTAGAAACTTCAAAACTCACAGAAACTCTCAGAAAACCTCCAAATCAAATTAGAAATCAAATCAGGAAGTTGTGATTCTCGTGAAACTTCACCATGGACAGATTATCATCAGTATATTCTTCAATCAGTAAGTGTTCTTGAGTATTTAAGAATTTGATTTCGATTGAAATTTGGGTGAATTGATAAATTGGAAGAATTGAATGTTAGGAACAAGTTATAAGTATTACATGATGTTTATACGAAGTTAATTGTGATATATAACGGTTTGAAATCGAGTTTTGAGTGTTTTGGGTATTAAACCCGTGGGTTAGGGTTTGATCAGGGATGAAGATGAGCTGAAAAAGGCTCAAACGCGATCCCGGAACCCTAGCCAGGATCGCGTTCGTTAGTTATAAAAGGAATTAGACGAGTTTTGTTCTTGGGAACGCGATCCCAAGAATTTGTCCGGATCGCGTTGCTTAGTTATAATTTGTCACAGAATGATTTTACAAAGAGGAACGCGATCCCACCATTGTTTTCTGGATCGCGTTTGTCAGTACTTTTTGTAAATTTTCAAAAGTGCATAAGTGTTTAGTAGTGATTTTTGCCACGGAAAAATTGACAAATTGTCTTTAAACTTCGATTGGGCTGAAATTTACATGGTCACTCGAAAACGGCCCACTGATCAAAGCTATATGCTATAGCCTAGTCAGTTTTTGGCCATTCGGGGTCGTTTAGGGGTCGAAAATGGCATTTTACAGTTTTTGGACCTTAATTCGGGACTTTTGATTATGTTCCGAATTGAACTTTTGTTGCTGTGATCTTAGGGATCACTTGATACATGTAATTATGTTATGATTGTGTAACGATGTTAATTACATAAGTATTATCAGTTGATACAAGTTACTAACTCATTGTTTATTGATTGTATTCTCAGATGTGTAGAAGGCTCAGTAATATTAGACTTCTGAGCTTGCAGCTGAGGTGTCGGTGAGTGGATCTGTAACCTCAGTGTGATTTAGTTGTAATGATTTGATTTACAACAAGTAATTTATAGTATTACTTTGATATGATGAATCTGTTGAGATATCTTGCCATGTTAGTGTGGTGGTTTGCTTACTTGGCTGTTTGAGCTAGTATGTAAGATTCTGAGGTCAACTTGACTTGACAGTTGGACTTGGTTGTTATTGTAGACGACAGGAGATCTTGAAACTTGAAATGTTGGTTTATAGATCTAGGTCGTGTGTAATTAACAACTGGTTACCGGTAATTCTGTATAGGCCAATACAGATGATTGATAAGAGTTCCTTGAGTACCAAACCGGTATTAGGGTGTCTCAGGAGCCACCGGTCCTCATGACGGTTGATAATGCTTGATTAGAAGTTGTGTGAATTAGTGATTGATTGATTTTCTGTTTATTGTTAATTTGATTTAAACAGATTGTTATGCTAAGCTGTACTGTTGCTTATAGTTTCATTCACTTAGCTTTATGCTAACCCCACCACAGTTCTTCCTGCAGGGTAAATAGATGGGACATATTGGGCAGGGCAGGAAGTAGTTTGGAACTGAAGGAATGTTTGACAGGCTGTTACTCTGATGTTATTTTGATAACTAAAGTAATGTTTTGAATTATATAACACCGAGTTTGTTGAAATGTCAGGTGTAATAAGTTTGAAAAAGTTTATTGACATTTTACGTAATGTAAAACATTGATAGTATGTTTTGAAATATACGCTTCCGAGTCGCAATTATTATATTATTGTTTATAATTAAACGAGGGGTGTTATACATATGATCCATTTTTACTGCATTTTGTATGAAAGTATAATACATACTACTGTTTTTACTGCATTTTGCATATATTTATTTAGTACACATTGTTCGTTTTACTGCATTTTATATTATATATAATCTATTTGTACCGCATTTTATTTTTTTACTGCATTTTGTTATTTTCACTGCATTTTATATTATACATAATCTATTTGTACTGCATTTTGTTATTTTCACTGCATTTTGTTATTTTTGCTGCATTTTTCATATATTTCATTCATTATATATTGTTTGTTATTCACTGCATTTTGTATTTTACATATTATCGATTTGTACTGCATTTTGTATTAAAGTATAATACATATTGTTGTTTTTATTGCATTTTGCATATACATCATTTAGGACATATTGTTATCTTTTTACTGCATTTTAGATTATATATATTATCCATTTGTACGGTATTTTGTTGACGTTGGGTATAGAAGATGCGGTAAAATATATACAAGTTTTAGTTAATTAACAATAATATACAAAATGCAGTGGAAAAAACGTATAGTTGTATTAAAAATGCAGTAGGAAAAGGAATACTATATCTAATAAAAAATTTATGGGAAAAAAAATTTGAAAAAAAAAATTTGAAAAAAAAAAATTTTGAAAAAAAAAAAATTTTTGAAAAAAAAAATTTTTGAATTTTTTTTTTTTTTTTCAAAAAAAATTTGAAAAAAAAAATTTTGAAATTTTTTTTTTCCGGCAGCGACTGACGGCGGCCGGCGGCAGTCAGATGGTGGCAACAAGTGGTGGGGGTGGTGGTAGGTGGGGTTGGAGGAAGAAGAAGGTAGGAGGGGGAAGAAAATAAAGTGGAAGGGTTAACATGTAAAAGTCTAAATAGTGGAAGGGGTGTTGAGTGAAAATTAATGTTATGTTTTTTATTGTTAACTAATACCCTTATTTTTTATTTATGAACAAAGTACTTTTGCAACAAATGGAAGTTAATTGGTACCCTTCTCCAACATATCCCAACTTACTTAAAAACTACCAAGAATGACTAATTTCATCTGACAGATTTATCTGATATAAATTTGAAATGCATGAATTAAAGGACCTATAAATTTAAGGAAACCTAATTTAGAAGAGCAATACATAATAATAATTGGGAACTTCTATATATGGCATTTGTTAGAGCAGCATAACAACATGGAGGCCCAATGCTATATTTAGTTTCATTCATACCTTCAAGAATAATAATAATAAAAAGTGGGCATGTGGTAAACAGAATGGGACTATGACTATAATAGGTTCCTACTTTCCACACCATTTATTTAATTTAAAAATAAATTTTCTGTACTTTTTCTGTACTTTATTCCTTCATTCTTTCTTACATTCTGTACTTTTTCTGTACCTTTTCGTACTTTTCTGTACTTTTTTTAATACAAAAATGGTGTAGGAAGTAAAAAAAAATGGTGTGAAAAGAATAAGCCCTATAATATCTCTTGTTCATAAACTCTTTTTATTTAATAAATATAATAAGGGGCAATTACATATTTCCCCCTAACATTTTACAAAATTATATATATACCCAAGCATGCATTAAAATCATTGTACACCATGCAATAAAAACTTGTATTTGGGTATATATGATATTTTGACAAGTTTTGAGGGGGATATATGTAATTTTCCCATATAATGATGTCACTAAAACTTTGTTAAAACTTTCTGTTCTAAGAATATTTTTTTAAATTTTGTTTAATGACAGGTTGAATTTATATGGATTTACAGAAAGAAAAAAGAAAGGCTACATCCATTGAGTGAAAATGAAAGCAAACAGAATAACACTTTACAACATTTCCTGTGATTAAACAAGTAAAGAAACCCAAACAAAGGAGTGCTGAATACTCATGATATTATGCCACTTTTAAACATAAGGTTTTGCTAGCTGCTAGTGGGCCAATTTTGCCCCTTCCAAATTCTTCAAGAATTGCCTAATTATGAAGCATGAACCCCACAAATGCTTGCAAAACCCATTCATACCATCATAAGAATAGATGCCAAAATAATATTTGATTACAGGTTATGTCACCAAATCTCAAAAGGGTGATTTGCACTTGGCATAAATCTACTTTTACCACAAATGACGATGAAAGGCTTTCTAGATCTTCGATATGTCATATTAATTTTTAGTTATATAAAAATGTCAAGACGCATAATAAGCTAGCAAGGAGGAAAGTAATTTTAGCAACTGATTTGGTTGTTGGTTGTTGGTTGTATTTGATGTTACATTAAGGGTTGCTAGTGGTATTAATAATTTGATCAATAACAGAGTTTAATCAGTTAAAGTAAAGCAAACAAGCTGGTTTTATTGTGCTGACAACCCATAGATCGCCTGGGCGGTTTGGAAAATCTTTAAACCTTCACGTAATGTTTTGCACTTACTAAGCTAAACCAAACCATTTTTTCTTAAATGGCATAGATAATTAAGAAAAAATTAGTAAGAACTTAGAAACATACAGCGCAACAATGAATAAACTTAAACAGACGCAGCAACAGAAATGATGGCTCCCTAAGCTAAAAATAATGACCACTATAAGGCTTTAAGCTAAACCAACCATTCACGTACCCTGACTTGAACTGTATACGTGATTCTTATACATCGTAGGTTTAAAATATGTGCATATATATAGATATCGTTCCAAAAGCTACATTAATTATACGTACATCACGTATCTAATCCATAATTCATCCATCTACGTACTATTTATGTTAGATGCAATCTCTGTAAACTTTTATCTTAGAATCTTGTTAAGTTATACTCTGCAAATAGAAGTAATTTATAATATATAGAATAAATTTATTGTGTAACGTGGTTCTGGAAGTGTGTATATTCTTGATCATCTGATCTTAAATTAAATTTATAGTCCTATTATACTTTTATGATATTATGATATGATAATGTATATCGTATCACATATAATAACATTTTGGGTCCATCTTTTATAAGTAATGTTAATTTAGCTTTTGTATAAATACCAAGTCCTAAGCACAATATACCATCATAGACCCACAATTCCTTCTTTCTTCTCTCTCTCTCTCTCTCTCTCTCAAAACTTTCTTTCTGCAAAGTGAAGCATTTAGCAAAGAAAATGGGGGCACTTGATTACCTCTCCAACTTTTGTACAGTCACCAGCACCAGCACAAGACATAGAAGAAAACCAATGCAGGCATACACCTTTTTAATACTCTCTCTCTCTCTATCTCTTTCTCTCTTTAGATTTCTCGCAAAACGTTGATAACCGGCAACTAAACAAAAAATGAATTTTGGTTTCTTTCTCAGACAGTTGAAATTAAAGTCAAAATGGACTGTGATGGATGCGAAAGACGGGTCAAGAATTCAGTTAAACACATGAAAGGTACTATTCATTTTTCATTTTATTTATTTTTATGTCTGTCTATTGATGTAACAGTATTAAGTTTCGGTATGTTTTTAAGGTGTGAAGACAGTGGAAGTTATCAGAAAACAAAGTCGGGTAACAGTAAGTGGATACGTGGACCCAAACCAAGTGTTAAAACGAGTAAAGAGTACAGGCAAAAGAGCCGAATTTTGGCCATACATCCCTTACAATTTGGTCAGTTATCCTTATGTGAATCAAGCGTATGACAAACGAGCTCCGGCTGGTTTTGTCAAGAACGTTGTTCAGGCTGTTTCGGCTCCAAATGCTACCGATGAACGGATCACTTATCTCTTTAGCGACGATAATCCTAACGCTTGTTCAATCATGTAACATACTATATATAGTAATTAAGTTAATTTGATGTCTTTTCAATTATTTGTTTTTATTTAGTGTTATGAGAAACTAGCACCACCTATATATATGATGTGACAAATTGTACGTTTAGTACTATTTGTCATGCCTCGTAAGTAAGATATAGTTTTTGTGCGTGTATCTTAGAGGCTCGTGTAATTGAAATTAATTACCAATAATATGATGGCGTATTTGGTATTAATTCTTGGATCTATGTTGATTATTGTTACTTTAAAAAGTATTATTACTTTATCGAATTATTATACTTGTTTTATACTTTAGTTTATTGAATAATGAAATAATTAATGATGATGATTATACTTGTATTTCATTAAACCCTACTATTTTTAGTAATATTGAATCTCTAACCAATTAAAAAAAATAATTCCAATTCAAAGTATATCCAAATGTTTTTAAGAATTAATTTCCGAATAAGATCTCTATCTAAACTTTTTTAAATTAAGTTAATTATAAGATTAATATGAACAGTTTTGCTGAAGCTGTTTTTGACACATTATAATTTTGCATATACCGAAATACGTACATTTTTATTACTTATATTAACAACATTATTATTATTATTCCGAATTCACAAATTTTGAACTTTCCTTAAAGTAAATTGAGAAAAGGTAATTAAGGGTAGAAAAATACTAATTGTCCCTGAATTTGTTAACCGACGAAGATTGTTGTATAAACTATAAAAAGTTCCAAAATGATAAACACCATATTTTAGATTAGATAACGCAAGCCGAGGTTCTTAAAAAAGTAAAGGATAAAGCATCTAAATCACAATATTAAGTATTTGCTTTTCTATTCACAATAAAGAGTTTTATCGAAAACAATCTTTAGGGCTATGAATAACATTATTTCCATGCATTATCAATAATGCATACATTAACCAAAATATCATCTGTTATAACTACAACTAACATTTTTATATATTAAATACTACCTCCGTCTCATGCAAAACGTGCATGTTACTATTTTGGGATGTCTTCGATAAGTGTTCACTTTGATGTTTCAACCAATCGTAAGAGAATTTAGTTGGTAGAGATGTTATTTGATTGGTGATTGAAGAGTGTAGTTAGGGGAGAATTCTAAAACTGCGTGCAAAGTCATAGTTGACACTTTAACTGGAACGAATGAAGTATTTTTTATTGGCTATCAGAAGTTATTTTTATCATATCTCATATATTATTTATTATTTATTATTATTATTATTATTATTATTATTATTATTATTATTATTATTATGAGATAATCCCAACCATGATGTACAAAGTTTGAATATTTAAATAGTTTTAAAAATGAAAAACGGATAGTTGGTATTTTATATATTAATCCTAATGATGTATATGCTTCTTCTTCAACCATACCCAATCTTTATTCTAAAAGCTTCAAATTTCTGGTCTTACGTACGTACTATTCTTATCAACTAACTTTTTAGGATTCTTCCGGACATTCTACTTTCTATCCTTCATCATCCCACTAGGATTTATTCCTTTAGTCATCAAACCATCCAATGTTAATTAGGATCATAAGATCATTTAATCATCCTTTAGTCATCGTGATTGAATGTTATGCTTTCGACCAATGACAAAAACATGCGTTCGATCATCTAGCTAGGTAGGCATCACGTAGTGCTTACCTAATATATATTCTTCTCCGGAAATCGTTGATTGCACATATCCACACTAATGTGGTACCAAAACTCTGTCGAATAGAAAGGGAAGGAATCGAAGAAGGATGGGTTGGTAAAAAGTCAATTCGGCATATAAGCGTTCAAAAGCAAGCAAAACATGATTTTTGTAAAGCTTGGTTTTTGTTAAGAAGAACAAGATTCTTGGTTGCCACTTTAACCCTAACTATAACACCCCTCGTTACTTTAATCGATTTTAATAATAATAACGACTCGGAAACGTAGATTTCAAACATATTATCCATGTCTTTACAATGTCAATAAACTTTTTCAACTTTAATACGTGACATTTCAACAAACTCGGTGTTACTCCCTCCGTCCCAAATTAAATGTCTGGTATCAGTCTTCACGGAGTTTAAGAAATTACTTTGTCAGGTAGTACATATGACAGTTTTACCCTTGCTTTTTTGCACGGACTCCTATGTATCAGTTTTGAGTGAGGGTTAAATGGTAAAGTGGATATGCTATTTTTGGAAGTGGACACTTATTTTGGGACAGACTAAAAAGGAAATGTGGACACTTATTTTGGGACGGAGGGAGTATATAATTAAAAACATTTCTATAGTTATCAAAATAACATCAGAGTAAAAGCCTGTCAAACATTCCTTCAATTCCAAACACTTCCTGCCCTGTCTAATATGTCCCATCTATTTTATCCTGCATGAAGAACTGTGGTGGGGTTAGCATAAAGCTAAGTGAATGAAACTATAAACAACAGTCCAACTTAGCATAATAATCTGTTTACATCAAATAACAATAAACAGAAAATCAATCAACCAATCATTCAATCAAGCAACTTCCAATCAAGCGTTATCAATCGTCATGAGGACTGGTGGCTCCTGAGACACCCTAATACCGGTTTGGTACTCAAGGAGCTCTTATCAATCATCTGCATTGGCCTATACAGAATTACCGATGACCAGTTGTTAATCACACACGACCTAGATCTCTGAACCAACTTTTCAAGTTCCAAGATCTCCCGTCGTCTACAATAACAACCAAGTCCAATCATCAAGTCAAGTTGACCTCAGAATCTTACATACTGGCTCAAACAGCCAAGTTATAACACCCCTCATTCAGTAAACCATTATAATAATGATTCTTGACTCGGAAGCGTAAATTTAAAACATATAAAAGTACATAAGTTGTTTTCAAAACTTAACACACCACATTTATCAATCTATTACAACCATAATAATACCATAATGAGGTGTTATATAAATTCACCATTTTCTTATCAATTCAAAATATATCAGAGTATACTCCGGTTGTCACACATTCCATCATTTCCAAGAACTTCCTGCCCAGCCCAATATGTCCCATCAATTATAACATGCAGGAAGGACTGTAGTGGGTTTAGCATAACGCTAAGTGAGTGAAACTATAAACAACAGCCCAACTTAGCATAACAACTCTGTTTACATCAAAGCATCGTAAATACACAGTATCACAGAGTATCTATAGTTCTTAGGGAAACCTTCAGCTAAGAACATACAGTTCTATTACAATGAGATAACATCTTAATACAATAACATGTCAATGAGGATCGGTTGCTCTGGAGATATCATAATACCCGGGGATTCTCCAAGAACACTTACCGTCAATCTGTAAGGTCAATACAGAATAGACCGATAGTTTGGTACTAATCTCATACGACCTAATTTCCTATTAACGAGAAGTACAAGGAAATTCCTGTCATATTACAATAGTAACCAAACCCAACTATCGTGTTGACCTCAATACTGATGCTCGAAGGCCAAATATAGCATGTGATCACATATTCAATTAGGTCAACATATCAGACTAAACAGTCTATCAACAGTATTATTACTAACAACCATAATCATCATGGCAATAATAAAACAGTAATAATACGTTACCCGTTGTAACCAAACCTGTTACAACTAAATTACACTGAGGTTATAAATCCACTCACCGAATACCCCAGTTGTCCACTCAGTAGTCTAATGTCACTGAGTCTTCTGTTTATCTGGAATTACAATTAAACAAAATGAGTTAGTAACTCATTCATAGTAATCAACTCATGTTAATATCACATCACATGGTTCATAATCCAAATCTCAATGAGTTATTACTTGAATCATTATATTATATCAATATCTCTGTTTCAAACTCATTATCAATGTTTAACACACTTAGTAACTATAATCTTCATAGTTTACCAATCACGATCATTTATCAAGTTATGATCACAATATCACTTTAATCACTTTACTTATCACCAAGTGGTATGATTAAACCATTACAAGATCATTAACTTCAAAAATCGTTAATCACAATCATCTTTAATCAATCATAATATGATCATTAGCAACACTTATCCACTTATGTACTAATAACACAAGCTTAAAAGCTTTGATCATAGCATAATCAACTAAACCATAACTTAATTCATGATCATCATTCATTTATATCATTTCTAAGTTAGGTTTTCAATTACAAATCATGAATTAGGCATCAACTAACAATTATTTCATCATTACAAGCTTCAATTTAACATTACTCATCCTAATTCAATCAAATACCCAAAAACCCAATTTCTAGGGTTTATGAAATTCAAAGATTAATACTTACAAAGTGTTTATAAGGATGAGAGGATGATCAAATCACGTTATTGCAACTTGAATCAAAGTTTTAAGGCTTCAATTTCAACTCACAGCTTGTTTTCAAGATTACAAGTAGTCCTGTGGTGTATACGTACGGCCAGAGTGATATATCAAGAAGAACATGAATTGATTTTTTGCAAAAGATTGATGATTATGGTTTAAGTTTAGGGTTTCAATCTTTCTCTAGCTCTCAATCGATGATACTGGAATTTTGGTGAAGTTTAGTACGTATTACACACATATATTAGAAATATGTGTACTAGTTTTGTCCCCCGTACTTATCATTGTCTGAAACTTAAAAACCATTTGTGGGGAAAAACTATTTTATTTTACCGTCAACTGAATTAAATTAAAACAGTTAACAATTTACTAGTCACAATAAATTATGTGACTCTTTAACCAATTATTTTCAAATAATAACACGGAACTATTTTCTGACACACGAATTAAATATTAAAAGTCAGAAAATATTAAAATACAACTAGACCCGAGGAGTGGATGTTACAAATCTCCCCCCCTTAAAAAGATTTCGTCCTCGAAATCTGATCACACTTATCCAATCCAGTGTAATAGAATCACATAAATATATACTTTGTGCCTTTTAGCTCATTTCAGTTTACTAACCGAATAGGCTATATCCAACATGAAGATAGCATCATCAACTATATAATCACAAAAGATTCACATATTCTATGTTACTCCCTTGAGCAACTCATAAATATATATACATATATTGAATCCTTTTCACATGCACATAACCAAATGTACACGTTTCTATCTTTTCCCCCTGCACATATAATGTACATATAACCTGTCTCTAAACAGTTAACTGATCACTTACATGATCATTTATAACTAGCCAAGTATACAACACAATCACTTAACATAAGTGAAACACGTAATCACATGAACATTTTATTGTTATATCAATAATACTAGTGGTAATGAATACCACAATATACACATTAACAATAAAAGTTCTATTCAATTCACAACTAGCAATTTAGCTAATAACTATGTATTTCTTTAGCTAACACATTGCTAGAATATCTATTTTCGCAACTAGTTCTTTACTGATTTACAACTTGTATTTATACACCACCACTAGGTTATATGAAACTTTTACTCGTAAGGAATCCAATTAATATAACCATAAACACATAAGAGTAAGCAGTAGGTAGTGGTCAAATCCAATAGGTAAAACTATTATCACATATTCAATTAGCATCCTACCATATCCAGTTGGATGCTAAATCAGTACCAGTTGATACCATGCTGCATTAGCATAAATCTTTCAACAACATAAGGTGCTGTCTTTAGTCACATATTCAACACATTGTTATTCACAATCAACTGACCTCCACTTTTCTTAGCTCTTATTTTAATTCATACTAGTTGCAATTAACCACATACACATTTCTTGTACCATAGGTACCATAGTAAAACAACAGATTAGTGGTCTAGTACTCTTTTATTTCAGTCAATCAGTGACTATTTCTCAATTACAGGTCAACATATCTTACCCGTTATTTCAAAATCACTTAAGTTTTCTTTGGTACTTGGTAACCTCAACAATTCCATGTAAAATGGCATAATACAAATACGTTGGCCAGACGTCGTCATATTATGTTAGGTACACTTTATTTTCAGGTCACTTCATACCATCACTCTCCAAAGTGATTAACTTTTACTTTCACCTATCTCACAAGGTGATATCAATAATTATCACACATATAATAACACTTTGTAGCAGTTATATGACCACTTATTAACTTGCTACCAATTTCATTTATCACTTTGAATGAATAACTAATCACATAATCAGGTAAATATAACTCTTTTCACTATTTCATTAACACAGATGTAATGTCTAACACAATTACATCCATCAACCTCTTTATTACCTGATTCAATTTAATTCACTGGTATAACAATTAATACTTATAGTACATTTAGTACTAAACACTTTGTCACTACTATGTGTAATACTCAACACATATTCATCAATCTAGACAACTTTAGTTGAATTACAATTGAGCATTTCATGTTCAATTATCACATAAGTATGAGCTCAGGTACTTATTTTACAAATTCTTAAAATGGTCAATTTAACACTTTCTAATACTCTACATGATTTAAATACTTCATCATGTTCAACTAATTAACATAATATAGTCAACATATTTAGGCCAATTACAACAAATTTTCAACCTTGACCTTTCACAAACTTGTCAACGCATATAAAGACTCGTTGACCACTTTGACTTTCAATTTTTTACCACTTTTAACACCTAGATCATAATTCAACCACAATCATTATCAAGGCACAACACATAAGCATTTAGCCACATTTTCAAGTATTCTCCCTAAGGAGCAACTATACTTCAGACAACTATCACATAATGCCTTGACAAGGATTTATAATCACCTTGCATTTATCAAATCATAATCACATAATGATTTATACTTTATTTTCTTATTGTAGACACACTTAAATCCAATTAATGCAACTATTACACTTTATTCAACAATGTGTCTACACAATTCATTTCTAGTTCATTCAAAATTACTCATTAATATTCCTATCATCATATTAACAAGTAATAATCATCAAGGACTCGCAACTGGGGATTCATATCAGTCTGACTAAATCAACTTCACTACTAATCATCATTGTAAAGTAAGATTATCGAGGATTACCTGATATAGCCGAATTGCCGAGAGTACCAGTCAGTACTCATGTGTTACCCTCTCTGTATTCAAAACAACAATCTCACAAGTTGTTAAGCGTTAGTACATATCACACTAACTAATTCTCATACCACAACTAATCCCACACTCATTGGAATGTTTGACTTAACACAACGATAGATTTGGGATTGAACATTACCAATGTCCAATTCACCCAAACCTATGCTCTGATACCAAGTTATAACACCCCTCATTCAGTAAACCATTATAATAATGATTCTTGACTCGGAAGCGTAAATTTAAAACATATAAAAGTACATAAGTTGTTTTCAAAACTTAACACACCACATTTATCAATCTATTACAACCATAATAATACCATAATGAGGTGTTATATAAATTCACCATTTTCTTATCAATTCAAAATATATCAGAGTATACTCCGGTTGTCAAACATTCCATCATTTCCAAGAACTTCCTGCCCAGCCCAATATGTCCCATCAATTATAACCTGCAGGAAGGACTGTAGTGGGTTTAGCATAACGCTAAGTGAGTGAAACTATAAACAACAGCCCAACTTAGCATAACAACTCTGTTTACATCAAAGCATCGTAAATACACAGTATCACAGAGTATCTATAGTTCTTAGGGAAACCTTCAGCTAAGAACATACAGTTCTATTACAATGAGATAACATCTTAATACAATAACATGTCAATGAGGATCGGTGGCTCTGGAGATATCATAATACCCGGGGATTCTCCAAGAACACTTACCGTCAATCTATAAGGCCAATACAGAATAGACCGATAATTTGGTACTAATCTCATACGACCTAATTTCCTATTAACGAGAAGTACAAGGAAATTCCTGTCATATTACAATAGTAACCAAACCCAACTATCGTGTTGACCTCAATACTGATGCTCGAAGGCCAAATATAGCATGTGATCACATATTCAATTAGGTCAACATATCAAACTAAACAGTCTATCAACAGTATTATTACTAACAACCATAATCATCATGGCAATAATAAAACAGTAATAATACGTTACCCGTTGTAACCAAACCTGTTACAACTAAATTACACTGAGGTTATAAATCCACTCACCGAATACCCCAGTTGTCCACTCAGTAGTCTAATGTCACTGAGTCTTCTGTTTATCTGGAATTACAATTAAACAAAATGAGTTAGTAACTCATTCATAGTAATCAACTCATGTTAATATCACATCACATGGTTCATAATCCAAATCTCAATGAGTTATTACTTGAATCATTATATTATATCAATATCTCTGTTTCAAACTCATTATCAATGTTTAACACACTTAGTAACTATAATCTTCATAGTTTACCAATCACGATCATTTATCAAGTTATGATCACAATATCACTTTAATCACTTTACTTATCACCAAGTGGTATGATTAAACCATTACAAGATCATTAACTTCAAAAATCGTTAATCACAATCATCTTTAATCAATCATAATATGATCATTAGCAACACTTATCCACTTATGTACTAATAACACAAGCTTAAAAGCTTTGATCATAGCATAATCAACTAAACCATAACTTAATTCATGATCATCATTCATTTATATCATTTCTAAGTTAGGTTTTCAATTACAAATCATGAATTAGGCATCAACTAACAATTATTTCATCATTACAAGCTTCAATTTAACATTACTCATCCTAATTCAATCAAATACCCAAAAACCCAATTTCTAGGGTTTATGAAATTCAAAGATTAATACTTACAAAGTGTTTATAAGGATGAGAGGATGATCAAATCACGTTATTGCAACTTGAATCAAAGTTTTAAGGCTTCAATTTCAACTCACAGCTTGTTTTCAAGATTACAAGTAGTCCTGTGGTGTATACGTACGGCCAGAGTGATATATCAAGAAGAACATGAATTGATTTTTTGCAAAAGATTGATGATTATGGTTTAAGTTTAGGGTTTCAATCTTTCTCTAGCTCTCAATCGATGATACTGGAATTTTGGTGAAGTTTAGTACGTATTACACACATATATCAGAAATATGTGTACTAGTTTTGTCCCCCGTACTTATCATTGTCTGAAACTTAAAAACCATTTGCGGGGAAAAACTATTTTATTTTACAGTCAACTGAATTAAATTAAAACAGTTAACAATTTACTAGTCACAATAAATTATGTGACTCTTTAACCAATTATTTTCAAATAATAACACG
The DNA here is from genome assembly GCA_949592205.1 of Helichrysum umbraculigerum. Classification (NCBI taxonomy): domain Eukaryota; kingdom Viridiplantae; phylum Streptophyta; class Magnoliopsida; order Asterales; family Asteraceae; genus Helichrysum; species Helichrysum umbraculigerum. Next base: position 124,350,274 of record CATIUR010000004.1, read on the forward strand.
AAACTATTTTCTGACACACGAATTAAATATTAAAAGTCAGAAAATATTAAAATACAACTAGACCCGAGGAGCGGATGTTACTCAAGTAATCAAACAACCAAACTAACATGGCAAGATATCTCAAACAAATACATTCTATCAAAGTAATACTATAATTACTTGTTGTAACCAAATCATTACAACTAAATCACACTGAGGTTACAGATCCACTCACCGAATACCTCAGTCTCCACTCAGTAGTCTAATGTCACTGAGTCTCTTGTTTATCTGAAATTATCACAAAACTTCACAAGTCAGTAACTTGGCATCAATAACAAACTTGTTATAATAAGCAACACATGTTATAATCATATAACATATCACAGTATCTCAAATTGTAGCATCAAACAATTATACTATCCAGTTACAATATTTATTATGTCACGTCACTCACTAGTCACCGCTAAAACACGAAGAGACGTTTGAAATAATGATTGTCACGAGCTTAAGGTTTCTGTGTTGGGGCCATTTAGCCGCCGGCTAAATGGTTTGACCGCCGGCTAAAACGTTTTTGTGACCGCCGGCCCAAAGCGAACTCCTAACCGCCGGCCAAATGGCTTGACCGCCGGCCACAGGCCATCGTCCCAATCCTGACCTTCCTGTTCAAACCCTAACCCGGAATTCTTAACCCAATTGACACCAAACTCAAGTCACAAATCGATTATAACAAGTAATTAACAACGTATAACATCATATATCATTGTTTCTAACTTCAATTCTTTCAATTCATCAATTTACCCAATTTCAATCAAAATCAAATTCTTAAATACACAAGAACACTTACTTTTTGAAGAATATGATGATGATAATCTGACCATGATGAGGCTTAACAAGAATCACAGCTTCCTGATTTAGTTTCTAGTTTGATTTGGAGGTTTTCTGAGAGTTTTTGTGAATATTAAACTTTAAATGAGGAAAGTTGAATAAATAGAAACATAAGTCGGTTCCTCAACCGACCTTCTATTATACAGGTATAATTTAATACCACATCTCAATCTATTGTCTGGAACCCGAAAACCATTTGCGAGTCCAAACATTTTATTGTACCGTCAACTATATTAATTTACAACAATTAATAATTTACTTATCACATTGGAATATTCGACTCTTATTCCAATTATTTCAACTATTTCAAATAATATTATTTCCAAACACATTTAAATGCTTATTTAAATCAATAAATAATATAAAACAACTAGGTCCATTTCGAGGATGTTACAACTCTCCCCCCCTTAAAGAGATTTTGTCCCCGAAATCTAACCTCAATCAATCTAACTAATGTGATATTATCACATACCTCTTAGCATACATTAATCCTCAATAGAAACTTACAACTATCCTTAGATCGGTTCGATTCTTTCCACATTCACATGTTCCCATGAACATGATTCTGTTTTTTTCCTACGCACACATACAGTGCATCCATCCAATATTTCATATGAACTACTATTTATCTAAATCCTTTATCACCAATCAGATAAATATTTAGAACTCACCCAATTACACTTACTTTAATAAGCAACAATAAGTGAAACCTAACATCACTTAATAGGTCTGTGTAATCAGAAATTAGCAATGTGCTAAAATCTTTAACCTATTCTCACTATTCATCTCTGTTAACAACAAAACAGCAGCAACAATAACAATAACAGTGGTTATAGAACCACAACACACTTAACAACACTGAAATATAATTCAGCTCACGATTAACAATCAGTCTAATAATAACCTCACATCTCTACTGTCAGAGATTTAAACTTCAAATCTAGGTCAACTTTTCATCTAAAAGTTTCATACCTTACTCTCTTGAACAACATATAATGTTCACATATCACTACCACTATACAAAATCCTTTACTTAAAAGTAATCCGGATTCATATCACCTTAATAAGCAAAGCAGAGGTAAAACTCAGTAGGTAAGACTACAATCAACAAGTACTTTGCTCAATCAACAAAAGTACCAAAATCAAACATTACCTACATTCAACCAACCTCTACATTGACTTATTTCCACTTGTAATTCCTTTCATTACAACCTATCAATTGTTAACAACAACAATAACACATCCAATAATCACAACACTAGTGATTATACATTTCAGTACGCCTATCAATACTTACTATTTATCTTTAAATCCTAACTAACCATCAAGTCAGAATTTATATATTACTTAAACTGGTAAAACATCAGGAATCTATTCTTAACAACCAGTTATTTCAATTCAATTTCTTAAATTTCAAGCTACTACTTGCTTATATCAACTTCTTAATCACTAGCAATTAGAATTTATACAACTTTAATCACATAATCACTTAGTACTATATCCTATCAATATAGCAACTAAGCCAACATTAATCTATATTATGATACTACAATTCAAGTATCACAATATCACAATGTGCTACTTTTCAACACATTTCCAACAAAATCTACATCAAGTTAATCACAATTAACTGACTTCCACATAACCTATGGCACAATTTCAAGTAACTTTCTAAAATGGACACGTACACCTCAATTCCATTTAATTCTATATAATAGGCCATTCAGACTGTTAAAGTCTTTACCAAGCCTTCATATTACTACTAATCATCACATATCCATACCACAGGACATGGAACATTTACAATTCAACAATTCTATGTTTCATTTATATACATACCAAATCGTATATAACTTAAACAATTCAGTTTAAACTTACAAGGAAAGTTTGATGAAAACAATCATCATCTATCGATTTCAAGGTTTCCCTTACTTCAACACATTCAACTATACACACATACCTAATTTCTCAAAATATGAACAACTTTCCAATTCATATTCCTCAATTTATCAAACAAGGATCAACTAAACCTTTAACACGATTTACATCCTGATATACTTTCATATCATTTCTTATTTGGATCTAATCTCACTTTACCACTTTATCACTTACTTCATTTGTATACAATCAACAAATAACTAACGAATCCATTCAATTCTTTCAATACTTAAATAACTCATCATGAGGTACAAATCAACCTATGCAACTATTAATAATAACTTTCAATTAATTCTCATCTCACATTCTTACCCAGATCCAGACTATCATCATAAGCCTCACACACTGGTAAGATTATCTTATCATAACTCTAATCAATGTGACTTAATTTGCACCTTTCAACAAATTATAACTGTCATATCATACAATGACTTCACATCTGTATAATTCCTTAACATATATTCAGCTCAAATATCCAATATTACTTAACTGAATACTCAATTACACTTAACAATATTTCAATTACTTAATACTAGCTTTAAGTAATAATCAAGTTTCACAAACTTAAACAATTCATCTATCTCCTTTGGATCTTAAATGACCCATTTCAACATGTTTTGACTAATCAAGGAATTCAATCATATTCCACAAAATTATAACATTACAATCTATGTTAGACTATTTCAACACACACAGTTGACTACTTGTCAACTTCAATTTCAATCAATCAATCAATAAAATTCTCTAATTGCTTTTCTCAAGTTTGACCCAACCTCAAACCAATCATAAGCAATAAATTTTATACACAATTCTCTATTCATGGTTTGACCTTCAAAGTTAACATACCATCAAGTTAACTCCCAACAAACCATTTCATACTTTATGTTTACTTTCAAGCATATATTTTAAATTATTACTTTCAATAATCTCATCAATCCCTTACAAGGACAGAATCAACCTACATCAATCTTGGCTCCATACAAGCCATTTACAACATAGTGATTCATTTAAACACTATCGATTCCGCCTATGGTCAATTTAACACAATCAGTTATAACTATATATATATTCAACACAATCAAATTCGTCATTTATGTTTATCATCAAAACATCTATCAATGACAATTATTATTTACACTTGCACCTTTAAAGTCTAAATGTCACAGTCCTATCAACTGATTGTTTTCTTAGCAAAACTACTATTAAACAGTTTAGCACATTTTCATACTCAACTTCCCTAATCACATTACATTTCTTTTATACCTAGTAGCCTCAACAAGTTCATGTGACACAACATAATATAACAACGGTGATCAGGCGTTGCAAGATTATGTTCTTCACATTCCATTCTCAGGCTACTCTATATTATAATTATCAATGTTATTTACTCTCATCTCATATATAATAAATATATCATGATTTTAAATCAATTAAAATCCATTTAATAGTTTCTAACAGCTGATACATACTGAAAATCAGCGTACTACTTACATATTCAACCTTTCATATGCAAGCTATCTCACATACACACAAAAGCTCTTCTAGTATGTATTTATTCATATTGATTTCTAGTCAACCATTTGTACCAATCAATGTCCCTATTTACTCCAAAATTCAGGACACATCATAATTAATTAATTATCATCACTTTGACATATGCCATACTATCAAGCATCAATGTCACAACAAGTCTACTCAATCAGGTTACTATAAAACATTTCATCTATTATTTCACAATTGATCAGAAAGATCTATCACTTCCCAAATCAATTTCACATTATCATACTCTACGTGTCTCATAAACCTATCCATCCTGGTTTAAATCAAGTGTTTAACTATAGTCCAAACATATCATATAGTCACATAAACACATGTTTTCTCAAATAGCAGTCATTCTCAAGTCAAATGACACTACACATTCCTTAACTAGGATTCAAGTCATACCTCACTAATATAATACTATCAATTATCTTGTCTCACCAATAAATACACTCATTAGGTCCTAACATCAATTATGTTAAAACCTTAATCAACTCTCTATCTACTTAAACATATTTCTGCATTTTCAATTCAATCAAAAATACTAACAATAATGAGCAACAATAAGCATCTCATTTAGTAATTCTATCCTCATGTCAACATATAACAATCATTAGTTGACTCAAAACTGGGGAATCATATCAGTCTGACTCAATTAACTTCATAACAAAGCTTACTCAACATAACAGAGTAAACAATTCAAGTTAATTTAAATTAACACAGGCTTATCGAAGATTACCTGACAATCTTAAGCCCACGAGTGTTGAGGAATCAATGAGAATACCCATCAGGTTCTCATATTCCTCCGTCTCTGAAATCAAACAACAACTTCACAACTTGTTAAGGGTTAGTACATATCCAACTAATCACTTTCTCACACATTCACTAATCAACTAAACCCACACCCACTGGAATGTTTGACTCAACTCAATCAAAGTTTAGGATTGAACATTCTATCATGCTCAATTCACCCAAACTATTGCTCTGATACCAACTTATAACACCCCTCGTTACTTTAATCGATTTTAATAATAATAACGACTCGGAAGCGTAGATTTCAAACATACTATCCATGTCTTTACAATGTCAATAAACTTTTTCAAATTTAATACATGACATTTCAACAAACTCGGTGTTATATAATTAAAAACATTTCTATAGTTATCAAAATAACATCAGAGTAAAAGCCTGTCAAACATTCCTTCAATTCCAAACACTTCCTGCCCTGTCTAATATGTCTCATCTATTTTATCCTGCAGGAAGAACTGTGGTGGGGTTAGCATAAAGCTAAGTGAATGAAACTATAAACAACAGTCCAACTTAGCATAATAATCTGTTTACATCAAATAACAATAAACAGAAAATCAATCAACCAATCATTCAATCAAGCAACTTCCAATCAAGCGTTATCAATCGTCATGAGGACCGGTGGCTCCTGAGACACCCTAATACCGGTTTGGTACTCAAGGAGCTCTTATCAATCATCTGCATTGGCCTATACAGAATTACCGATGTCCAGTTGTTAATCACACACGACCTAGATCTCTGAACCAACTTTTCAAGTTCCAAGATCTCCTGTCGTCTACAATAACAACCAAGTCCAATCATCAAGTCAAGTTGACCTCAGAATTTTACATACTAGCTCAAACAGCCAAGTAATCAAACAACCAAACTAACATGGCAAGATATCTCAAACAAATACATTCTATCAAAGTAATACTATAATTACTTGTTGTAACCAAATCATTACAACTAAATCACACTGAGGTTACAGATCCACTCACCGAATACCTCAGTCTCCACTCAGTAGTCTAATGTCACTGAGTCTCTTGTTTATCTGAAATTATCCCAAAACATCACAAGTCAGTAACTTGGCATCAATAACAAACTTGTTATAATAAGCAACACATGTTATAATCATATAACATATCACAGTATCTCAAATTGTAGCATCAAACAATTATACTATCCAGTTACAATATTTATTATGTCACGTCACTCACTAGTCACCGCTAAAACATGAAGAGACGTTTGAAATAATGATTGTCACGAGCTTAAGGTTTCTGTGTTGGGGCCATTTAGCCGCCGGCTAAATGGTTTGACCGCCGGCTAAAACGGATTTGTGACCGCCGGCCCAAAGCGAACTCCTAACCGCCGGCCAAATGGCTTGACCGCCGGCCACAGGCCATCGTCCCAATCCTGACCTTCCTGTTCAAACCCTAACCCGGAATTCTTAACCCAATTAACACCAAACTCAAGTCACAAATCGATTATAACAAGTAATTAACAACGTATAACATCATATATCATTGTTTTTAACTTCAATTCTTTCAATTCATCAATTTACCCAATTTCAATCAAAATCAAATTCTTAAATACACAAGAACACTTACTTTTTGAAGAATATGATGATGATAATCTGACCATGATGAGGCTTAACAAGAATCACAGCTTCCTGATTTAGTTTCTAGTTTGATTTGGAGGTTTTCTGAGAGTTTTTGTGAATAATAAACTTTCCAAATGAGGAAAGTTGAATAAATAGAAACATAAGTCGGTTCCTCAACTGACCTTCTATTATACGGGTATAATTTAATACCCCATCTCAATCTATTGTCTGGAACCCGAAAACCATTTGCGAGTCCAAACATTTTATTGTACCGTCAACTATATTAATTTACAACAATTAATAATTTACTTATCACATTGGAATATTCGACTCTTATTCCAATTATTTCAACTATTTCAAATAATATTATTTCCAAACACATTTAAATGCTTATTTAAATCAAGAAATAATATAAAACAACTAGGTCCATTTCGAGGATGTTACACTAACTAAGCAAGATAATTATTCCATTGTCTCCGTAACATACCCTTTAGTGACATATACTGTAAAGTAATTATAATATGAAGTTTGATTACATGATAATTTAAATTTCAATCATAAGTTCGATGATAAAACGGAAACAGCCTTTAACCCATAGTTACCCGTTCTACTTTTGCCTTTAACAGCGGACCTTAATCCCCGCCCGGCAAAAGGTAAAAAAGGATGTAATCATACTCTGCGCTCTACGCTCATAGGAATGTCATCATCATTTTTTTTTCTTTTGAGAAGTTAAACTTGTGTCAAAATAGTGAAGCAATGTAAAACATGTGACAAAGAAGTTTCATGATTACAGATGATGGTAACTTTTCACGATTAGAAAATAAAATTGCAAACGAATAAATCAAACTTCTCTTTGATTATAGGAAAATATCTCAAAACCTATCGATTACAATACATGTTTTCTTAACCCTAAACTTGATTAAGACATTGTATTTATAGGATCTAATAACCGACTTGCATTAGATTACAATTAGGAAAGATATGACCGACTTGCCATAATCTAGATTGCTTGTTTTCCAAGGTTGCTTGTTCTGCAAGTATTTGGTATCCACGACTTAGGATTCCAACAATCACCCCCGAATCTCTAAGTCCTTCTAGAGACGTCTTCAATCCCGATCAAGCTTCGCATTTCCTTGAACTTGGTTCGAGCTAATGGTTTTGTGAGAATATCCGCCTTTTGTGCTTCACCAGGAATATACTCTACCTCCACTTGTCCATTTTCAACACAATTACGAATAAAATGAAACCTCGTGTGAATGTGTTTACTTCTTCCATGAAAAACGGGATTCTTCGTTAGTTCGATAGCCGACTTGTTATCAACTCTTAGAACCACCTTCTCTTGCGCTTTGTTCATGATTTCTCCTAGCAAATCTTGAAGCCATATTGCTTGACATGCGGTCGCCGTGGCCGCCATGAACTCCGCCTCGCAAGATGATAAAGCAACGGTGTCTTGCTTTTGCGAACACCACGTTATCGGAGATGACCCGTAGTAGAAAATGTGACCGGTTGTGCTTTTTCCGTCATCCGGGTCAACATTGTGACTACTATCACTATAACCAATTAGTCGGCTTTGTCCCATCCTCTTGTACTTGATTCCGTATCCCATTGTTCCCCGTAAGTACCTTAGAATGTGTTTGATTGCACCGCCATGTGATTCTCTTGGACTTTGCATGTATCGGCTAACAACTCCAACCGCATATGACATATCGGGTCTTGTTTGCAAGAGATATCTAAGGCATCCTACAATCTTCCGATATTGTGTAGGGTCGATTTCCGGTTCATCTTCGGCTTTTGACAATTTAATTCCTGGTTCCATTGGAATGTGGGTCGGATTGCAATCATGTAAACCGGCTTCTTTTAGAATGCGTCGAGCATACGCTTCTTGGTTTATAGTAATCCCCGATTCTTCTTGTTTAACTTCAATGCCAAGATAGTAAGTTAATTTTCCAAGATCTGACATCTCGAAAATTTTTGACATCTCCATCTTGAACCTTTTAATCATGCTCAAACTTGTACCTGTGACAAACAAGTCATCAACATAAATTGCTAAAATCAAGATGTTAGTTCCTTCACTTATCCGGTACACCGATGGTTCTTTCATGCACTTTTGAAATTTCATGCTCTTCAAAATTTCATCAAGCTTCGTGTTCCATGCTCTAGGTGCTTGTCTTAAACCATATAGTGCTTTTGTAAGGCGATACACTTTATGCTCGTTGCCTTTCTTTACATAGCCTTCCGGTTGTGATACATAAACGGTCTCTTTCAATTCTCCATGCAAGAAAGCCGTTTTAACATCTAAATGATGAAGCTCCCACCCATTAGTGGCAGCTAGGGCTATAAGAAACCGGATGGTCTCAATTCGAGCTACCGGAGCGAATACTTCTTGAAAATCAATACCGGGTTGTTGCACATAACCTTTAGCAACTAACCTTGCCTTATACTTGTTAATGGTGCCGTCTGCATTTTTCTTCAGTTTGAACACCCATTTAAGTCCAATTGGCTTCACCCCCACAGGCTTGTTCACGAGATTCCAAGTATTATTCTTGTTTATCGAATCGATTTCCGCATTCATGGCTTTGACCCACTCCGGTTCTTTCTTCGCCTCTTCAACCGATATTGGCTCATCATTGGTTGCTAGGAGAAGTTCTTCGAGATTATCAAGATCAAGTTCATAATCTTGAAATCGTTTTGGAGGTACTTTTGATCTCGTGGGCCTTTGGTTTGCAGCTCCTTGTTGAACAATATTGTTGACCGGACTTGGTTGTTCATTTTCTTGTACTTCCGCCCCATCTTCAAACTCGTGATCTAATTCAACCGGTTCAATTGGATCATTGCTTACATCGTTTCCTTGATTGTTGTTCGTGTAACAACCCCAAATTTAGGGTAAATTTAAAATTTTCCTAATTACGTGTTTATTACTTGTATATAATATGAAATAGGATTATATACATTACATACTTATATATATGTATATGGATGGAATATATGTATATATACGCGTATACGATTCGAACAAATATCGTATAAAACAACAACTGTACAAACTTGCGTACACTGATAAAACAATTATTAAATAATGTGAAATTATTTAATTACTTTGATTATTACTTTATATTATGTTTATAATATAACGAAAACGTACGATTTAACTAAAACGTCACCGAACTCTCCGAAAACTCGACCAACCGACAAAACAAAACTAAATTATGTTTTATAACTTGAAAACTAGTATTTTGGTAAAATACTACAACTTAATTATCGAGTAATATTGCGTATTTTAAAACTTATATTAAATCGCGTACAAAATGATTTTTACGTTTAAACGACCGGGGAAACGAACGCCGCACGGAGCGCAAACGCGAGGGAACGAAAAATTGGTGAGACCACACCTTGTGGCCCCACCATGGCCGGCCAAGGTCAAAGGGGGGGGACAAGCCCCCATACCTCCTTTTTCTTGATCACTTACACACACCACACTCCCACACCTTCAATCATTCTCAACCTCTCTCTTCCTCTCATCTCTCTCTCTAAAATCTGCACTCTCTCTCTCTACTCGACAGCCCCAAACACCCCTAAAAACCATCACTAAAACACCTTAAAACGCTAGGCTCGTTTGGAGAAAGTCGATCACCATCACGAGAGCTACAAACCCATCTTTTCGGTTTCTCGATTCACCAACTTTGTAAGTTTTCCGGCGACTCGTAAACTTTTCCGATTATCATTATTTTACATATATGTTGTTCCCCTAGCTTTATAATGTCCAAATTATACGTTAAAACTCGTTTTTGGAACTCGAAAACTTAAACCGAGAACCACCACTGAAAACAGTCCACTTCCGGAATTTTTATAAAATCGTGTGTTCAAAATCAACGAAAACTTTCTAAATAAGAAATCTTCGTCTCTTCGTCGCCTACGACTTTCATGAAGGGCGTTTTGCCCAGAAATACACCCATCTTCGGCTAATACTAGAACTTTGGACTTAGTTCTGTTTGGAACCAAATCTGACCACACTTCACTTTTATTTTTGTTTAAAATAGTAAACGGACATAAGAAAATACCATAAAATGCAGAAATGAACTTTAGATATATGAGAATATGTGTGATTTTTCGTTAGGCTTGAAATGGACTACAAATGGGTTAAATCGAGGGTTGGAACCGAGTCAAGAATCTGAAACAGGAAACCACTAAACTGAGATCAGTCCACTTCTCGAATTTTTATAAAATCATACGTTTGAAACTAGCGAAAACTTTCTAAACATAAAATCTTCGTCTTTTCGTCGGCTACAACTTTCGTGAAGAAGTTTTAGCCCAGAAACGCCCTCGTTTTGCTATAAAAATCAATTTACAAACATATACATTTTGTGTCAAAACTTTGGAAAAGATTAACTAAAAACCGACACCTCGAGGACCTCTAGAACCGAAAACTCAGTTGATAAAGTGATTATTAGCCATAATATGACTTAGGTAAAAGCCTCGGGTCAAGACTCGAACGTTTGACCTCAAAACCGAGCAAACACCAAAACAGCCTCTTTGTGTCGCATCTGGACACATCTTTATGCGACACTACCATAGTGTCGCATGGTTGTGTCGTACTCGTCGCTTGACTGCGACACAGCTCTTATGTCGCACCTTGTTTCCACGACACTTCTCTTGTGTCGCATATTTTCGCTTGATTGCGACACTACGACTATGTCGTATACAGTGTCGTACCCATGTCTGCGACACAGCCCTTGTGTCGCATAAACTCCAAACCAGAACCAAGTCATACGACACTTCCCTTGTGTCGCATATTGTCTGCGACACTACCCTAGTGTCGCATTATAGTGTCGCATAATGCCCAGAACAGAAAACTAAATATTTTCTAAGTGTTGGAACCACTTTTCAATTACTAAAACGAATACGATACGACTTATACATGAAAACAATATAATTTTGAAAGTATACAACGATACCCGAATACGTACAAGACTATACTAAACTAAACGTGAGATTTCACTCACACACGCGTACGGGATTACACTTGGAAATACTTAGGAGATCACACTCCAACGAACATACACTTGTACATTACACGGGATTGCATCCGATACAACTTACAAGTTCACTCACTAGTTACGTGCTGGATTACACGTTAACTGATACGAACATACATACGAATACTTACGAGGTTTCACTCGTACCCTTTGGGGTCTAAGCCCATTGGAACGTACACAAACGATACAGGTTGTAATACAAACAAACGATCATACGAGTATACTTTACAACTGTACCACTACTATGAATACATAATAATAATGGATGGAATTATTATTATACACCGATAACAAACGGACAGTACAACTTTTATACAAACTACGATTTACAAACGATTTACAAACGTACAAACAAACTAATGGACATTAACTAGTTTGGGAACAACTAGCATGGATACTTTACAAGTATTCCATTTACTTACCAAACCTTATGCGTATTAGGACGCTAAGGGTTGCTAGTTCGGGATTACTACTTGCTTACTTACTGCATTGTCTGCCAGACTCAGGTGAGTCTTACAGCCCCTACTTTACTGTTTTATACTCAGGGGTGAGATGCATTACTGTTTTACATGAACACACAAAAACTTACTTGCTGCCATGATTTACTTACTGTACGAGATTAACGATACGCCAATTGCATGGGTTTACGACTAATCCAATGAAATCCTCCTGAACCATAGTTGTTAGTTATGTGATAAGCGCGAGTTTTAGTATATGGATCCATATGGGACTGACAATCCCCGCCCGGGGTAGCAAGCACTACCACGAACCGTTTCTGTAGAAACGGGCGTTTCTTACTCGTTCCGTATGAATGTTTTGGATTACATTCATGAGGGGGTACCGATATTTACTGTACGTTAAGCATCAACTATGGGGGCTCATGGCGATTGTATCAAACGGTTTGCATGACTTGCGACCACCCACTTATTAAAACTTATGTGAACGATGTGCATAACCTGTGATCGTTACTTACTGGCTAGCTATGATTTACAAATACTACATGTGTGTTCAAACTGTTTACTTACTTACAAACCTGTGAGATTCACCAACCTTTTGGTTGACCGTTTTAGTAATGCTTCTCAGGTACACAGCATCAGTAGGGATGCCCAGCAGGATAAGTTTACTTAGCTCGAGTCGCATGCATTACAAGCTTGGAGATTTTATTGCATTACTTTTGTACTTACTGTTATGTATTAGAATCTCTAGGAATCTACTCGAACTCGAGCTTGTATTTTGAAACTACTTATGTATTAATGTAATAACTTTTCGAACGTCTCATTTAGAGTCGTTCACTGTATCCTTTGTGCTTGTGATTATTGATTAGTAACACCCAAAACATCGCTTCCGCAAACTGTTAAATTTGGGGGTGTTACAGTTCGCCTCTTCTTCCGGGTAGTCCCATGGTACTATGAATGTGCCCGGTTTTTCATTGTCGGTTATTGCTTCTTTAGCCCAATCCCACCCTTTGGTTTCATCAAAAATAACGTCTCGACTTACAATTATTTTTTGTGTTGTTGGGTTAAGTAGCCGATATGCTTTCGTACCCGGTTCGGAACCAAGGTGTACAAGTGGTCTTGATCTTGCATCCAACTTCTTTAGATTCACCGGTTCCATCTTTGCATATGCGAGACACCCAAATATACGAACACTTTCTAAATTCGGTTTCCTTTTCTTAAGTCTTTCGTATGGAGTTTCATTAACAAGGACTCGTGTATACACTCGATTTATCAAATTTGTTGAGTGATTTACCGCTTCTCCCCACAAGTAGTTTGGAACTTTCATAGCCTTCATAATACTTCTTGTCATATCCATAAGTGTCCGGTTTCTTCGTTCCACTACCCCGTTTTGTTGAGGTGTGTATGGGGCGGTAAGGTGGTGTTTTATACCACTTTGATCACAAAAATTATAAAATTCTTGTGAAGTGAATTCTCCTCCTCGATCACTTCTAAAAACCTTCAAAGACTTTCTTGTTTCATTCTCCACCAAAGCTTTGAATTTTTTGAAGTTTTCAAACGCTTCACTTTTGTCTTTCATTAGATAAATCCACATATATCGTGAGAAATCATCAATTAATGTGAAAATGTACCTGTTTCCTCCCACGGTGGCTGGAGTAATCGGTCCACATAGATCACCATGTACTAGATCTAATGGTTGATTTGCTTTGTACTTTGTCATGGTGGGAAACGATTTTCTGGTTTGCTTACCCACCAGGCAAGATTCACATAATTGATTCTCATGAACAAAATGTGGTAACCCTCTGACTAGACCTTTCTTTGACATTAATTTCATTGACTCAAAATTAATGTGCCCAAGTCTCGCATGCCACCTCCATGCATTCTCGCTTAGCTTTGAGTGAAGGCAAATAGGAATTCCAATTGTTAATTTTACCTTATAAAGTCGATTTGGAGTTCGTTGTACCTTCATTAGCAAGCAGTTGTTGTTATCGTGCATCGTTAGGTAGTTGTCTTTCATCCGAATATCGCATCCCACTTCCGTTGCTTGTCCAAGGCTAATGATGTTAGTCTTAAGATCCGGTATGTAATAGATCCCCGTCATCAATCGTTGTTGCCCCGACCTTCCTTGAAAGAGAATAGCACCTTTTCCTTTAATTTTCACACAAGAGTCATCTCCAAATTTAACCCGCCCAGTTATTCCTTCATCGATCTCGGAAAAGAATGAACGATTTCCCGTCATATGATTACTTGCCCCATTGTCAAGGTACCACACATCATGCTCTTGTGAGTTGTATCGAGACGGTATTACTTTTTCTTCATTCAAGAACACGGTTTCATGAAGAAATACTGTTGCATCGTGATCTTCGTTTTTGGCAAAATTGGCCTCTTGTACCTTTTGGAATCTCTCGGGACATTGAGATGCAAAATGTCCTGCTTTATCACAACGATAGCATATGATTTTTGAACGATCTTTCTTTGATTTTTCCTTGTTATGGTTCTGACCACCCCAGTCACCAGCGACTTGCGACTTCCCTTGGGTGTTCATCTTGCCTTTTCCTTTTCCTTTCGACCCCTTCCAGCCTCCCATCGAGTTGTTCTGCATCTTCGAGTTCGAACGATCATCTTTCGAGAATAGTAGTTTAGGCTGACTACTATCTCCGTGATCATCATCGTTTATTCTTTCTTCGTATGCCTTTAAACGCCCGACCACATCTTCGAAACTAGTTTTATTCAGGTCTAGAACTTGTTCGAGTGCAGCAACAATTTGAATATATTTCGATCGAGATAGGGTTTTAAGGAATTTCTTCACAAGTTTTGGTTCTTCAATAACCTCCCCTAGGCCAGCGGATTTCGAGGCAATTCCGGACAGCTTACCGGCATACTCGTCGATCGTTTCTGCGTCTTGCATCTTGAGTCGGTCGAATTCGGACATAAGGGTTTGTAACCTAGCTTCCTTTACTCGATCTGCTCCAACATGTCTTGCTTTGATCGCATCCCAAAGTTCCTTGGAGGTTTCTTGTTCGCCAATCTGCATGATCAAATTCTCAGGGATGGATTGATACAGTAAACCCATTGCTAAGTCATTCTTCTCAGCATTCGTATTGCCTGGATCGATCGTCTCCCATACTTTGTGTATACGCAACACGACTTTGATGCGCATTGCCCACACGGTGTAGTTTGTGGGTGTTAGCATCGGGCATTGGACTGATGTTACTCCGCCTTCCTTCCCTTTGCTTGATTCTACACCGTCTTCCTTCCCTTTGCTTGATTCTTCACCGCCCGTCATGGAGGCTCTGATACCAATTCACGATTAGAAAATAAAATTGCAAACGAATGAATCAAACTTCTCTTTGATTATAGGAAAATATCTCAAAACCTATCGATTACAATACATGTTTTCTTAACCCTAAACTTGATTAAGACATTGTATTTATAGGATCTAATAACCGACTTGCATTAGATTACAATTAGGAAAGATATGACCGACTTGCCATAATCTAGATTGCTTGTTTTCCAAGGTTGCTTGTTCTGCAAGTATTTGGTATCCACGACTTAGGATTCCAACAACTTTTGGTGTTTGATTAGGGAGGAGTGACAGAGCCAAAAAGCAGAACATGGAATCATATAATGTGATGAGCCACACGCATGGCCAAACTAACTTTGGTACTTTGACTTGACTATCATAAGATGGTACCAAAATCAAAGCTTCATAATTTGGACTCCCAATTCGACTTCTCCCAAAATTCTAGCACTTTCCATTTTTATGTTTGTATTAATTATTGTAGCGTGATGTTTTAGGCGTGAGACTTTAAACATATGGAGTATATCTCAAACTTGACATTTTTTTGTCTTTTGTTTGTAAAATTAAACTATTTACAAGTAATTTTTCAGTGTATATTATTTTTGAATACGGTAACTTTTTATCCGAGTATTAGGAGTGGACTAATGTGGAATTCAACGTTTTGAATCACACCACCTTTCGTATCACGGCAGGGGGAGTAGGTAAATGTCGAACACATTGTATCATATTTACATCGATCATTTTATAACCATTTACCATAAGAATTGTACAACTTCAATATTTATCGAATCATGCCAATATGTTACACTTTTCCTGTGCTATTATTCAAAATTTCGATTTCAATGTAGTTTTCTTCAAAAGGTTTTGACGTAAACAGCGTATTAATATTAATAAATCTATTAATTACCAAATGCTAGATTACGTTGTTTTTAAAGGTCCATAGCGGTATCGTGTTGCCCTTGCAACTCAGGAGGTTGGGGGTTCAAGTCCGGTGAATCTGTGGTGGAGAAATGTATATATTCGTGGTACGTGGTGTGTTAGTATTTTACTTTCTAAAAAATAAAAAGAAAATAAACCAAATGTAAAAGGCTAATAATTATATTGATTGAGGTCTGATGACGTACCTAGTGATAAGATATACATGCTACTTTCCACTAGTCATTTGGATGTGTTGGTCATCGGAAGCACCCTTCTACCCGACTGGCATGAAGCACCCTTCTACCCGACTGGCATGAAGCACCCTTCTATCCAATTGGTATGAAGCACCCTTTTACCCAAAATGAGTCCTATATATAGGACTCACATCTCACACTTGAAAGGGGATAGTCTCTCTCTAACTTTCTCTCTCTATTAGCTCTGCTACCTAAAGGGGATTTCTGACATTCGTGGCGTACAGCCCGCACCGACCTAAGGGTGGTTCGGGTTACCAGTTGGGAAACGCCAGCCGAAGGCTTAATAGCCCTTCGGTTCAGGACCTCTCGAAGTGCCTTTCTACCCGCAAGTACCTAAACACCCAAAATGACCTTCGGCATGTGGGTTCGGCTTATAGGTTCAACCCATAGGTGAACTTCAGTCCGTAGGTAACCTTCAGCCCGTAGGTGCCTTTCATCCTCTACTGACCTGAAGTGTCATTCATCCCCTTCGGCCTGAAGTACCCTTCGGCCTGAAGTACCCTTCATTCCCCTTCGGCCTGAAGTACCCTTCATTCCCCTTCGGCCCGAAGTACCCTTCGGCCTGAAGTACCCTTCATTCCCCTTCGGCCTGAAGTATCCTTCGGCCTGAAGTACCCTTCATTCCCCTTCGGCCCGAAGTACCCTTCGGCCTGAAGTACCCTTCATTCCCCTTCGACCCGAAGTACCCTTCGGCCTGAAGTACCCTTCATTCCCCTTCGGCCCGAAGTACCCTTCGGCCTGAAGTACCCTTCATTCCCCTTCGGCCTGAAGTACCCTTCATGCCGCACCGGCCTGAAGTGCCCTTCATCCCCTGCCAACCTAAAGTGCCCTTCATGCCGCACCAACCTGAAGTGCCTTTCATCCCCTGCCAACCTAAAGTGCCCTTCATGCCGTACCAACCTGAAGTGCCCTTCATCCCCTTCGGCCCGAAGTGCCTTTAGGCCATCAGCAGCACTGCTTCATGTCAATGGAGCAACAATTGGCGCCATCCGTGGGACCGTTACAACTAGCTAACGTGTTTCATGAACTCTTCACACCACTATTTCCGAGTTACAGGTTTTATGTCTCTAACCTATCATATTTGTGTTTTAGATAACCTTCATCTCAAAAATATTATATGTTATATTTGGTACCGTCTTTAATCTTACAATGACTGGTACCCGAGGCATAATTAAATGCCTATTTCCAACCGAATATGCTGTTTTGGATAAAAAACGATATATGATATTATATATAGGTTTCCAAGATATTGAGTAGTGAATATTATACGGAATAAGATTATGAACACCCTATGATCTATTAATTCCTCCTATTGGTTTTCTTGGAACTATATCGGTTGGTTACGTAGAATCAACGATAATTTATTGCTTTGCGTAGAACGCTAAAATTTAGTAGTTTATTCCGATCCTTTAACCTCACCTTCGGAACACCATCTAAACATGACCGAAGCTACATCCTGACCAAAGCTTAACTTGGCCGGAGCTTATTCTGAAGCTTTTTAGTAGTTTATTCCGATCCTTTAACTTCTCGAGAGCTTAATCATTCCAAGGCTCGTATTTCCGAAGCTTGCTCACTTTAACCAGAGCTTATCCCAACCGAAGGTTGTCTTTCTCGGAACTTGTTCTGAAGCTCGTTTTAGCCGGGGCTCAACCCGAATGTCTTGTTAGCCGGAGCATACTCCGAACGTCCTGTTGGCCGGAGCTTACTCCGAGCAGGGTGTTATTCAAAGTTCAGCATCGGCAGCACCCTTTCCGCAACTCACACACTTACATACCTCAACATTCTTGGTTACAACCTTCATTGCCGACCTCAGGTTTCGGACTTCGTCATACGCTTTCTGGTGCGGATCTTTGCCGAACCACCCTTCACCTAAACCTTTTCAAGAAATACGAGTATAAAAAAGAAAGTTAAAAGTATGATACAATAGTTTTAAATTGTATCAAACTCAAAGTGGAAAGTATGATACAGTGGTTTTAAACTCAACGTCATGAAGATAAAAGAAGTAACTTACAAGTTACAAAACATAATGTACAACTATATTTTTAAAAAAGATATCTCATGGGAAAAAGGTAACATAGGTTCCTCCTACAATTAAGTATTTAACCCAAGTATATACATGAAAATATTCGAAATAGTACACCCATTATTAAAATATTTTGTTTGTACAACAAAAGTTAAAAGGTAACTGATGTCGTCTTACATAAAGCAAACTATACGTGTTTGACCAAAGTATTACTGTAGTCCAAATGTTTACACATATAATTTAAAGAAAAACATAGACCCATGCATGATCCCTTTGATTCTTCTCTCATACAAAACAAATTCCAAACACGATCCTCTTTGACGAAGCTTGAAGTTTTCTATATACTCCGTATTAAAAAAAAAAAAAAAAAACGATGGTAGAACCCAGCTTATGCTAATTTTGTTAACCTTTCCAACCACACAAATGAAGCCCAAAGTTTTATTGAAAGAGGCTGTGCAAACAAGGGTCATCAGTATATAACGAATAAGGTTCAAAGGCACCGGACCAAAATGGTGAGAATAGAAGGTTGGCACTCGGCATGCCAAAGCAACATTGGAGAGAACATTAACCAAAGCGGCACCGGAGCCAAAGGACCAAAATGGAACAAGAAATGCTCAGCTAAAATTTAATTATTCAATAGATTGTAACTTCCGCCAACATTAATAGGATGGTACCTTTGGGCACCACCTTCAGGTCTCGACGTCCCGTCACTACCTTCTTATCACCGGTGCACCACCTAGCTTCGCTCCAAGACCTACTAATAAACCCCCTTCGGTTCACCACATTCAGGTGACCACTTACCTCCGGTTTAGCACCTGTGGTTCACGGTTGACCACCACCTCCGGGTGGCCACTTACCTCTCGGTTCATCGGCAACCTCCGGGTTCAAGTTCGGGTTTACCTTCTCAAGGTTATAAGGCCGACCAAAATCAGGCCGACTCTCGTTCATGTGATCATTCACACATTCATGTACCAAACGTACAAAAGTCAATCAATAGAATAAAAATGTGGGTTAATTTATAATATGAGGTAATCCTTAAGTACACACTGATTTTGGTCCACCTTTTGCAAGTAGTGTTTAATCTTTCATTTATAACTTGATTGATTACTTCATTACTACTAAAAAATAATAAAAAAAAGATAAATAATCTTCATGAACAAAATTATGTAAAAGACCGAAGACATTGAGGATTTAAATATAAATCTTCGCTTGAAATACTTCAAACATTGGACAACTAGCAAAAGTAATATAGCAAAAGAATGCCACTATTTTTAGAACTCCCGATGAATTGAATAAACCTAGTCATGACTTTAAAGTTCTAAAATGAAAAATGAAGGAGGATGGTAACACTTTTTAGTTGAGTACAAGTCATAAAAAAGTAAAACATTTTTATTTTTAGTGCTGATCAGAAGTCACAGGTGCACAAAGGGTTTAAATTGGTTTCTTTATTTATGAATAAAGTAGAAAACAACTCGTATCTATGATTTAAATACAAAAAATCACGTGGCTAAGTCTTGAAAACCAAGCTTTACGTACGAAAAGAAAAGTACATTCTTGGAAGAGACAACGCTTTGGACTGCACAAAATGTTCAGTGTGCGGTACTTTCCGAAACAAAAACATAAGTATATTTGACTTTCGGTCAAAAATGGATACAGAATAAAATAAAACCCCTCTCCAACCTTCGACACACTCGAGCTTTTTGTTTCATCGTTCGTCTAAACTTTCTTCCTCTTACCATCGTCTCTGGACGGAGGCTGCTCCAGTATTCATGGCAGTCCTTGACAATATTGGTGGAATTGCCAGTTCTCATTATTTTCACACTACAAAATCTCTCAACCGCGACCTCAGTATCCGAAGCTCACCATCAGGATCACTTAATTCGAAGCTCTCTTAGAAGTTCGCCATTATTCGGGACTTATAATCCGAAGGTCACAAACCGGAGGATGTAAATGAAGAAAGACTGAGACCTTCTGGCTGCAACCTCCGGTATATCACCACTCAGTTCATCAACTTCGGGTAGTTAACCCTCGGGCCGACACTGTCACACCCCCAAAATCGGTAATTGTATTTATTGAATACTTAGCGGAAGCATATGATTATTAGCGGAAGTAATTTAGTTAAACAGCGGGGGTGCTGACGTTAGCAGTATGCATTCATCGTATCAGAGCTTATGATCATTGCAGAACAGAAATTAAGATGCCATTAATATAAAAGTAGTTACAAAAACTACGAGTTGTCAAGTCATAGAAATAGTAGTATTGTAAAAATACATTTGTCCCAAATGTGGCATCCTAATTCATCGTGGGTAACTTACATCCATTATGCATGCATCAGTACCTGAGTCCTAATTCCCTGAAAGACATAGTAAAACGTCAACATTGAATGTTGAGTGAATTCACAGGTTTTAGTTTTAGTGGTCAAACCAAGTTATGAATAATTCATTCATTTACAGTGAAACATAAAGTTTATAAGTTTAGTAGGAAATACAAGTTATTCTAGTTAAAGAAAACATTTCCTATATAAAGTAAGAATGTCATTCTTACTACAAGTAATTAGTTGTGTAGGAAACACAAGTTTAATCAAAAACATTTCCTCATAAGTAGTTGCAGGAAACAAGGGTTTAGCTAATCAAAGCAAACATTTCCTATCAGTTGTATAACTTCAAATAAGTAATCTCAGGAAAGTACCATTTCCAAACTAAGTTTGTAGTTTAACAATCGTTGTTAATACAAGTTAATCGTTAAAGTAGGAAACCAGGTCTATTCAAATATGATAAACATTTCCTAAATACTTTGTAAGAATACAAGTTTATCCAATCAAGGAAAACATTTCTATAAAAATTAAGAGTTAGAAATACTAGTTTATCCAATCAAGGAAAACATTTCTAAAAAATAGTTATACGTTTAGAAACACTAGTTTATCCAATCAAGGAAAACATTTCTAAAAATAGTTATGCGTTTAGAAACACTAGTTTATCAAATCAAGGAAAACATTTCTAAAAATAGTTATGCGTTTAGAAATACTAGTTTATCCAATCAAGGAAAACATTTCTAAAAATAGTTATGAGTTTAGAAATACTAGTTTATCCAATCAAGGAAAACATTTCTAAAATAAAGCAATCATGTAGGAACACCTATCCTATTAGTTACCATAGGAAATACAAGTTTAACATTCAAGTAAACATTTTCATTCAAGTTGATTTCAGGAAACACAGGTTTATAAATCAAATAAACATTTCCATTTAAGTTGATTACAGGAAACACAGGTTTATAAATCAAATAAACATTTCAATTTTCAAAGTGTTCGCAAGAAATACAAGTTTAACAGCTAAGTAAACATTTCCAGTTCAATAGTGACAGGAAAATCAAGTTTAATAATCAAGTAAACATTTTCCAACAGATAGTTGTCAGGAACACAAGTTTAGCAATAAAGCAAACGTTCCAAAATAATTGTTTCAGGAAACACATGTTTAACAATTAAGTAAACATTTCCCTATAAAAGTAGTTGTGTAGGAACACCTGTCCTAATCAGTTATCACAGGGAATATCCTTCCCAAAACAGTAGTTGAGTAGTTAAGTGGAAATATAGACTATGATCCCTCTAAGGTGAGCGACACCTTTAAAGTTAAAGTACGACTCCTAGTACTATAACCAAACCACGACTAGTTGTTTTGTTGTTGCCTCAGTAACATCTTAAGTATACACTCCTCGTTACGACTGTCGTCGATGGGGTTGGAATGACCAACGAGTAATATCCTGGGAGGGTTGTCAAATCGATAGTACTATCTGTATACTCAGTGGCTAGAGTCACCTAGCTAATGGTTATAGGTTGTAAGCACTGGGACTTATGTGCACTACAACTACCTCTCGTAAACCTATGATCGTACCAAGATGCGTTTGTCTTAATTCCCAAAATAGTTATGAAAAATCATTTCATAAAAATAGTTCAAGTTTAATCATATGAAAACCTTTCATATAAACATATCAAGTTCAATGATATGAAAACACTTCTTATGAATAGTTCAAGTTTAATAGCATGAAAACAATCATGTTAACCAGTTTTCACATAATAGCATGCAATGCAATTTATAAAGCAAATAGCATGTTATATCACATTGTTCTATGTTTTCTACCCCTGGTTTTAAAAGCATTTAAAACAAGTAAAAGATAGGGGCTGTGAACTCACGGTTTTGCAAGTCTTCAGCAAAAATAGATAGCTAGCAAACAATCCAAACGCGTCCCTCAAATACCTAGACGCAAATAATAATACTTTGTATAAGTATATGGATTATTTGTTAAGTTGAAATGTTTATAACATTTAGTTGTTGGTGACTTTTGCGTTGAAATAATCGTTGCATTTAAATGTATACTTACATATACTTATTAGTTGAATATATATATATTCTAATATATATATTAGTTGTCGTCATTGTTTATATCCATATATACATATATTGTAAATGTCGCGTATATGTATATATATATATATATATATATATATATATATATATATATATATATATATATATATATATATATATATATATAATTGTCGTTGTTGTCGATTATGTTTTCAAAACATAATTATAATAGTTATCAAAATAACTTTGCTATATCGTATATATATAAGTCGTTTGTTAATTGTCGCGAATAAAACTTAATTGTCGTTTAGGTTTCAAAAACATAACTTTGTTTGTTATACATATTCCATATGCATAGCTTGTACTAAATAAATTAAATCGTTCGATTTTATACGTTTCATTATATATATAAATTTGTTAGTCGTCGTACAATTAGTCTGTATTAACCAAATAATATTTGATTATAAAAATGTTTCAAAGTCGTATAACATTTTAGGACTAAATCACGTGTCATATACTTTATGTTAAATATCGTTTAACAATAAATTATAGTCGCGTACTCGATATAAGTTTGCGTTTTAAAGTTTGCGACCCATTGGGCTTTGGCACAAAATGTTCGGCCCACTAACTAAACCCAAATAGTTTGACCCCATAATGAGGCCCAATAGGTGTGACCCAAATATATTAACTAATTATTTTGGCCCATTAACAACTTACAACCTTTTGGCCCGTTATATATTCATTAGTTTTAGTCCAATCGATTTGGCCCATTAACTAATTAGTTACTCGGCCCAATTAATATTTAAACCAATCGGCCCAATATGAAAGTTAACCCATTAAGCCCATTAACGAAACAAAACTCAGGCCCAATATCACGTTAATGATTCACGGCCCAATATATCCAAAAGTTTTAATGTTTAACCTTTGTCGGTTTACGTTTATCGTTTGTGGCTCGTTTATATAGACTTGGTCAAACGTGCTCGGTTTGACCCGAAACTTTTACATTTCACTTAAATATGTTATTTGAGCTCATAAAAATTGTCGTTGCGTTTTGTGGTTAACCCGAAAGTGTTGTTATTTAACGTAATACTAAAACAGTCCCGTAATCAGTTTTTCCGGTTTTTCGGTCAACTTTCAAGCTCGGTTTCGGGGGTCAAAAGTTATCGATGGAATCCGAAATTTTTACACAACGTTCCCACATATATCAGCTAGTTTCAGTATTATTTTCATGTCTTTTAGATGTCTACAACTCCCTAAAAAATTTCGTGATTGTCTCCGACTCGGTTTCTGACCGAGACTAAACTCAGTCCACAAATCGGTTTCTACACGAAAATCAGTGCATTTCTGGGAAAGGCTAAAGAAGAACTTTTTGTAGATCTTTTCAATACGCAACTTTAAAAAAAAAATCCATTGTCTAACTCATTCTAAAACTCGAGATATGGACGTTTTCGTGGGACCAAAAATCTGGGACAGAATCTGTCCAGAAAACGTATTTAGCCATAGTTAAGTTTTCGTTAGTTTTTGTTATGATTTCGAGTGAGATATTTCATAAGTGAGCTAATAACATGTTAATACAAGTATTTCATGAAAGAAAAGTAAAGTGATTTGGTTCCTTACAATGCTTTAAAAGATGGGGATGGAAGGAGATGAAAGGTCGTGATCTTGTTGATGCTTGTTCTTGCCCTCCCCTTGCAACTTTTAAAGATGGTGATAATGGTTATGTTGCTGATTTTTGGGTGGTCTTGAGGCTGAGTTCCAGCCGTGAGGTAGAGATAGAAAGGAGTGAGGGAGTGATTGAATCATTGAGAGTGTGTATGAGTTTTAATAATGCAAGGTATGGGGGTATGGTGGTTTATGTTGGGCAGATTTTTCAAATTCAAGGGCATGGCTTCAAACTTGATTTGTCTCCCTTAATTGGCTAGATATTTAAGCCATTAACCGGTTAATCGCGTTACGTGTTTAAGCCGTTAAACGTCACTTCATTTAATTCTTGGTTAACGGTTAATATAAAATTAATTCTTTTCGAAGTGTTATTTCAATTACTTTATTTTTAGTTTTCAAAATGTAACTTTTACTTCGTTTGGTTGTCGGGTTCGATTCGTATGTTTCTGTCGAGTTCGTTCTGAATGTTTTCGTGCAATTATATATATAATTACCAAATAGTAGTACGTCACGTATTTAAAATTGTTGGGCTTTGCTAGACTTATCCCATAATATAGTGTGAATTCATTAGTCAGGGAATTAGCTCTAAGTATGCATGTAATTAGGTAAATGATTATATCCTAATTGGAGGATTGTCACATTCTCCCCCTGTTAGCGAAATCTCGTCCCGAGATTTGAGTTGAGTTACTCGTGTCCGATGAGCGTTTCAACAGGTGAGGGTATTTCTTTCGTATTTCGTCCTCACGTTCCCAAGTAAACTCTGGGTCGCGTTTCGAGTTCCAACAAACTTTGACTAGTTTAATCCGATTGTTTCGTAGCTTTTGTATTTTCGAGTCAGATACTTTGATCGGTTCCTCCACAAAGTTGAGTCACGAGTCGATGTAAACTTCGTCGGGAGGTATGATTAGTGTTTCGTCAGAAAGACACTTCTTGAGATTACTAACGTGAAAAGTGTCGTGAATGTTGTTGAGCTCTTGTGGTAGTTTGAGCTTATATGCTACAGGACCAATCCTAGCAAGAATTTCGAAAAGTCCGCCGTATCATGGGTTCAGTTTCCCTCATTTTTCAAATCGAGCTATCCCCTTCCAAGCGATACATTGAGTAGGACTTTGTTGCCTACTTGAAACTCAAGAGGTTTTCGGCGGTTATTGGCGTAACTCTTTTGTCGGTCTCTCACCGCTTTAAGTCGGTTGAGTACTTGAGATATCTTGTCCGTGGTTTCCTGGAAAATCTCGGGTCCAGATAGTTGTCTATCATCCAACTCTGCCCAACAGAGTGGAGATCGGCATTTGCGTCCATATAACGCTTCAAATGGTGCCATCTGTATGCTGGTGTGATAACTGTTGCTGTAGGAGAACTCTGCTAGTGGGAAATGAGTATCCCAGTTTCCCCCAAAGTCGATCACACATGCTCGCAACAAGTCTTCAAGCGTTTGAATTGTTCATTCACTCTGGCCATAAGTTTGCGGATGATAGGCTGTACTCATGTCGAGTCGAGTACCTAAAGCCTATTGTAGTGACTACCAGAAGCGAGATGTGAATCTGCTATCTCTATCAGAGATAATGGATAATGGCACACCGTGTCGAGAAACGATCTCTTTCAAATAGATCTTCGCCAGTTTCTCTAGTTTGTCATTCTCTTTGATAGCAAGGAAGTGGGCTGATTTCATCAATCGATCGACAATCACCCATATTGAATCAGCTCCAGCTGATGTCTTTGGTAGTTTTGTGATGAAGTCCATCGTTATGTGTTCTCATTTCCATTATGGCAACTTTGGTTGTTGCAAAAGTCCTGAAGGTTTTTGATATTCAACCTTGACCTTTGAACAAGTTAGACATTTGCTGACATAAGTAGCGATGTCTCTCTTCAAGTTCGGCCATAAATAGAAACCTTCCACATCTTGGTACATCTTGTCTGCACCAAGATGAATTGAGTAGTTGGACTGGTGAGCTTCGTCCAAAAATCAGTTTCCGTAGTTCATCATCGCACGGTACCCAAATTCGATTCATGAAGTATAGAACTCCAATCCCTTTGGTTTCAAGATATTTCTCCATTCCTCTCAAGGATTCGTCTTTCATGCGCTCGGCTGTGAAAGCTATTCGTTGTGCGTCGCAGATTTGAGTAATAAGATTCGAGTGGATTGTCAATACCAAAGCTCGAACTCTACTAGGTTTAATGCCCTTTTTACGACTCAGGGCATCCGCTACTACATTAGCCTTGCCCGGTGATACTTGATCTCACAGTTGTAATCGTTTAGCAATTCGACCCAATGTCGTTGTCTCATGTTGAGTTCTTTCTGGTCGAAATATGTGTTGTAGACTCTTGTGGTCGGTGAGATCATACACTTTGCACCATATAGGTAGTGTCTCGAGATCTTGGGTGCTAAAACGATTGCTCTCAACTCTAGTTCATGCGTTGCATAATTTTTCTCATGAATCTTCAATTGACGAGATGCATAAGCAATGACTTTGTCATTTTGCATGAGGACTCAACATAATCCTTGGTGTGAGGAATCGCAATAAACGATGAAGTTCTCTGTTCCCTCGGGTAAAGATAGGATTGGTGTGGTACTCAACTTTTGTTTCAACAGTTGGAAGGCGTCTCTTGTTTCTCTCCCCATTCGAATTTCTTATCCTTCTGCGTTAAGGTGGTGAGTGACACGGCTATTTTGGAAAAGTTTTCGATACATCGACGGTAATAGCCAGCCAAACCAAGAAATTATCAAACTTCTGTGGAAGTTGTCGGTGCTTTCCGGTTTTTAATCGCCTATATTTTGAATGGGTCCACATGAATTCCTTTATCATTTATCTTATGACCAAGGAAGTGAACCTCTCATATCCAAAATTCGCATTTGGAGAACTTAGCATACAGCTTCTCGTTCTCGAGTAGTTGGAGGATAAGTTTCGGATGTTGTTCGTGATCCTCTTTCGTTTACGAGTATATCAAGATATCGTCAATGAACACAATGACGAACTTATCGAGATACAGTTTGCACACTCGGTTCATGAGGTCCATGAATATTGCAGGCGCGTTAGTCAATCCAAACGGCATGACCAAGAACTCGTAATGACCATAATGAGTCCTGAACGCGGTTCTCGGTACATCCTCTTCTCGTACCTTCAATTGGTGGTATCCAGGTCGTAGGTCGATCTTCGAGTAGTAACTCGACCCTTGTAGTTGATCAAACAGATCTTTGATGCGGGGTAACGGATATCAGTTCTTGATAGTACTTTGTTCAACTCTCGGTAGTCAATGTACATTCGTGTGGATCCATCATTCTTCTTGACAAACAAAACTTAAGCTCCCCAAGTGAAAAGCTCGGTCGAATGAATCCTAAGTCTAAAAGCTCATGCAACTGTGTAGACAGTTCTTGTATCTCTGATGAAGCTAGACGATAAGGTGAGCGAGCGATTGGTGCGACTCGGGGCACCAGACCGATGCGAAACTTGACTTGTCGCAGAGGTGGTAATCCTGGAAGATCATCAAGAAAACACTCCCGGATAGTCTCGCACTATAAGTATGTCGTCTATGCGCTGCTCATCGGGTTTCTTTTCTAAGATGTGTGCCAAAGATGTTGGATATCCCTTTCAGAGATATTTACTAGCTTTTAAGCAAGTAATCATCTTTACGGCACTCTATCTCTTATCTCCTTGTATCCCCAAGTTTCTCCCCTGTCAATAATAGTAGACGTACCAATCTATCAAAACAACAATCTTTGCAAGATTCCTTGACAACTAGTCCATACCGACTATGATGACAAAATTTTCCCAATTCTACCGATAGCAAGTCTATTTCGAAGAAATGTCCTTCTAACGTTAGGGCACATTCCGGTACTATTTTTCCTGATTCGATCAACTTACCATCAGTTAGTTCTATAGTGTACTTGTTATCCAACTTACGGGATTCAATGTCTAAGAGTGGTCTAACTTCACTAGACATAACTCAAATTGACATCCGAATCAATATCATAGAGGCATAATGTTGCTGTTGCTGTAGTTGTTGAGCTTTGGGCACTGATTTCGGTAGTGGTTTTGGGTCACTACACTCGAAACACCCATTTCTTTGTCTCTCATCATTGGCTCGGTTAAGAGGGTTGGTTCAGCAATATTGGGTTCGATGGTCCCACTGTTTGCAGTTACCACAGAGAGTAAACTCTCTACTGTGGTATCTCTCACATTTCTCGAGCTTTTTCCTTTAGTTGGGTTTCCATCAATTTCATCTCTAGTGTTTCAGTTATCCTTCATAGCATTGTTTTGAGTACGAATCACCTTGTGTCGGTTAATAGTTTCAGTTACTCCTTAACAAATGATTTCTCATATTGCTTCGATTGTGGGTAGTGTGTCGTTTAGTCAATCGTTTCTAATGTTTCGTTACTAAATTTTTGAATGAATAAGGAAGGGTCATTGTTATCCCCATTACGCATCTTACGATTTTGAAACACCCATATGTACCTAGTATAATATAATCACGTTGGCCAGGCATCATTATATGATGCTAAATACATACTTCTTTTCATCATCGCTTAACACGATCAGGTTCGTACAACTCAATACAAGAGTTACAAATATAGATGTTGAGTGATTCAAAGAATGTAAGTAGTTAAGACGTTCGTGCTATAGTGTTCATCTAAAGTGTAATGGAATTTATATATATCCATCGAATAGAAGTTTTAGTATAGTACAGAATAGGCACAGCCTGCCATACGTAGGTTTAACGAATATAAGATAAGTACATTCCTACAGTTACTATCATATAATCATCATCATGCTGACCCCAGCTACACTCTCTGCCACTCGAGTATGCTCTTCTAGCATCTGTACTCGGACACAGGTAGCATGGTTATTCCTGAGTTTCTTAAGAGATACTCCTTTCAGTAGTTCCTCAAACATGTTTGTTGTTCATCTACACCAGGTGCCATGTTGGACTTTGGAGTAGGCATAGTCATTAAGTTTTCGTTGGCAGACACAGCATCGACGTTATAATTATGCTCGAACGGTTCCTCGTCGGAGTCGATCATGTATATAGGACGTTTGTTATTCACACTCGTAATAAACTTAGTAACTACGTAGTGATATAGGGTTATGCAATGTATGAATGCATAAGTGTTCCAGCCAAGGCTATAGTCTAGGTCTCTAAGGCTTTCAGGTCACTTAAAGACTTCTAGTTCGCTATAACCAATGGCTCTGATACCAAGTCTGTCACACCCCCAAAATCGGTAATTGTATTTATTGAATACTTAGCGGAAGCATATGATTATTAGCGGAAGTAATTTAGTTAAACAGCGGGGGTGCTGACGTTAGCAGTATGCATTCATCGTATCAGAGCTTATGATCATTGCAGAACAGAAATTAAGATGCCATTAATATAAAAGTAGTTACAAAAACTACGAGTTGTCAAGTCATAGAAATAGTAGTATTGTAAAAATACATTTGTCCCAAATGTGGCATCCTAATTCATCGTGGGTAACTTACATCCATTATGCATGCATCAGTACCTGAGTCCTAATTCCCTGAAAGACATAGTAAAACGTCAACATTGAATGTTGAGTGAATTCACAGGTTTTAGTTTTAGTGGTCAAACCAAGTTATGAATAATTCATTCATTTACAGTGAAACATAAAGTTTATAAGTTTAGTAGGAAATACAAGTTATTCTAGTTAAAGAAAACATTTCCTATATAAAGTAAGAATGTCATTCTTACTACAAGTAATTAGTTGTGTAGGAAACACAAGTTTAATCAAAAACATTTCCTCATAAGTAGTTGCAGGAAACAAGGGTTTAGCTAATCAAAGCAAACATTTCCTATCAGTTGTATAACTTCAAATAAGTAATCTCAGGAAAGTACCATTTCCAAACTAAGTTTGTAGTTTAACAATCGTTGTTAATACAAGTTAATCGTTAAAGTAGGAAACCAGGTCTATTCAAATATGATAAACATTTCCTAAATACTTTGTAAGAATACAAGTTTATCCAATCAAGGAAAACATTTCTATAAAAATTAAGAGTTAGAAATACTAGTTTATCCAATCAAGGAAAACATTTCTAAAAAATAGTTATACGTTTAGAAACACTAGTTTATCCAATCAAGGAAAACATTTCTAAAAATAGTTATGCGTTTAGAAACACTAGTTTATCAAATCAAGGAAAACATTTCTAAAAATAGTTATGCGTTTAGAAATACTAGTTTATCCAATCAAGGAAAACATTTCTAAAAATAGTTATGAGTTTAGAAATACTAGTTTATCCAATCAAGGAAAACATTTCTAAAATAAAGCAATCATGTAGGAACACCTATCCTATTAGTTACCATAGGAAATACAAGTTTAACATTCAAGTAAACATTTTCATTCAAGTTGATTTCAGGAAACACAGGTTTATAAATCAAATAAACATTTCCATTTAAGTTGATTACAGGAAACACAGGTTTATAAATCAAATAAACATTTCAATTTTCAAAGTGTTCGCAAGAAATACAAGTTTAACAGCTAAGTAAACATTTCCAGTTCAATAGTGACAGGAAAATCAAGTTTAATAATCAAGTAAACATTTTCCAACAGATAGTTGTCAGGAACACAAGTTTAGCAATAAAGCAAACGTTCCAAAATAATTGTTTCAGGAAACACATGTTTAACAATTAAGTAAACATTTCCCTATAAAAGTAGTTGTGTAGGAACACCTGTCCTAATCAGTTATCACAGGGAATATCCTTCCCAAAACAGTAGTTGAGTAGTTAAGTGGAAATATAGACTATGATCCCTCTAAGGTGAGCGACACCTTTAAAGTTAAAGTACGACTCCTAGTACTATAACCAAACCACGACTAGTTGTTTTGTTGTTGCCTCAGTAACATCTTAAGTATACACTCCTCGTTACGACTGTCGTCGATGGGGTTGGAATGACCAACGAGTAATATCCTGGGAGGGTTGTCAAATCGATAGTACTATCTGTATACTCAGTGGCTAGAGTCACCTAGCTAATGGTTATAGGTTGTAAGCACTGGGACTTATGTGCACTACAACTACCTCTCGTAAACCTAGGATCGTACCAAGATGCGTTTGTCTTAATTCCCAAAATAGTTATGAAAAATCATTTCATAAAAATAGTTCAAGTTTAATCATATGAAAACCTTTCATATAAACATATCAAGTTCAATGATATGAAAACACTTCTTATGAATAGTTCAAGTTTAATAGCATGAAAACAATCATGTTAACCAGTTTTCACATAATAGCATGCAATGCAATTTATAAAGCAAATAGCATGTTATATCACATTGTTCTATGTTTTCTACCCCTGGTTTTAAAAGCATTTAAAACAAGTAAAAGATAGGGGCTGTGAACTCACGGTTTTGCAAGTCTTCAGCAAAAATAGATAGCTAGCAAACAATCCAAACGCGTCCCTCAAATACCTAGACGCAAATAATAATACTTTGTATAAGTATATGGATTATTTGTTAAGTTGAAATGTTTATAACATTTAGTTGTTGGTGACTTTTGCGTTGAAATAATCGTTGCATTTAAATGTATACTTACATATACTTATTAGTTGAATATATATATATTCTAATATATATATTAGTTGTCGTCATTGTTTATATCCATATATACATATATTGTAAATGTCGCGTATATGTATATATATATATATATATATATATATATATATATATATATATATATATATATAATTGTCGTTGTTGTCGATTATGTTTTCAAAACATAATTATAATAGTTATCAAAATAACTTTGCTATATCGTATATATATAAGTCGTTTGTTAATTGTCGCGAATAAAACTTAATTGTCGTTTAGGTTTCAAAAACATAACTTTGTTTGTTATACATATTCCATATGCATAGCTTGTACTAAATAAATTAAATCGTTCGATTTTATACGTTTCATTATATATATAAATTTGTTAGTCGTCGTACAATTAGTCTGTATTAACCAAATAATATTTGATTATAAAAATGTTTCAAAGTCGTATAACATTTTAGGACTAAATCACGTGTCATATACTTTATGTTAAATATCGTTTAACAATAAATTATAGTCGCGTACTCGATATAAGTTTGCGTTTTAAAGTTTGCGACCCATTGGGCTTTGGCACAAAATGTTCGGCCCACTAACTAAACCCAAATAGTTTGACCCCATAATGAGGCCCAATAGGTGTGGCCCAAATATATTAACTAATTATTTTGGCCCATTAACAACTTACAACCTTTTGGCCCGTTATATATTCATTAGTTTTAGTCCAATCGATTTGGCCCATTAACTAATTAGTTACTCGGCCCAATTAATATTTAAACCAATCGGCCCAATATGAAAGTTAACCCATTAAGCCCATTAACGAAACAAAACTCAGGCCCAATATCACGTTAATGATTCACGGCCCAATATATCCAAAAGTTTTAATGTTTAACCTTTGTCGGTTTACGTTTATCGTTTGTGGCTCGTTTATATAGACTTGGTCAAACGTGCTCGGTTTGACCCGAAACTTTTACATTTCACTTAAATATGTTATTTGAGCTCATAAAAATTGTCGTTGCGTTTTGTGGTTAACCCGAAAGTGTTGTTATTTAACGTAATACTAAAACAGTCCCGTAATCAGTTTTTCCGGTTTTTCGGTCAACTTTCAAGCTCGGTTTCGGGGGTCAAAAGTTATCGATGGAATCCGAAATTTTTACACAACGTTCCCACATATATCAGCTAGTTTCAGTATTATTTTCATGTCTTTTAGATGTCTACAACTCCCTAAAAAATTTCGTGATTGTCTCCGACTCGGTTTCTGACCGAGACTAAACTCAGTCCACAAATCGGTTTCTACACGAAAATCAGTGCATTTCTGGGAAAGGCTAAAGAAGAACTTTTTGTAGATCTTTTCAATACGCAACTTTAAAAAAAAAATCCATTGTCTAACTCATTCTAAAACTCGAGATATGGACGTTTTCGTGGGACCAAAAATCTGGGACAGAATCTGTCCAGAAAACGTATTTAGCCATAGTTAAGTTTTCGTTAGTTTTTGTTATGATTTCGAGTGAGATATTTCATAAGTGAGCTAATAACATGTTAATACAAGTATTTCATGAAAGAAAAGTAAAGTGATTTGGTTCCTTACAATGCTTTAAAAGATGGGGATGGAAGGAGATGAAAGGTCGTGATCTTGTTGATGCTTGTTCTTGCCCTCCCCTTGCAACTTTTAAAGATGGTGATAATGGTTATGTTGCTGATTTTTGGGTGGTCTTGAGGCTGAGTTCCAGCCGTGAGGTAGAGATAGAAAGGAGTGAGGGAGTGATTGAATCATTGAGAGTGTGTATGAGTTTTAATAATGCAAGGTATGGGGGTATGGTGGTTTATGTTGGGCAGATTTTTCAAATTCAAGGGCATGGCTTCAAACTTGATTTGTCTCCCTTAATTGGCTAGATATTTAAGCCATTAACCGGTTAATCGCGTTACGTGTTTAAGCCGTTAAACGTCACTTCATTTAATTCTTGGTTAACGGTTAATATACGTTAATTCTTTTCGAAGTGTTATTTCAATTACTTTATTTTTAGTTTTCAAAATGTAACTTTTACTTCGTTTGGTTGTCGGGTTCGATTCGTATGTTTCTGTCGAGTTCGTTCTGAATGTTTTCGTGCAATTATATATATAATTACCAAATAGTAGTACGTCACGTATTTAAAATTGTTGGGCTTTGCTAGACTTATCCCATAATATAGTGTGAATTCATTAGTCAGGGAATTAGCTCTAAGTATGCATGTAATTAGGTAAATGATTATATCCTAATTGGAGGATTGTCACAGACACCTTCAGTTCACTACTCTCGGGTAACCACCATGGTTTCATCACTTTCGGTTCACCACCACCGGAACATCATTTTTGGAGTTGCCATCTTCAGTGCACTAACTCCGATCAACCAGATTCGGTTCAACACGTTTTGACTAATTAACCACCTTTGGTTCACATTCTCCGGTCCGTAAGCTCCAAGTGACCACCTTCTACTCATCATAACCTTCGGGTTACAATTGTTCTCTCTTGGGTACAAGTCAAAGACAACCCACGATTAGTGGCTCATAGAGTCATAGGTCACAAATCCTTGATCATAGATCATTATTGGATGATAAACTTGATCCATAACTTTCCGGTCATCTTTGGCATATAAACAATTAATGTACGTCGTCTATTTCCAAAATTAGAGTTCTATTCCGATTATACAACACTTTCGGTTAGAAATCATGTTTCAGTCATGACCTGCTCAGATAAAAACCAAATATGGCAATTGCATGAATGTCATCCTCTCTACTGCTTTACATTGAAACCAATCATATTCATGAATGTAATAAAGATGCATATATAATTCAATAGAAACAAATCATGCGGTGACATTCAGTCGTCTTTCAGTTTTGGAAGAAATATGTATTTATACTTAAAATAAAATAATGATAATAATGATGAGCGGAATAATTATTAAAATCTAAGTTTGGAAACTAGACCATTGATTCCGCATGATTACAAAGTCCATCCAATAATATATACGAAAATCATTCTTATTAGTAAAATCTCCGATGAACGAAACTGGAAGTAGTTCTAAATTTTAAAGTTGAATAGTAAAACGGAACCAGAAGTAAAAAAGCTGTGTTGGAAGTTGAAGATTATACCCTCACTAAAATTTGCTTTGATAGTAACATTTAGATGAGGCCTATATCGATATAGGATCGTTTATAAATAAAATGTCTTATATATTTGTTTGAAAAGGTCATTGCGAAGGACCTACAAAATAAAATTGTAACGAGGAGTAAATAAAATTCCTTTAAAAATTACTTTGGGTCGAACAACCTCAAATGGACCGATATGATCATACACGAAATACAAAAGGGTGATGGTTGAGCAATACTGCTGAATAGCTCGATTTACAACATGATCGATTTATAATCTTCTACATTTGTACACTTAACTTTCTTAATGAATGAAAGTGTTGACTAAGTTCATGTATTCGGCAAAGAACCAATCATTTATACCAAGGATACATATGATATTAATGAGAACTACTGGCAAGAAAGTTCATGTATTTGGCAAGAAAGTGTTGATGAAAAAAAAATTTATACCGAAGGTAAATCCTTCTAATGGGTTGAGCACACCTCTTTAATACGCTCGAATATTCTCGGAACCACCTTTAGAAATTAATGGGTTGAGCACACCTCTCTAATACGCTCATGTATTCCCGGTACCACCTTTGGACATTAATGGGTTGAGCACACCTCTCTAATACGCTCCTGTACACTGACATAAGTTGGTGTACCGAAACCGAAGGTTGCAAATGATCAACCAAGGTTACAAGGTCACAGAAATCTGCAAAGGACGCTTTGCCTAACGATCAACTGACCAACAAAAATTGTCAATAGCCTTCGGCCCCTGACAAAAATTGTCAATAGCCTTCGGCCCCTGACAAAGATTGTCAATAGCCTTCGGTCCATGACAAAAATTACGGCTAAATCAAATGCCGAAAAGGAAATTACAAAACTTGTCAATAGCCTCCGGCCCATGACAAAGGAAATACGGCTAAATCAAGTGCCGAAAGCGAAATTACAAACAAAAACAATCATGCAACCGAAAAACAAATCATCAATGATCATTCGACCCATCATATAACTACATCGAAGCAAAAGAAAAATCATAACAGCTACAGTTATGTAGTAATGTACTATTACCCCGAGTTTGATAAATACGGATACTGAACATTCACCAAACCACCCATAATGTTATCCATTCTGGCTTTGGCGCAAATTGCCGACAGGATGATCGGCATAATGACCAGCAAGCTTGAGAGAATTCAATTTTTAGTAACCTTGTATCGCTTCCTTTCGACAATACATAGCTCCTCGAAAATAACCCACATTTCGACCTCATCAACCGAACTACCAAACACTAATTTCATACCAATTGAAGCTACAATTTCGATTGCTTGTTTGAGAATTACCAAAGGTATGCACTCAAAAAACTGATGGACCCGTAAAAACACGACTTATGAATCTAGTACGATGCGCTTACGAAAGCATCATCGACTAGATTGGGGGGCTGATGACGTACCTAGTGATAAGATATACATGCTACTTTCCACTAGTCATTTGGATGTGTTGGTCATCGGAAGCACCCTTCTACCCGACTGGCATGAAGCACCCTTTTACCCAAAGTGAGTCCTATATATAGGACTCACATCTCACACTTGAAAGGGGATAGTCTCTCTCTAACTTTCTCTCTCTATTAGCTCTGCTACCTAAAGGGGATTTCTGACATTCGTGGCGTACAGCCCGCACCTACCTAAGGGTGGTTCGGGTTACCAGTTGGGAACCGCCAGCCGAAGGCTTAATAGCCCTTCAGTTCAGGACCTCTCGAAGTGCCTTTCTACCCGTGTAACATCCTCTGAACCGGTCTGGTAGTTTTCTATTTTAAATTGAATATTTAATCATTTTAGAAATTTAATTGATATAGTTGTTTAATTGTGAAACTTGGTGATTTAAGTCTCAGGACTTATTGTGGATAATAAAAGGTTGCCTGTTTTAAATAGTTGTAGATGACGGTACAATAAAATAAATTTCACACAGATAGTAATTAAGTGCCAGACAATAGATTTAGAGCGGGTATAAAATACCCAAAATGTTAAATCGGTTAAATGGTTGGGCCGACCCTTTTTGGAGATCACTTTACCAATTCTCATTTCCTTTTCATCTTCTCCTTTCATAACCAAACACATAAACCCTAACTAGTAATATATAGTGAAATCATCAAATTAGCAAGTGATTGGAGTTAGTAATCTACAAGTTATCATCAAGATTTTCTTCTTCTATTCATCATCTCCTTCATTTTTAAGGTAAATAGAGTTTATCCCAAATATTAGAATTTATGATAATTGATAATTTGATGTAGATAGAGGTGTTAGTTGGTGATTATATGTGGTATGTGATACAAAGTGATGATTCTTAACTAGTTATATGCATCAAATTCATGATTATGAGCTTTGATTGAAAATGGTTGAATAACCTAATCAGAATTTATGAATTTGATATGAACCTTAGTTATTTGGATGTTATGGAGATTGATTAATGTTATATAGTTGTTGTATGAGGTTGTTGTTGGATTAGAAATCGAGTTTGTTGCATAAATTGGTTAGAAATTGAGATTTTGTTAGTTTTGGTTCGTGTATACTTCCTTTCTGCTGCTGCTGTTCTTGATCTGCATGAGAAGCCGGCGGCTTGATGAGACAAGCCGGCGGGTTCTGTTTAAAGGTAGGGAAGCCGGCGGCTAAGAAGCCTAGCCGGCGGCTAAATGCATTTGGCCGGCGGGTCAAGGACCCTAGCCGGCGGGTAAAAAGGGCTTTAAAAAGCAAGATAGTTCTGTTAGCTTAAAAATTATTATACCCGGCGGTTGACACAGGGTAGCCGGCGGCTACTAGATTTAGCCGGCGGCTAAGTGAGCCCAGCCGGCGGCTTCTGGTTGTTTTCAGGGCATTTTCATTTTAAGTATTTGAAACACATTTCAATGGTTGATATAAATAACTAGTTGATAATTATGCAATATGTATGAGTTAATAACACATTAAAGTGAGTTGTGATATGGTGGAACTAGATTAAGTAAGATTATCGATTCACATTTTAATATATGATGATAAGCACGTGTGAATGAGTACGATTATATATGATCATATAAAATAAGATTAAATGATTTGAAATGAATAATATCCATGTAGTTGTATAATAGTACTTTTGATTGGTTTAATAAAGTGATAACTTGAATAATGCTATTGATCGTAAAAGTACTATCAGTTGAAATACGTAACTAACTTGAGTTACATTGTTGTGGTTTCAGATAAACTGAGAAGACTCGGTGACATAAGACTACCGAGTGGGACGACTGAGGTAACGGTGAGTGGGTCAATAACCTTCAGTTTGATTTGGTTGTAACAGATTTGTTACAACTGATAATTGTATTATTACTGTTGTTTTATTGCTATGTTGTTGCAGTTTATTAGTAATAATACTATGAGTGAACTATTGACCTGAACCGTTGATATGATGATAGTGTAATGATATGTGATCACTAAAGTTGTTGCCGTGTACTGATATGTTGCTTTTGAGCATTGTTGAGACGGAGGCCAGCATGGGGCTGGGCTTGGGTTTGCTATTAGTTGGGTAACACAGGGTCTTAGTACAAGTTTATTTGTCGTAGCCTGTGTTGCTTGGATTAATATCACCAAGTAGTCGGTTAAACCTCTGTTTTGGCCAGCAGTTGGTTTCAAAGTGTTCTTTGAGAGGTTGTTATCTCAAGAACCACTGGTCCTCTATGTCGCCAGTTGATTGTGTGAATATAAGTTGATGGTTGACTTGTTGATTGAATATGATTATTAGTTGAAAGCAAGTTGTTGTACCAAGTTGAGCTGTTGTTTATTGATCTTCTCACTTAGCGTTGTGCTAATCCCCCACATCTCCCTTTCCTTGCAGATTATCGTTGACTAAGCGTGAAGATGTTGACCTGGAATGGAATGTTTGACGAACTAGCGTTCACTCTGATATCTGATTTGACTAAAATCAGTAATGTGTTGTTTAGTAATTATATAACACCTCGCGCTGTTTTATTAACATTGAAATAAGTTTTGGACTGTGAATACCAGGTTTTTGGTTGGAAAAAGTTTATGCTTATTTATATCTTATATGATTAATTATTGTTTGGGACTTCCGCTTTCGAGTAAATTCAATATAATAATGTATATAAAATGAGGGGTGTTATAAGTTGGTATCAGAGCATAGGTTTGGGTGAATTGAACGTGGTAAGTGTTCAATCCCAAATCTATTTATGTGTTAGTCAAACATTCCATGATGTGGGGTTTAGCTAAGTTGAGAAGTAGTTGGTTTGTTGAGTACTAACGATTAACAAGTTGTGAGTTGTTGTTGTTGTTGTTGTTGTTGTGTTCAGTACAGATATGGCAGGACACGAGCACCCGACCCGTGCCCTCGATGGTTCCTCGAGAACGGATGCCTCTTGTTCAGAAAAGAGTTGTTCTTTTGCCACATTTATGTCGTGTAAACCTCCAAAGTATTATGGAAGTTTTGATCCAGCTACTACCCTTGAATGGTTGCGGGACATGGAGAGAAAGTTTGAGATTAGCCAATGTGAGGATAAATTTAAAGTTCTTTATG
The DNA here is from genome assembly GCA_949592205.1 of Helichrysum umbraculigerum. NCBI lineage: Eukaryota > Viridiplantae > Streptophyta > Magnoliopsida > Asterales > Asteraceae > Helichrysum > Helichrysum umbraculigerum. The sequence continues at coordinate 124,390,195 of CATIUR010000004.1, forward strand.
ATGTTCAGCTCTTGAAAGGCCAAGCAATGTTTTGGTGGGATTCGGTTACAGCGAATATGACGCCACAACAGAAAGCATCTATTCAGTGGAGAGATTTCTATAATGAGGTATGTAGACAATATTGCTCTGAATTTGATGTGTCGCGTGTTAGACAGGAATTCATGGGATAATGTGGTGCGATTGCCAATAATTGAATATATTGAAGAGATTGACGGTAAAATACTATTAGTGGGGAATTACCGGATTAACATGAGTTAAACTATATGTTGAATAAGTGGATATTCCATGACTACCTGTTGAATCAGCTTTGATTGTTGTAAATTTGGTTATATGGCTGAGATTACGAAATGCTCATGTGATTTCAGTGGAATAAATAATATTGATACGTCAACTTTGTTGAACAAGTTGAGATTGTTGGAATGACGATATATAAGTAATTATAAGGCTTGGAAATTGAGCATAATACAGTTGTGACTAATTCTTGGAATTGTAAAAGGGAGTTATATTGTTGAATTGAATGTGCCCATATTTGGAAAGAATTATTCGCGTTTGATGAGATTGTTGGTATAATATGGTAAGATTACCATGTTTGGAAGCTATTGATAAGATTATGAGATTAACCTATCTGACTAGTAGAATAATCGGGTTGATATGATTACCTGTGTTTGAATTAAAGGGGACATACCATCGACTATTTGTTATAGCTAATATGATTGTTATCATGAGTTTGATTATATCAATGGAATTAAAAAGATGTTTGTGTGGTTAATGAGTTTAATTATCCGAAAGTGGCAATTTCCTGATTGACATTATAATTGTTGATTGATGACACGTTGATTATTCTATATTTAAATCGGAACATAAACCGGTGTTGGAAATGGTTTTGAAAACTTCGAAAAGTTGATTATCCTTATGATGAATTGTCGATGAGTTGAATTTAATTTTGATAAGACTAGTAAGTGTGGTATATATTGAAAGCAGAATTGAAGGCAGAGTGGATTGTGTGTGTTTAACCTTTGATTTTAAAAGTTAATGACTTCTGATGAGTTAACTTTGAGATGAAATCGTAAGAAATTATTTTGAGATACATTGAAACGATTATGAGTGGATGATTATTTCTATGTTGTTTGAAAGCGTTGGAAATCTTATTTATGCCTGAGAATAAATTGTGAAAGTGGAGAAACGAAATTGAGCTGTCGTTATGTTTATTGACTCGAGTTGATGAATGAATTATTTTAATCATAATCTGAAGATACGATTTTGGTGTTGTGACGAGTTCAAGGGTATTTGCATATGCCTTGAGGAGGACCTATGATATAATTTATTTATTTTATGTTGTGGAAATATAATTTAATCTAGTGGGTCGATTGGTAGCCGTTTAACTTGAATAATCTTGATGGATTTGATAATTTTCTAAGTGAAGTTATGGTAAAACACTTATGTGAAAAAAACTTGGGGTTGTGTAAACGATGGAGTTAACTTATTGTAACTCGAAGGATTAAAGTTAATGTTGTGTTATGAATCTGAAGCCCATGTTGGATTTTGCTAACCGAGTTGTACATCTGAGTTGATTATTAAAGTCGTCAGTATGGTACTATTATAAAATGGAGATATCTAAATGTTGGTGAAAGTGTTTGTCTAATTGCTATTATCAAGATGTTGTCATAATTAGGGAAGTGATAATAAACTTGCGGCAAAGAATTAAGTAATTTGAAATACTTTCATTAGTGGATTAAACTAAAGTTGTTTAGTTGAAATTGATGGATTGATCGGTATTGTTAACCAATGATGAAGGATTAAAGACTACTTTATCTTGTGTTCAAGTCCTGTTGTTATGAATATACTATGATGTGAATTGTACCGATGATTTGATTAGTAATGGAGTAATAAATTGTAAACGGGTTGTGAACAGTGTGTTGATAATTTATCGTGAAGTGTAATGTGTCGTAGATTATGAGTTATGACGAGTATGTTTGAGGGAGCTCGTGCGTTAAGAAAGATGAATTACCGATGGGGTATGATTTGAAATTCTTAACTTGAGGAATGGGAACAGTGGATGAATGAGGGTTTGAAAGTAGAATATTGATTAACGGTTATGGATACCAATGAAACCTTGTGGTATAGATTGTTGAAATGCAAAGGATGGAGTCATTTATGTTTTTGCGGATTTCAGCGGTTGGTAACATTCTAAGACAGAGCTTGAAATTTAATATCAAATTTAATGTGTGGCCCGATAAAGTATGTTTCCTTGAGTTGTCGGATAAGATTAGATTTCGAGGACGAAATCTCTTAAAGGTGGGGAGATTTGTAACATCCTCTGAACCGGTCTGGTAGTTTTCTATTTTAAATTGAATATTTAATCATTTTAGAAATTTAATTGATATAGTTGTTTAATTGTGAAACTTGGTGATTTAAGTCTCAGGACTTATTGTGGATAATAAAAGGTTGCCTGTTTTAAATAGTTGTAGATGACGGTACAATAAAATAAATTTCACACAGATAGTAATTAAGTGCCAGACAATAGATTTAGAGCGGGTATAAAATACCCAAAATGTTAAATCGGTTAAATGGTTGGGCCGACCCTTTTTGGAGATCACTTTACCAATTCTCATTTCCTTTTCATATTCTCCTTTCATAACCAAACACATAAACCCTAACTAGTAATATATAGTGAAATCATCAAATTAGCAAGTGATTGGAGTTAGTAATCTACAAGTTATCATCAAGATTTTCTTCTTCTATTCATCATCTCCTTCATTTTTAAGGTAAATAGAGTTTATCCCAAATATTAGAATTTATGATAATTGATAATTTGATGTAGATAGAGGTGTTAGTTGGTGATTATATGTGGTATGTGATACTAAGTGATGATTCTTAACTAGTTATATGCATCAAATTCATGATTATGAGCTTTGATTGAAAATGGTTGAATAACCTAATTAGAATTTATGAATTTGATATGAACCTTAGTTATTTGGATGTTATGGAGATTGATTAATGTTATATAGTTGTTGTATGAGGTTGTTGTTGGATTAGAAATCGAGTTTGTTGCATAAATTGGTTAGAAATTGAGATTTTGTTAGTTTTGGTTCGTGTATACTTCCTTTCTGCTGCTGCTGTTCTTGATCTGCATGAGAAGCCGGCGGCTTGATGAGACAAGCCGGCGGGTTCTGTTTAAAGGTAGGGAAGCCGGCGGCTAAGAAGCCTAGCCGGCGGCTAAATGCATTTGGCCGGCGGGTCAAGGACCCTAGCCGGCGGGTAAAAAGGGCTTTAAAAAGCAAGATAGTTCTGTTAGCTTAAAAATTATTATACCCGGCGGTTGACACAGGGTAGCCGGCGGCTACTAGATTTAGCCGGCGGCTAAGTGAGCCCAGCCGGCGGCTTCTGGTTGTTTTCAGGGCATTTTCATTTTAAGTATTTGAAACACATTTCAATGGTTGATATAAATAACTAGTTGATAATTATGCAATATGTATGAGTTAATAACACATTAAAGTGAGTTGTGATATGGTGGAACTAGATTAAGTAAGATTATCGATTCGCATTTTAATATATGATGATAAGCACGTGTGAATGAGTACGATTATATATGATCATATAAAATAAGATTAAATGATTTGAAATGAATAATATCCATGTAGTTGTATAATAGTACTTTTGATTGGTTTAATAAAGTGATAACTTGAATAATGCTATTGATCGTAAAAGTACTATCAGTTGAAATACGTAACTAACTTGAGTTACATTGTTGTGGTTTCAGATAAACTGAGAAGACTCGGTGACATAAGACTACCGAGTGGGACGACTGAGGTAACGGTGAGTGGGTCAATAACCTTCAGTTTGATTTGGTTGTAACAGATTTGTTACAACTGATAATTGTATTATTACTGTTGTTTTATTGCTATGTTGTTGCAGTTTATTAGTAATAATACTATGAGTGAACTATTGACCTGAACCGTTGATATGATGATAGTGTAATGATATGTGATCACTAAAGTTGTTGCCGTGTACTGATATGTTGCTTTTGAGCATTGTTGAGACGGAGGCCAGCATGGGGTTGGGCTTGGGTTTGCTATTAGTTGGGTAACACAGGGTCTTAGTACAAGTTTATTTGTCGTAGCCTGTGTTGCTTGGATTAATATCACCAAGTAGTCGGTTAAACCTCTGTTTTGGCCAGCAGTTGGTTTCAAAGTGTTCTTTGAGATGTTGTTATCTCAAGAACCACCGGTCCTCTATGTCGCCAGTTGATTGTGTGAATATAAGTTGATGGTTGACTTGTTGATTGAATATGATTATTAGTTGAAAGCAAGTTGTTGTACCAAGTTGAGCTGTTGTTTATTGATCTTCTCACTTAGCGTTGTGCTAATCCCCCACATCTCCCTTTCCTTGCAGATTATCGTTGACTAAGCGTGAAGATGTTGACCTGGAATGGAATGTTTGACGAACTAGCGTTCACTCTGATATCTGATTTGACTAAAATCAGTAATGTGTTGTTTAGTAATTATATAACACCTCGCGCTGTTTTATTAACATTGAAATAAGTTTTGGACTGTGAATACCAGGTTTTTGGTTGGAAAAAGTTTATGCTTATTTATATCTTATATGATTAATTATTGTTTGGGACTTCCGCTTTCGAGTAAATTCAATATAATAATGTATATAAAATGAGGGGTGTTATAACCCGCAAGTACCTAAACACCCAAAATGACCTTCGGCATGTGGGTTCGGCCTATAGGTTCAACCCATAGGTGAACTTCAGTCCGTAGGTAACCTTCAGCCCGTAGGTGCCTTTCATCCTCTACTGACCTGAAGTGTCATTCATCCCCTTCGGCCTGAAGTACCCTTCGGCCTGAAGTACCCTTCATTCCCCTTCGGCCTGAAGTATCCTTCGGCCTGAAGTATCCTTCGGCCTGAAGTATCCTTCGGCCTGAAGTACCCTTCATTCCCCTTCGGCCCTGAAGTACCCTTCATTCCCCTTCGGCCTGAAGTACCCTTCATTCCCCTTCGGCCTGAAGTACCCTTCGGCCTGAAGTACCCTTCATTCCCCTTCGGCCCGAAGTACCCTTCGGCCTGAAGTACCCTTCATTCCCCTTCGACCCGAAGTACCCTTCGGCCTGAAGTACCCTTCATTCCCCTTCGGCCTGAAGTACCCTTCATGCCGCACCGGCCTGAAGTACCCTTCATGCCGCACCGGCCTGAAGTACCCTTCATTCCCCTTCGGCCTGAAGTACCCTTCATGCCGCACCTTCATCCCCTGCCAACCTAAAGTGCCCTTCATGCCGTACCAACCTGAAGTGCCCTTCATCCCCTTCGGCCCGAAGTGCCTTTAGGCCATCAGCAGCACTGCTTCATGTCAATGGAGCAACAAGGTCAAAAGTAGATTACCGTAAGATATTTTCATTAGTAAAATTATAAAGTAAAAGGAAGATATTATTATAAAAAAGGTATGATTTTTAATTGTGAATGGGGGACTATTTAACATTCATGCTTTCTGCCAACATGATCGGTTTGGTCTTGAAAAAGATAACGAGATAAAAAGATAACGAGATTACTTTTTACAGTCTGCCCGTAATTTTTGGCTTTGAACAAATTAATTAGTTCTAATCATCGAATACAAACACTGATTTTAGGGATTAAAAAGTTGATCCTAGTAGCTATAGCTATATACTGTATAAAAAATAAAATTAAAAACTTTAGGGTTACACGTTGTGTACGTACAAAACATATTTTCCTCATCCCCTACATCTCGGGATCCAAAACATTAACCTTATGTGATCAATCAATGATTAACTAGAACATGATTAAAAGTTGAGTTTTGAATGATAAGAATAAAATTTAAGAAATGTTTAGTAATAATGACCCTATATAAATTTGGAAATCGTATTTGTACTACAGGTACTAGAAACTAAATTAAAATGTGATAAAGTTTTAACAAATACTAGTACTAAATAAAATTGTTAAGACTGTATCATATTAACATGTGAGATATTAAACAAAAACTAAATTCAAAATGTAATAAATTAATACATATAGGAAAATGATAACGATAATTCTTACACTGCGATTGGTTCATGGAATTCAGTGAAATTCGATGGAATTGAAATTCACATTCCAATCTATAAATGTATTTATTTGAAAAATAAATTCAACGGGAAGTTATCAAATTCCTCCACTTAGTGAAATTCACATTCTTTGAATTATCAGTTCTAGTAATAAATTTCAGTTCCACCGGAAACATTCCGTGAACTAAACACATCATGTTCTTATGTAACTTTCATTCGTGCATCAATATTTGCATGTCGTTAATCTCTACGCATTAATTCTTATTGTACCATATATGTTCCCTCCTTTATATATGCATGTATGTTAGTTTCAATTGACAATTGAACTCATAATCCTTACGGACGGACCGTGAGATCGATGTCGTTAGGTCTAAGGCTACGACTAAGTGGACCGAACCAACTAAACATTTGATATAATCACTTTAATTAGCAGTTTTATACAGCTTTCACATTGTTATACAAAAAATAAAATATCGTTTTGCTTCATCAACTTTTATTTAATAAATATATATTAATTAATCACATGAAGATATTCATTAGATTTTTTTTTTCTTTCTCTCTTACAATTTAAGATAATTAATGAAATTTGTAGGATGTTAAGGAGAAAAATGATAAGCATAAAGGGAAGACACGGAGAAAGGGACATGATTAATGAATTATGAAATGATTATTAGAAGCACAAAGCATGGTTTGTGCCGCAGTGTAGTTGTAATCATTATTATGCAAGCAAAAGTTAACTTTAGTGTAATCATTTATTAACGAAAATTGCTTTTCGTATTATAATCATTTTGTTATTGTTATCCATCATCAAAAGATGAGCCACATGTGTTACTAATTTGTGAAACCCACCAAAAAATGAGAAAAAAAAAAATTGTCAAAAGTATGCCTTGAGAGACGGCAAATCGAAGAGGAGAAAATGCTGAATTTTATGGTGTAATTTTCATGATTTTTCGACTTACCGTTTGTGAGATATTTAAATTTTAAAAATGTGGAGGAGAGAGAATAAAGTGTGGAGGAGAGAGAATAAAGTGACACATGGCAGAAATCTGTTGGTTCCCTCATTCTCACTCAAAATTGGTGTACTCATTTGAACCTTACTCATACTTAATAATTTCGATTATATTATTATAAGTAGAATCCCAAGCCCCAAAACAAACAGCCGACCGATCATACTCATTGAAATTTGAATTATATACAAAGTTATTAGCAAGTGTATATTTTTTTTTTTGAAAGGCAGTTTGGAATCACTGACGGACCACTTAGGCCCACCCGATCATCTCACCATAATGCACCCTCGAGAAGAAAGCCCAGCTTCGTCCCCGGCCCAAGTGCCGACAGATCCAGTTGCCGAAGTGGGTAAAACTCCTCACCCCGGAGCCCAAAGGCCCAAGGGATTTTCATGCACTGAGTAGGGTTTGAACCCTGTACCTGCAGCATATGTAACAACTCGCAAATTTGAACACGATTAATTACATTAATCACTTGCATTATTAGGCTAATTCCCTACTTGAGTGAATTCATAACACATTTTAGAGGTAAGTCTAGCATAGCCCAACTAGTTAGTACGCGTAGTATTACGTATTCGTAATTAGTTGTAATTACGTACTGAACAAATTGAAAACAAACGCGACAAAAATGTACGACTATTGGTGAACAAAATTATTTAATAAAACGAAATTATTAAATAACGTAGTAGCGAATAAATATTTTGTCAAAAATATTTACAAGTCCTTTTATAACGCAAAACGTTTAATTCGTACAATTTAAATAAAACAAAGTTTAAAATTTATAACTAAATTAAATGGGTTTTATAAAAAGATCCTAATTAAAAATAATGAAAAATGTAATTAAAAACATAATAGTTAAAATAAAATAACATTTAACGATCGGGTAAACGAACACGGAACGCAAACACGGAGGCAGAAAATGGAATAAAACCACCTCCCACCTCCATTTTCTTTCATTTTCTATCTATCTCATTCTCTCTCTTCCTTCTCTTTTCTCTTCCTTCTCTCTAAACTCTCTCAAAAATCACACAAAAACCTCAAATACTACCACAAAAACGCGCCGAATCACCATACTACTTTGGAATAAAGTGACCACGAGACCCCGATCTACATCTCTATCTTTTCGGATTTCAAATCCTACACCCGTAAGTTTCCGACAAATCCCGCAAATCTTTAGATTTCGAAGTTATAATTAATGTTTCATGTTTTATATACTTAGATTTACATGTTTTAGTGTTTTATACAACCGAAAATGTCCAAAATCGACCAAAAACTCGTGATTTTCGAGCTGTTCGTCGAACAGCTGGTAGTGTCGCATAGGACCGAAAACAGTACCGCGACACTACCCTAGTGACGCTATTAGTGCCGCATACAACCCAACATATACCGTCACTTATCTAGTGACGCTACCAACCCTACGATACTGACACTCCCCGAGTGACGCTAGTCACTGACCGACACATCTATGCGTCACTTACCAAGTGCCGCATAAATCAGATTTTTCACTTATACCCGACACTCCGTTAGTGACGCACTGATCTTATACACGACACTTCGTAAGTGCCGCACTACTATTTTAACCGACACTTCATAAGTGACGCATAACCACCTGATCACCATGTATACCGACACTAGCCTAGTGTCGCATAACCAGAGCAAGTGACGCCCCTTAGTGACGCATAAGACAGAAACATTCCAAACTAATTTTTCACTAAGTGTCGAACTTAACCGGCAACGAATACTCACATATTATACGATACACGAACTATACAATAATTACAAATATACTTGTTTTAACGAAATGTTGATTTCAAACTATCACCAACGAGTCGTATACATTTTTACAAACAACGAAATACAAACGTGAACATTAAACAAACGTTTTGGACGTGACTTGGTTGTACAAACACTAGCATGGATGATTAGTTTAGACATCCACATACTTATTAAATCTCGTACGTTTAGGACGTTAGGAGATTTCAGACTGTACTTGGGCTTAGGTTTGCTAGCACTCGCACAACTGCTTAAACTCAACAGGTGAGTTCACAGCCCCTACTTTTACTGTTTTAACTGCTTAGAACAGGGGTGGAAAACATAGTCAAACACTTTTATACAAACATGGTTGTATACTATTTTACTCAAACAAGTGGAGTACATTGAACTAGTAAACTGATAAACAAACTGACGATTTCTACATAGTATGTAACACTGACCGCACGTGGTCCAGATACGGGTCTTAGGGTGAGTGTTACATATTACTTTCATACTACCAACGCTGTAAACACATGAACATGTTTTGAGAACGCTGGAGGATAACCAGCAACACTTTATATAACGAACTGGGTAACAAAAAGTCCCTACTGACATGGGCAACAATACTGAAAAGTCCCTACTTGACATGGGCAACACTACTGAGAAGTCCCTACTTGACATGGGCAACATTATTGAATAAGTCCCTACTTGACATGGGCAACACTACTGAAAAGTCCCTACTTGACATGGGCAACACTACTGAAAAGTCCCTACTTGACATGGGCAACACTACTGAAAAGTCCCTACTTGACATGGGCAACACTATTGAACAGACCCTACTTGACATGGGCAACACTATTTAAAAGTCCCTACTTGACATGGGCAACTCTATTTAAAAAGTCCCTACTTGACATGGGCAACACAACTGAAAGCAATGGGTTTCCTACTAACATGGACCTACTAAACGATTAGGACTGTAACACTGCCGTACGTGGTCCAGATACGGGTCTTAGGGGAGTGTTACACCTACGAACAACTAATAGGATACTTACATTCCTACTATAACTTGAATTATATTTTGGGCAACATCCCAACGAAACATGTATACGATTAGGATATGTATAATCCTACAGAACATAGGTAAAAACAGGATACTGATTTACTACAACTACTAGGATACGAACATTCCTACAAACAACTATTTGGAAACATATTGGGTTTCACGAACTATACTTTTGGGTGACATCCCAACGACACGATATAAACAACAGTGGTTTATCACAACTGAACTTGTAAACATAAAACCTGTGAATTCACTCAACCTAGTTGTTGACTTTTACTATGTTTTTCAGGGAATTAGCTGCGCATGTAAGATCGCCAACACACATGGAGAATTAGGCGACCCTTGAAGCTTAGGATGCCAACTTTTTGGGGAAAACATATGGATTTCTCTAGTATAACTGAAACTGTTTTGTCATATTCTAGAAATCCACTTTTGTAAACTCATTACTTTTCACTTATATGATTCGTTGAATCGTAAACTTTGTAACTAACACTTTTGGCATCTTAATATATATTGTTCTGTTGTAATCATAAGCTCTGATACGTATGCATGCTTTGTTATTGTGACACCCCATACTTAAACTAAACGCTTCCGCTCAACGAATTTGGGGGTGTTACAGATTGGTATCAGAGCCAGGTTTTAGCGAACTAGGAAACTTTAGGTGACTTAGCGACCTAGAGACCTAGACTATAGCCTTGGCTAGAACGCACATGCATACATACAATTGCATACATCCAAATTATCGTTACGATACCTCGATATACGTGAACTGTTCACCACATTCGACTCGTTCATTGTACTCTGATCTCATATGAACCGAATCGTGATTAAACGGTTGATGAAAAGAAGTATGTATTTGGCATCATATAATGACGCCTGGCCAACGTGATTATATTATACTAAGTACATATGGGTGTTTCATAGTCGTAAGATACGTGACGGGGATTCGACAATTTCTCTTGATACTCGAAAACTTGTAATATGTGAAACTTCATTTCTCACATATTTTTCATTGGCATTGACTTCTGCATCTTTTCATAGCAGAACGTCAGCATGCCTCCTAAACAAAGAAAGACTCGAAACAGTCGACAAAGGACTCCACCTCCGCCTCCAGAAACAAACGAAGAAATAATCGAACGCCGCGTGGCTGAAGCCATCGCACAATACGAGGCCAACCGCAATCGTGAAAACCTAACCAACAACAGTGGAGCCACTCCAGTCATTAGCGAAACCCCAAACAATACCCAACAGGGGTGTTCATACAAAACATTCCAAGCCTGCAAACCGAGTACCTTTACCGGGACTGAAGGGGCCGTTGGCCTAGTCCACTGGATTGAGAAAACGGAATCAGTCATCGACATCAGTGACTGCGCCACCGACAAAATCGTGAAATATGCCACCTGCACTCTAGCCGACAAAGCGCTAACATGGTGGAACGCTCAGGTACAAATCATGGGACGCCCAGCTGCTTACTCCATCTCATGGGAGACTTTGAAACGAATGCTGATGGAGGAATTTTGCCCTCCCAACGAGATGCAGAAACTTGAGAACGAATTCTGGAACATTCAAATGATCGGCGCTGACATTTCCGGTTACACAACTAGATTCCAGGAGCTTGCACGTCTGGTGCCTCACATGGTAACCCCCGAGAGCAAACGCATTGAGCGTTACAACAGGGGTTTGGCACCACAGATCCGAGGCATGGTTATGTCCTCCAAACCAGCCACTTTTAGGAGCGCAGTTGATCTGGCTCAAAGCTTAACCGACGACGCTGTCGAGATTGGAACCCTGAAAGTTATCACAGGGAAAACTGAACTTACCCGTACTGATGCGGGCGACTCTGGAACCCACAAACGCAAATGGAACAACGACGGTAACGACCGTCAGGGTCAACAAAACAGAAATCCGGGAAACACCCGAGCCTTCGCTGCAATCACCAACCCTGGACCCAAAACCTACCTTGGAAACAAACCGAGGTGCGACAAGTGCGGTAGACACCACGATGGTGATTGTACATTTTGTCAAAACTGCAGACGTCCCGGTCACTTAGCACAGAACTGTAGGACAAACCTACCACCCCCAGCCGCCTCCGAGGTACAAAACACCGGCTGCTTTAGGTGTGGTGATCCTGGACATCACCGAAACCAATGCCAAAACCCGAACAACAACCGCAACAATCAAAACGACAACAACCGCACCGTTAACAAAGGCTACACTCCAAGCCGCGCATACATCCTCCGTGCACCAGAAACGGTTGCAGACCTCAACTAGCACGGTACGTTTTAACGACTATTGCTACGATTTAACATACGTTTCATTCGAATGTCTATTCAACATTAACACTTGGTAAACTTCGATTATTATCGAACGCATAACTATTTAAACTATACCGCGGGTATACTAAACCGTTACAACTTTCTGGCAACAATTGAACGCCACGCAAAATATTACTATTGTTAACAACATGACCCATCGGAGAACATACGCCTGGGGCGATCCGACTTGATTTAAATCTCGGGACGAGATTTCTCTAACATGGGGAGAATGTAACAACTCGCAAATTTGAACACGATTAATTACATTAATCACTTGCATTATTAGGCTAATTCCTTACTTGAGTGAATTCATAACACATTTTAGAGGTAAGTCTAGCATAGCCCAACTAGTTAGTACGCGTAGTATTACGTATTCGTAATTAGTTGTAATTACGTACTGAACAAATTGAAAACAAACGCGACAAAAATGTACGACTATTGGTGAACAAAATTATTTAATAAAACGAAATTATTAAATAACGTAGTAGCGAATAAATATTTTGTCAAAAATATTTACAAGTCCTTTTATAACGCAAAACGTTTAATTCGTACAATTTAAATAAAACAAAGTTTAAAATTTATAACTAAATTAAATGGGTTTTATAAAAAGATCCTAATTAAAAATAATGAAAAATGTAATTAAAAACATAATAGTTAAAATAAAATAACATTTAACGATCGGGTAAACGAACACGGAACGCAAACACGGAGGCAGAAAATGGAATAAAACCACCTCCCACCTCCATTTTCTTTCATTTTCTATCTATCTCATTCTCTCTCTTCCTTCTCTTTTCTCTTCCTTCTCTCTAAACTCTCTCAAAAATCACACAAAAACCTCAAATACTACCACAAAAACGCGCCGAATCACCATACTACTTTGGAATAAAGTGACCACGAGACCCCGATCTACATCTCTATCTTTTCGGATTTCAAATCCTACACCCGTAAGTTTCCGACAAATCCCGCAAATCTTTAGATTTCGAAGTTATAATTAATGTTTCATGTTTTATATACTTAGATTTACATGTTTTAGTGTTTTATACAACCGAAAATGTCCAAAATCGACCAAAAACTCGTGATTTTCGAGCTGTTCGTCGAACAGCTGGTAGTGTCGCATAGGACCGAAAACAGTACCGCGACACTACCCTAGTGACGCTATTAGTGCCGCATACAACCCAACATATACCGTCACTTATCTAGTGACGCTACCAACCCTACGATACCGACACTCCCCGAGTGACGCTAGTCACTGACCGACACATCTATGCGTCACTTACCAAGTGCCGCATAAATCAGATTTTTCACTTATACCCGACACTCCGTTAGTGACGCACTGATCTTATACACGACACTTCGTAAGTGCCGCACTACTATTTTAACCGACACTTCATAAGTGACGCATAACCACCTGATCACCATGTATACCGACACTAGCCTAGTGTCGCATAACCAGAGCAAGTGACGCCCCTTAGTGACGCATAAGACAGAAACATTCCAAACTAATTTTTCACTAAGTGTCGAACTTAACCGGCAACGAATACTCACATATTATACGATACACGAACTATACAATAATTACAAATATACTTGTTTTAACGAAATGTTGATTTCAAACTATCACCAACGAGTCGTATACATTTTTACAAACAACGAAATACAAACGTGAACATTAAACAAACGTTTTGGACGTGACTTGGTTGTACAAACACTAGCATGGATGATTAGTTTAGACATCCACATACTTATTAAATCTCGTACGTTTAGGACGTTAGGAGATTTCAGACTGTACTTGGGCTTAGGTTTGCTAGCACTCGCACAACTGCTTAAACTCAACAGGTGAGTTCACAGCCCCTACTTTTACTGTTTTAACTGCTTAGAACAGGGGTGGAAAACATAGTCAAACACTTTTATACAAACATGGTTGTATACTATTTTACTCAAACAAGTGGAGTACATTGAACTAGTAAACTGATAAACAAACTGACGATTTCTACATAGTATGTAACACTGACCGCACGTGGTCCAGATACGGGTCTTAGGGTGAGTGTTACATATTACTTTCATACTACCAACGCTGTAAACACATGAACATGTTTTGAGAACGCTGGAGGATAACCAGCAACACTTTATATAACGAACTGGGTAACAAAAAGTCCCTACTGACATGGGCAACAATACTGAAAAGTCCCTACTTGACATGGGCAACACTACTGAGAAGTCCCTACTTGACATGGGCAACATTATTGAATAAGTCCCTACTTGACATGGGCAACACTACTGAAAAGTCCCTACTTGACATGGGCAACACTACTGAAAAGTCCCTACTTGACATGGGCAACACTACTGAAAAGTCCCTACTTGACATGGGCAACACTATTGAACAGACCCTACTTGACATGGGCAACACTATTTAAAAGTCCCTACTTGACATGGGCAACTCTATTTAAAAAGTCCCTACTTGACATGGGCAACACAACTGAAAGCAATGGGTTTCCTACTAACATGGACCTACTAAACGATTAGGACTGTAACACTGCCGTACGTGGTCCAGATACGGGTCTTAGGGGAGTGTTACACCTACGAACAACTAATAGGATACTTACATTCCTACTATAACTTGAATTATATTTTGGGCAACATCCCAACGAAACATGTATACGATTAGGATATGTATAATCCTACAGAACATAGGTAAAAACAGGATACTGATTTACTACAACTACTAGGATACGAACATTCCTACAAACAACTATTTGGAAACATATTGGGTTTCACGAACTATACTTTTGGGTGACATCCCAACGACACGATATAAACAACAGTGGTTTATCACAACTGAACTTGTAAACATAAAACCTGTGAATTCACTCAACCTAGTTGTTGACTTTTACTATGTTTTTCAGGGAATTAGCTGCGCATGTAAGATCGCCAACACACATGGAGAATTAGGCGACCCTTGAAGCTTAGGATGCCAACTTTTTGGGGAAAACATATGGATTTCTCTAGTATAACTGAAACTGTTTTGTCATATTCTAGAAATCCACTTTTGTAAACTCATTACTTTTCACTTATATGATTCGTTGAATCGTAAACTTTGTAACTAACACTTTTGGCATCTTAATATATATTGTTCTGTTGTAATCATAAGCTCTGATACGTATGCATGCTTTGTTATTGTGACACCCCATACTTAAACTAAACGCTTCCGCTCAACGAATTTGGGGGTGTTACAGCATAAATGCCTGATAGCTCTACCACGTGAGCCAGGTCTCAAGTGCTTATTAGTAAGTGTATATTAACAAGAAGAAGGCAGAGGGTCGGTAAGTTTGTTGCAGCAAAAATGACAAAAACACCTCTCATGAATAGTAGAAAACGAGCAACCTCTTTTACAACAATCAAACCTTCTGGTTATAGTATAAATGGTACTCCGTAATAAGAACTTAAAAATTGTAACACCCGGTCAAAAAGTCAACTTTCGCGCCAAAATTTAACTTCAAATAATTGTATTATATATATGCGATTACATCAAAATATTCAAAAATGTAAGTCGTTTTAATTTAAAACGCATTTTAATTATCCGAAATCGCGCGAAAACAAATTATTAAACCTTAAATCCCAAAATAATATTTTATAAAATATTCCGGTACAAAAACGTTTCGAGAGAATATAAATAAATTTTTGAACTTAAAAAGTTATTTTAAATCACATCGGATAAATAAACACGAGTATTTTGTACTGCAATTTGGGAGACGGTGTCTCCACCGAGTCAGTCAAAAAGGAGGAAACCTCCTCCCCCTTTCTCATTTCCACCTCTTTCACTCTCTCTCTTCTCTAACTTTTCTCTCATCTCTCTCTCTAACATCACACCACCGCCACCTAATCCGCCATTTAACACCACTAAACGACCTCAAATCTTCAAGCTCATTTAGGGAAAAACGATCACCACGCAACGATCTACAATCCTATCTTTTCGGATTCTCCTCGCGCGGATTTGTAAGTTTCCGACAATTCTCGAAATCTCTCAAAACTTTGTTATTTTGCTTGTTTGCGGTTTAGATAAGCGTAAAATACTTAAATATGGGTTGGGTAAAAGAATCGGACTCAACGGGAGCCGGAAAACTCGTTTCCGACTCAAACTCCGGCGAACAGTCCGCTACGTCGCAGGGACCAAAAACAGTGCTGCGACGTCGCAGCCGACGTCGCAAAAACATCCCGACGTCGCATAATGCGACGTAAGCCCCTACGTCGCCATCAAATTCTACGTCGCACATTGCGACGCAGGACACAACGTCGCATTAGATTGCGAACGTCGCACATAGCGACGTAACACCCTACGTCGCATCTGACGTCGCATATGACGTCGCATCTGACGTCGCAGAACCTTAAAAAAACCTATGTTTTTCACTAAGTATTGACAACAAAATTTTACCACACGATTTTAACCGAATTTGGATTTCGAAAGCGTTTTCATTAAAGCAATATAGTAGAAATAAAAATTTTCCAAGCTGACCTGGCAGCTCGACCCCAGCCAGGGGCTCTGCCCCTTGGACCCCGCCAGGGGTTGCCACCCCTTGGACCCCGCTACCAGGGGCGCTGCCCCCGGACCCCCGTACACCATTCCCAGACTTCAACAACAAATGCATACATGAACAACTCGCTTAGACAAACTGATTTGTCTCATACTTATATAACCTCACGTGTTTAGGACACTAGAAGGTTACCATTCGGACGACGCGCGTATCATCGTATCGCTAACAACTCACAGGTGAGTTTCATAGCCCCACTCTTTCAACTGTTTTACTATTTTCGGGGTGAAACACATGCTCAATTGCTGTTTTCAAATCATATTAACAATCGTTTATAATTTACAACTATTTATATTACTGTATGTAATACGAAATGTGTAATACTTAGGAATTACACCCGCAATATTGTTTTAGAACAATATCAATACTTAACCTAGATAGGTTACAATCGTACCCGGTTAGGTCGTTGGAAACGATTACCAACACATAACTTGATTTAGTTATCACAATCTTTTGGCCATATTGTCACGGGACAATATCATTGAATACATTAGAACTAGTTAGTTCTACCTATACTGAACAACATCTATACTGTTACAAGTTTAGTTATTCTTTAAGAACTAAAACTGTCGACACACTCCATTATCATTAGAATGGGAACTGAACTTAAGTGAACATTTTCCCAAGACTCCGTTATATATATACTTGCTAGGCTTTAGGCTAGGAGTATACAATATTATCACAAGTTAGTACAGACTCTTTATATTAAAACGACACAACTGGTGACGACTCTGGCTCAGGATGTAATCCAACCAGGGATGGTCCCCCGGCCCAGGATGCAATCCAACCGTGGGGGTGTCACCTGATAAATATCTACATACTATTATACGATCTACTTAGTCAGGCATGTCGAGTACTGCTGGCTCTCAAACAACTTAGTCGGGCATGTCGTTGTACTGCCGGCTCAATTACAAATTGCTTGCGAGCAACTTCAAAAACGATGCCGCGGTATTGCAGCGGGCACCAAACGATGCCACGGTAAAGTGGGCACAAAACGAAACCACGGTATTGCAGTGGACGAAACTTCAATCAATGGATCAGCGAGTTATACTCGGGATTCACAATAAGTTAACGGATCGGTGGTGCTGCCACGCGAGGCCGTTAGCTCAATTCATGTCCGGGTTAGCTTATGCTAATCGGGTAAACGGACACGCTAAACATTCAAACCTAGATCTGCGGGTCTACAATCACTTGTTGCTGGATGCAACACCTCATATATTAAATCCTAGTTCTACGGGACTACAGTTACTTACTATCATATGACGTGGTCATACAGTTATTTGGTTACAACTTAGGCAGGTATTGCCTCCCGTTATACACTTACTCATACCAGATAGGTATTCAGGCTCGGTATGCCTCAATTATTTTGTACTTAGGTACGGACTACAATTGCTTAGGTATTAGATACCTAAACTTTCGAATTACACATTGGTAATTACAACTACAATTTGCTACAAATCAGAATCGTGGATTCTGAACAATTTCTCAAAACATACAAGATTTATACTTTATGTATTCAACTAACAAACCTATGAACTCACCAGCTTTATAGCTGACCTGTTTTAGCATGTGTTCTCAGGTGCCCAGCAGGATTAGGATTACTACAAGATCTTACTAGTTCGAGTCGCATATTTTCAACAAATGGGACTACTCTGCATTTACTTTCATATTTTCCAATTATGTATTTGGAATTTGTTGTTAAACTTATAACGTTGTAAACATTTTTATTTACGAAATGTATAACCATTTTCAAACGTCTCATTTAGAGTCGTTCATTAGGTATCTTATGCTGTGATATTTGATTTAGTAACACCCGACCCGACAGCTTCCGCAAACCGAAATTTGAGGGTGTTACAGATTGGTATCAGAGACTAAGGTTATAGTGAACTAGGTTGCATTTAGTGGGCCTAGACTATGACCGTTAGGCAGTATTCCTAGTTAGGTATGACTGGTTCAGGGATTACATCATACGAGTTTAATTTAACATAGCGTAGCTAACTATGTACAATTAAATAAAGATGATGTAAGATCTGAAAGGGGTTATACTGAAACAGGAATGCGTAGTTGACTCTGATTGTTATGTGCTAGACATCCTAGGCTATTATATGTACGGTAGGTATATATTAATAGGCCTTACATGTATACTACTTCTACGTATCAAATATATACTGAGTATATACAACAAAATTCCGCTGTATTATCATTTACTCATGAAGAGGCACATCGCCGTCTTCCTAACTATCACGACTCGACACTTTTCTCCTTATGTACTCATAGGAGGATATCACATATATCACTGAACCTCAGGAAGGAGGTACAACCGTATTCAATGGGAATGGAAACCCACACATGCTAAACGTCCACAAAATTTAAAACAAACAAATGAATCTTTCACCTTTGACCGTGCGGGTCACCATTGGATTAGTGTTGACTAAGTCCACAACAAATTAATTATTTCAATCATTACTTGATCATTTAGATCAATTGATTCAATACCTCAGTGCTTTGGGCACTCACATTCTAGCCCTTGTGCTACGATTTAGAAATCACATAATTACAACGTATTTTGGCCTTAAGGCTACAATCAAACAACACATGGCACGTGGTGCCACATTATGCTTTCAAGCACAATACATGGTATGTTGATACCACAATATGGGCACGTTGGTGCAAACCTCATAGTATGTCAATACTACAAATCATGGCATGTTGATGCTACATTCACAGTACATGGGTACTGCAATTACGGTGCCGCGGGCACTTCATTACGGCACGTGGTGCTGCATTTCATATTACTTCGGTACTACAATTACAAAACATTAGTATTTCAATTACTGTGCTGATAGCACTGCATTATAGCACTAGGTGCTACTTCAATTATGCATGTAGACTTGTTATAGTTGCATGTACGACTTACATATATACATATACGCTTACTTGACTGGGCACGAGGTGCCACACCTGGCTCTTATTATGTACGTATACTTGTATAGTTACGTGTACACCATATATGTATATACGACCAATTAAGCATGTAATGCTTTAATCGATAAATACACGATGTCACCACACACATGGGTTGTGTTGGGAGACCCCGCTTCAACACCACATAGGGCACTGTAGGTGTCACATTCACCGGCGTGATTGGCCGTATAGTATCTTAGTACTACACTATAGTCCGTGGGACTACTCACAACAACATAGTCTGGTTGACTACATTAAAACACAATTTAGTCATTATTACGACTATTCATCAGAACTACAACCTAATTGGTCACAACTCTCGAAAAACATGGAAACAGGACAATTTAACCAAGGTTAACTCGACAACAGATACTTAAACGGTTGTGACAACACCACAAAAAGGGCAGAAATATGACTGCCACACGCGATATCAAAACCTCAACATCAAGGATCATGGGATCCCGTTTCACTCATTTAAGAAGTCAAGTTTACTATTCATGTCACTGTAATAATCAAAATCTTTGAATAAAGGTCTCACACTTTGTCGTTTCATTCTTGTTCAAGAATCATGCCTCCTAAACGACAAACTTTCACTCAAGCTGAGCACGATCAGATCATTAATCAAGCAGTGACTGCGACCCTAGCTGCTCAGAACCAAGTAAAGCCTTGCACTTTTAAGGATTTTCTGAGGTGCGAACCACCAAACTTCGTCGGGACTGAAGGAGCTATCGGATTAATTCGATGGTTCGAGAGAATGGAATCTATATTTCACGTTTGCAACTGCCCCGACGACTGCAAAGTCTTGTACGCCACATACACCCTCCAGGATGATGCTTCTACCTGGTGGAATTTTCACGCCCGAACTGTAGGAATCGACACTGCTCACAAACTTCCGTGGGAAGACCTGAAACGAATCATGAAGGACAAGTATTGTCCCATCGAAGTACTTCACAAACTTGAGGACGAACTTTGGCACCTCACCGTAAAAGACAACGATATCGTAACATATACCACTCGTTTCCAACAACTAGCACCCTTGTGCCCAACCATAGTAAACCCTGAAAGTCAACAAATCGCAAGGTACACCGGTGGACTCCCACTACTAATTGAGGGAATGGTCACCGCCTCCAAACCCACTACTATTGAAGAGGCCATTCGTATGGCCCACAGACTTATGGCACAGAGGGAACGACGCGAAGCCACTACAACCGAAAACAACCTAACAAAATGGAGTGGGAATTCCAGCTCTAGTCAAAATCCAACCAATCAACCTGAACCCTTGAGATACCATGCTGTCGAACCCAACGAAAGACAAGGCTATGCGGGTAACAAACCATTTTGTCACGGCTGCAAACGTCATCATGACGGATTTTGCGGATTACCCTGCGAAAGATGCCAACGATATGGACACGTAATCCGGGACTGCAAAGTCCCCGCCAATCCCGACTCTCGAAGGATATGCTTCAAATGTAAGGAACCCGGTCATTACAAGAAGGACTGCCCAAAAAGACGCAAAATTCACTTAATCGACTCCGAGTAAATCAAATAAATCTCCAACGAAAATGTAAGTACAACTTCTCCTCGAAAACAAAATCCTTCAATTTTAGATTCGCTAAACGTGTACTTATTGTCCCCACCATCATTTTAACGACTTTATGTCGATCACATCTTAGGGCTAGTTGACCTAGGCCCACATAAAACCCAAAGTTTGCTTTCAGCAGACCAATCAATAGAACACTCACCAACCAAACTCAATGTTTACTTTCAGTAGACTAATCGACTCGACGATAAATCGCTCAGCCCTGATATAACCAATTACAAAACCGTCACTATGTGACAACCTTCTAGTCCCGAATGGACTACGACGTAAACGGTTACCGAATAACCACAAAATAATCATACACCAAACAAATAATACGGTCAGAATATGACTACAACGATAAACCGCGACCCAGTCATGGATTGACTGCCCTTCAACTCCATTATAAGACATGATATGTCTAATATCTACTCGATGAATCTCTTGTACGTGCATTGCTCCCCAGACTCCACGCGATCACGACATCACTTTAAATTTCGGGACGAAATTTCCTTAACAGGGGGAGAATGTAACACCCGGTCAAAAAGTCAACTTTCGCGCCAAAATTTAACTTCAAATAATTGTATTATATATATGCGATTACATCAAAATATTCAAAAATGTAAGTCGTTTTAATTTAAAACGCATTTTAATTATCCGAAATCGCGCGAAAACAAATTATTAAACCTTAAATCCCAAAATAATATTTTATAAAATATTCCGGTACAAAAACGTTTCGAGAGAATATAAATAAATTTTTGAACTTAAAAAGTTATTTTAAATCACATCGGATAAATAAACACGAGTATTTTGTACTGCAATTTGGGAGACGGTGTCTCCACCGAGTCAGTCAAAAAGGAGGAAACCTCCTCCCCCTTTCTCATTTCCACCTCTTTCACTCTCTCTCTTCTCTAACTTTTCTCTCATCTCTCTCTCTAACATCACACCACCGCCACCTAATCCGCCATTTAACACCACTAAACGACCTCAAATCTTCAAGCTCATTTAGGGAAAAACGATCACCACGCAACGATCTACAATCCTATCTTTTCGGATTCTCCTCGCGCGGATTTGTAAGTTTCCGACAATTCTCGAAATCTCTCAAAACTTTGTTATTTTGCTTGTTTGCGGTTTAGATAAGCGTAAAATACTTAAATATGGGTTGGGTAAAAGAATCGGACTCAACGGGAGCCGGAAAACTCGTTTCCGACTCAAACTCCGGCGAACAGTCCGCTACGTCGCAGGGACCAAAAACAGTGCTGCGACGTCGCAGCCGACGTCGCAGCCAACGTCGCAAAAACATCCCGACGTCGCATAATGCGACGTAAGCCCCTACGTCGCCATCAAATTTTACGTCGCACATTGCGACGCAGGACACAACGTCGCATTAGATTGCGAACGTCGCACATAGCGACGTAACACCCTACGTCGCATCTGACGTCGCATATGACGTCGCATCTGACGTCGCAGAACCTTAAAAAAACCTATGTTTTTCACTAAGTATTGACAACAAAATTTTACCACACGATTTTAACCGAATTTGGATTTCGAAAGCGTTTTCATTAAAGCAATATAGTAGAAATAAAAATTTTCCAAGCTGACCTGGCAGCTCGACCCCAGCCAGGGGCTCTGCCCCTTGGACCCCGCCAGGGGTTGCCACCCCTTGGACCCCGCTACCAGGGGCGCTGCCCCCGGACCCCCGTACACCATTCCCAGACTTCAACAACAAATGCATACATGAACAACTCGCTTAGACAAACTGATTTGTCTCATACTTATATAACCTCACGTGTTTAGGACACTAGAAGGTTACCATTCGGACGACGCGCGTATCATCGTATCGCTAACAACTCACAGGTGAGTTTCATAGCCCCACTCTTTCAACTGTTTTACTATTTTCGGGGTGAAACACATGCTCAATTGCTGTTTTCAAATCATATTAACAATCGTTTATAATTTACAACTATTTATATTACTGTATGTAATACGAAATGTGTAATACTTAGGAATTACACCCGCAATATTGTTTTAGAACAATATCAATACTTAACCTAGATAGGTTACAATCGTACCCGGTTAGGTCGTTGGAAACGATTACCAACACATAACTTGATTTAGTTATCACAATCTTTTGGCCATATTGTCACGGGACAATATCATTGAATACATTAGAACTAGTTAGTTCTACCTATACTGAACAACATCTATACTGTTACAAGTTTAGTTATTCTTTAAGAACTAAAACTGTCGACACACTCCATTATCATTAGAATGGGAACTGAACTTAAGTGAACATTTTCCCAAGACTCCGTTATATATATACTTGCTAGGCTTTAGGCTAGGAGTATACAATATTATCACAAGTTAGTACAGACTCTTTATATTAAAACGACACAACTGGTGACGACTCTGGCTCAGGATGTAATCCAACCAGGGATGGTCCCCCGGCCCAGGATGCAATCCAACCGTGGGGGTGTCACCTGATAAATATCTACATACTATTATACGATCTACTTAGTCAGGCATGTCGAGTACTGCTGGCTCTCAAACAACTTAGTCGGGCATGTCGTTGTACTGCCGGCTCAATTACAAATTGCTTGCGAGCAACTTCAAAAACGATGCCGCGGTATTGCAGCGGGCACCAAACGATGCCACGGTAAAGTGGGCACAAAACGAAACCACGGTATTGCAGTGGACGAAACTTCAATCAATGGATCAGCGAGTTATACTCGGGATTCACAATAAGTTAACGGATCGGTGGTGCTGCCACGCGAGGCCGTTAGCTCAATTCATGTCCGGGTTAGCTTATGCTAATCGGGTAAACGGACACGCTAAACATTCAAACCTAGATCTGCGGGTCTACAATCACTTGTTGCTGGATGCAACACCTCATATATTAAATCCTAGTTCTACGGGACTACAGTTACTTACTATCATATGACGTGGTCATACAGTTATTTGGTTACAACTTAGGCAGGTATTGCCTCCCGTTATACACTTACTCATACCAGATAGGTATTCAGGCTCGGTATGCCTCAATTATTTTGTACTTAGGTACGGACTACAATTGCTTAGGTATTAGATACCTAAACTTTCGAATTACACATTGGTAATTACAACTACAATTTGCTACAAATCAGAATCGTGGATTCTGAACAATTTCTCAAAACATACAAGATTTATACTTTATGTATTCAACTAACAAACCTATGAACTCACCAGCTTTATAGCTGACCTGTTTTAGCATGTGTTCTCAGGTGCCCAGCAGGATTAGGATTACTACAAGATCTTACTAGTTCGAGTCGCATATTTTCAACAAATGGGACTACTCTGCATTTACTTTCATATTTTCCAATTATGTATTTGGAATTTGTTGTTAAACTTATAACGTTGTAAACATTTTTATTTACGAAATGTATAACCATTTTCAAACGTCTCATTTAGAGTCGTTCATTATGTATCTTATGCTGTGATATTTGATTTAGTAACACCCGACCCGACAGCTTCCGCAAACAGAAATTTGAGGGTGTTACAAAAATTATGAGTAGCCACTTCGAAACATATACTACGCAAAATGCAAGAAAGGTCATTAGACCATCAGCAGTCGTAACACCGGAACGCTCATTTTTTAAGTGTCACGTCAACACAACACCATTTTTACCACTATAAATGGTAACATCATAACGTCAAGTTTTTACCCCCTAGGTCCACAACACTATTTATTTTGATTTAAAACAAGGAAAGAAAAAAACAACAAAAAATAGAAATGGTCGTGGGTCCTGCATGAACTCTCAAATTTTGCCTTTTGAGCTACACAACACACCCATTGTGGATGTTGTGAGCGTTCTCAATAAAAAAAAAATGGTTCCAGAACGCCCCATTACAGATGCTCTTATATAGTTATATCGATATTCCATAGTACTTGTTGAAGAAGTCACAATTTGGGATAAGATGATTTGTATTTTTGGATAATAAAAGGATTAAAGAAATGCAAGAGAAATAAAGTGGGATTTATTTATTAACTATTACGGAGTATTAGTTTATTAATTAACTAGAGCCAATGAGAAAGAAAAAACAAAGGACCGAAAGTGTATTCTCCTCGGCCCCTCGCGGCCTCACCCAACCTCCAACACCCAAAGTTGGTTGCTCTTGTTCGTTGCAAAATCCAACAACCTAAATACAAATTTAATAACTCTATCAAATAAATCAAACGCCTTTACTTTTTGATTATTATTTATAATAACTTAGAATTTTTCATAGTTTCTATGTTACACTCCATTTAATTTTGATACAGAGACAGAGACTTAGAGAGCCCTTTAGCAAAATCCTTATATACATAAAAAAATTCATGGGCTAGGATTAATATTAGCTCAAGGTATTGGGCCACAGGCCCACAACAGATGAACTCACTTTTATACCCGAATCCGTATTCCGTTGTTGTCTTTGAGGTGCGTGAGAAAAACAATCGTATTTGGTTCCAGGCTAGGGTTTCAAATTCTCTACACAAATTCAATCAATCAAATAATCGATGATGTACAACGGAATCGGATTGCAGACCGCTCGTGGTTCCGGCACCAACGGTTACACTCAGAGCAACAAATTCTTCGTGAAGCCACGTGCAAACAATGTGTCTACCGGAAACGGCGACGTTATTAATAGAAAACCTAACAAAGATATACTCGAACATGAGCGTAAGCGTCAGATTCAGCTGAAGCTTGTTGTACTTGAAGATAAACTTGTTGATCAAGGTTATACAGATGTTGAAATTGCTGAAAAGATAGATGAAGCTCGTAAGACTTTGGAAGCTGATATGAATGTTGCAATGCACTCCGATCAAAAGTAACTTTTATCTTATTTATTTTGATTATATGGTTTATGTTTTGTTAATTTCTTATAGTGAATTAGATTAAATTATATCAGGTGTGAAATTTTCTGCTGTATGATTGTTTGTGATATATGTGTGTGATTAGTAACTGGTTAGCTTGTTTGATTGACATAGTGTATAAACAAAATACAATAACATTTTGTGTTAGAATTAGATCTTAAAAAAATGGATAGTAATTGTATAGGTAGCTTAAAAGAGTTGGATTTTTGAAGTAAAAAAATGGTGAATTATGGTAGTATCTTTTCAATATAATGTGAACAATGTAGAAGTATATAAGATGATAATCCTAACTGATACCGGACTAAAACTAGGATGAAAGTAAACTTTGGACCGGGTATTACATTGTCATTCGGGGGACAAAAATCTGAACTCAACCAAACAGAACTAAGTAACTAACAAAAAGCTACTGTTGAGCTTTAAAGGATCAATTTTATTGAAGCTACAGAAACATCAAGTGAAATGCAATCAATTATAATTATAAAGCTATCAACAATAATTTTGCTATAATGTGGGCCAAACTAAGTTTAAATCTGGCCTTCCTTCGATGATACGTCAGCAGTCTTTGGTTTCGTTGTGCTATAACTTCATTGGAAACGAAATGTTTCTTACCGGACAGCAGACACCATTGTTACCTGCGGTTGCTGAAAGCCTGAAACGTTTAAGATACTTAGTAAAAACTAGATTGATTGGAGTCGCTGCTGATATTCCGGGGAATGGGTTTACTTATGTCTTACTTGATGGATGGTGTGAGATGCTGAGATGTAGATGCAGCTTTTGAGGTTGGTTACACTCTTTGAATCTGAAGCAGGGCATCAGAGAAATACTAATGGGCTTTCATATATTCTGATCGTTATTGTTTATAAAGTCAATGTTTCACTCAAAAGTATGCCTAAACAATGTTAGGAGTATAAAAATATATTTATGGTTTTATATATATTTATGAAGAAAAAAAATGGTACTAAACTCATTTTGCTTGTCTTGGGACTATACTGACAAATGCTGGATGATTTAATGTCGATAGAAATTAGTTTTAAGTTAAATTTGGAGTCAAAGTTACTTGTTCAAAATCGCCCAAGGAAAATATGGGACTTGATTGTTAAAGTTACTTGTTCAAAATCGCCTAAAGGAAAATATGGGACTTGGTTGTTTTCAACTCTCTGTTACAAATTTAGATTATTTTGCTAGGTGTAGAAGTTTACAAATTCATGCAACTCTTCAAACCCGCAACGTCAATATCCCTTCGACTCTCTGCCCAATCTGAGAATCTGAGGATGAGAGCATTTGTCGATCAGGTCATCAGGGGTTATTAAATGTCCCATGATGCTTCAGATATGGAGAAAAGCTCCGAACAGTCTCTGCTTGCCTGCTTGGTATTCTTTGGATCTCTCCAACCCAACTCAGTTTTAGATGCTGTTAGTGGTCTGCTTCCTGTTCGAGGTGACAATTGGTTGGTTAATTTAGCTCATGGGGTGTGCTATGTGCTCATATGGGCCATTATGAACAAGAGTTATTGGGTCTTTATTGCTAGCAAGGATAGAGTGTCAATCAAAGTGGGGATGTACCTGCACTGAGCCAAACACAAGTTCTACAGGAGCTTGCAATTGAGATTTTGTAACATTCTCGGCCTGTGTCGTGAGCTTATGGGCGAGTTATGGCAATTAAGACTTTGTTTTGCTTTTGCCTGTTTCTTTGTAGGGAGTTTGTTTAGTAGAAAAAAAAAATTGAATATAAAAATAGAAGTTCTAACTTGTAGTTTTGTATCAAAAAGTTCTAGATAAATGGCAATTACTATTATTAGTGTACATTGTATTACTGGGTCAACTAAGATAACTTTGTATTTGGAACTTTGGATGGCTTGAGATGAGATTGGTGGCCTACAATTTGAAATCATGCCATCCGTATATATATTTCTCAGACATCTGTTTTGGTATTGCATGCAAACGCCAAGTTATTGTAAAATAATAATAAATAAAATAAAATCTTTTAAAACAAGTTTACATATAAATATACAATAATTTAATTTTAATGTTTCTGGCAAGTTTAATCACAAATCAAACGGTTTGATTAATGTTTAAATAAGACCAAACCGGTTCCACTTGTGACGTGAATCAAACAAATAGGTGGAGTAAGGAACAATCGGCCTACCCCACTTTCTTCCCAACTCAATCTCATCCAAACACATTCCACCTTCAATAATACTTTAATGGGATTAGGTCCCCGAAATGCTACTAACTTTGACCAAATCTCTATTGTATGCACCCAACTTACGTATACTAATTTTAATGCAACCAACTTTCCAAAATGGTGTTTTTGATGTAACTTGATGACGTGTCGCGCGTATGGCATGCCACGTGGCGTATGGAGAGAGCGACACGTCATCAAGTTACATCAAAAACACCATTTTGGAAAGTTGGTTGCATTAAAATTAGTATACGTAAGTTGGGTGCATACAATAGAGATTTGGTCAAAGTTAGTAGCATTTCGGGGACCTAAACCCTACTTTAATTCGTCATTTGAGTATCCACTTTGTTAACAGCCATAAAAAACCCACCAACAAATCCCCTAAAATTTATATGCAACGAATTCATATGGGAAACAGTTTAGCAGGGAGAACAAGGAGCAAGAAAGCCAAAATTATGAAAATTGATGGAGAAATCTTTAAACTAGACACACCCATAAAAGTGTGTGAAGTCGTAAAGGATTACCCAAGTCATGTTTTATTAGACTCGAAGTCGGTCAAGCAATATGGTATCAGAGCCAATCCGTTACATTCGGAGGAATATTTGGAAGGCGGGAAAGTTTATTTTCTTGTAGACTTACCAAAGCTGCCGGATACGATGGGAAAGGAAGTGGTGAGTACTAGAAGGGTGAAGTCGGGTGTGAACGTAACGAATAAAGAAAGATTGGAGCTTTTAATGATGGCTAGGAGGTCTGTGTCCGAGGATATGGAGAAAATTGGTGATGGGTTGGATGGGCGTGGTTCTGTTCGGGTTAAGGTGAGGTTGCCAAAAGTGCAAGTGGATAAGTTGATAGATGAGAGTCGAGATGAGGTGGAGGTGGTAGAGAGGATTGTTGATCTTTATGTGAAGAAGAAGGTGGGTGATGATGGTCGAAGGTTGGGTAGGAATGAGATGACGGATGGTTAGGTTTTTAGATTTGGAAATGTAAAAAAAAAAAATGCTTAATCATATTATGTGAAATGTGAATATTTGATTCGAGTATATTTCTATTTTTTTTTTTTTATTATATTTAATTATCATTCTTTATTCTTTTTTTTTTCTTTTTTCTTTGAGAAGGTAATCATCATGATTGTGATTTATGAGTAGGAATTTTAGGGTTACTGAATTTTATAGAAAACAAAAATATAATCTTCTGTTTTTCAATCAACACACATCATTCTCACGGTCTCACCTAATATGTATGATGGTCTTATATAGTTGATGTCTCGATCAGTAAGATTCGAACTCACAAGTCACAACCTATAAGTCGACAGGTTACTCACATACTACTATCCACTAAGTCAAATTTTTTTCCTTATTGATAACGGCTTATATTTAGGTTAGAGTCAATAATCAGAGTGTTAGAATAGTTCATGTTCTAATTTACGTCACTCGCTTAGTTATAGGTGTGATACTTGGACCACAAATAGATGTAGGAATGTAATAAAGCTTAATTGGATTGAGTGGAATTTTGCAACCCAATTTTAGCTTGCTCTTATTCCCTGTAATCGTTGTTTCTCGCCTCTAGCAGCTTCTTAGAGTGTTGCTTTAATGAAATGCCGCTAAAAAAAAAGAAGTTATATGTATGATTCAAAACTTTAGTTGTTCAGTTAGTAGTAATATTTGATCCAGAGGGTACAATCATTCCGATCTTTGATTCATTGAACACCAAAGCCATTTTGTTTTATCCTAAACTGATACGCTACCATCAATTTAACCCACTTCAAATAATGGGCTTATAAAACGATACAAACCCAACTAATACGACTCAAACTTGTAATAACACTGCCGTTGTGCCACCAATTCCCATCGCCATGGCTGTTGGCCTGTTGCATTATTATGGGTGTACGATTGTAGTATCGCAATAATAATTAGTCGTTATCTCTGCGACAAAAGTATCGTTATATAAGCAATTAACAATCAACTCTAAATAAATATATAATTATATATTCTTCTGTACTTACTTTTTACAATTTGTTACGCGAACAAAAAATAATGAAGTTTATTTGGTGTCTGCTGTAATATTCCTAGAGGAAATTGGAATACATGAAAGAACAAATTGATGCGGTTAAGAAAGAAGGAATCGAAAAAGAAGGGTTCTACTTTTATGGTATGGTGAGCATATAAGTTGGCTAGCTAGCCTTTGATCATCATCGATCACTTCTTTACAAGGGCATACGATTCCCACCTCCATCTTCCCTTTTCAATTCTCTGGATCCATATATCTCAACCATTAAATTCTAGTACATTTGGCCTTTTTTTTATAAGGCTCACATTCTTAATTACAAGTATCATATATATTTACCTCATATTTTTCCTAGCATTTACTCATGAAATTACCCAGATCGAGATGCATATATGTTTCTTCAAGGATTAGTTAATTACAAATAAGTACAACTTAAGACACAAATCATATGAGAGATTTTGCCTATATATTTTCTGGAATCACCTTTTTAGATTCTCTTGAACTAATATATATGCACACACTACCACTATATTCTCCGAGTTCCCATTTCTTACACCATTCTACCCCTATCATATGAAAGTGGTGAAAAATGAAGTCACCAATCCAAACTATAGCATTGGTCATGATAATATTTGCAACATTACTATCTACCAATGGTGACAATCTTGAAGAAACATATATGGCACCTCAAATGCCTGATACGTCGATTAAATGCGGTTCATGCCCTTGTGGCAACCCGTGTGATAGCCAACCACAACTTTCACCACCATCACCACCGCCTCCACCACCACCAGAGCCATGTCCAACACCACCACCACCTCCACTGCCATCACCACCACCTCCACCTCCGCCAGTAACTCAGTTTTGTCCTCCGGTTGTTGTGCCAAAACCACCTCCTCCACCACGATTCATTTATGTGACGAACCCACCTACAAATGCGTATCATCCTTTCACCTTGCAAATTTACTCTGGTGGTGGACGACGGTTTGGTGGCGTTAGTGGTTGGATTGTTGTGGCTAGTTGGGTAGTTTTGGAATGGTTATTGTTTTAAGGTGTTACTACTATACGTACTGGTTCAATTTATTTGGTTTATTTTTTATTTACTTCTTTATAATTTGATGAAATCCCTTTCATGTTTCATCAATAAAGTGTAATAGATATTTTTTATTGATACTAAATAAATATTTTATTCTTGGAAACTGTCCTTGACAATCATGGATTGTCCTTAACCGACATAAAACGTATAGCTAGATTATTATTTAGATAAGTCTTAATTGTCATCATGGATCAAAGGCAAAACTAATTATCACATATTGGTATTAGCTAATGCGTACCCTTATTCCATTCGATAATCAATCATTATCAATTTCAAAGATATAAAAACACTAATTATATAGATTCATGCCGATGTCATCATAAGATTCAATCGCAAGACATTCAAAGCAATTGGCACAAAAGCAAGCTCAACTTTTTTTTAAAAGGGACTCCATTTTGGTCCATTTAAAGAGAAAGAGAGGCTGCCGAGAACACCACATGGATCGGAAACACATAATCGTTTCTAAAGGTGACACACAATCTTGTTTCAAGGACCTAAAATCTCCTAAACCCAAAACATTCATTAATCATGCATATTCGTAGTTCAATACTCAATCTCTACCTATCGTCTATAACTCGATCATAAGTCCTGACCCTGTTTAGGCTTGCAAACAGAAAATTATGCTACATGGTAATCAACTAACCATCAAAAACTCGAAACAAGCAACTCATTTTCTTTCTTACAGGTCTAATGAAATTGAGAACCACACTTGTGATCGAATATTTCAGCAGGTACAAAGACAGTGGGCTAATTTGGGGGGCTTGCCCTTGCCCACACCAGCTGGACTGGGCTATAAAGAATCTACTGTAACTGGGCCTGTGTTTGTATTGGACAATTGACCCAACTCATATGAGTATATGACAAATCTCAAGAATTACTTGTTTCATTGTTTGACCTTTGATGTTGCGCTGGGGTAAGTATCGTTTGGTATTTTACCAAACCACTCAATTAAACAAAAAAAAAAAAAAAAAAACAACTCAAACAGCTCTATGTTACAGTAAATTATTAATGTTTGTTACAAATTTAATATGATACTAATCTTTCTGCTCAGTAATGGAAGCTATGGTCCATACCTTTAGCAGTCTAAAATAATTGATTTTTCACCACAAACTGTTAGATGTACAAGTTTCAAACCAAACCAACTACAACCTCTCGTGACCGACCACCTTTAGGTTTTACCGAATTTACCCATTTCCGGTCTAACTTACCAATTTCCGGTCTAACAAACCACATCCCATATGTTCCACCCACCATCCATATTGTCTACAGACAGTGGCATCTCTTTTGACTACAAAAAGTATTCAAATTGCTATCGTATACTACCACCTTTAACAAACAAAATTTCTAGTTTTATACCAACAGGGCTCCATTATTCACAAGTCTTTGAATTTTATTATTTAGGCTCCCTAACTTATAAAACACCAAAAATATATAATTTTCAAACTTATATATACAAGCCGTCAAAATTTGACCGTCACCCTCATTCACTCCAACAAACAATGATACTCAAAACAAGGGCATGAATAAATTATTTACACCCCAAAAAAGACTATAAAACAGGAAATCCATTTTCCAGAACTTAAACTGATTAATACAATGCAGTGTACAGCCTTTTATGACTAACTTACAAGCCCCTTTGACCATCACTACTCTGGATTTAGCCAATCCATATCTTGAAAAGAAAAAAAAAAAATTCAAACACCAGTCTCATGAAACCTTGTATCACAACAAGGCCTGGACTAGCTTACCATAAAAACATGTTTTTTGACCAACACCAAACTGACCCAATAAAAAAACTAACACAATTTACTTCAAGGGAACTTCAGAAGGACAAGAAGCTGCTAACGGTAAATCAGACGGAGTACACACGAGCGCCCGTTGCTGTAAATGTCTCAGACTTTGCTCCATACTAACTTGTACCATGTCAGCTAGCATCTGTTTCGCGTTCCCACATTGTTCTTCGCCATCTATCTGTGTTATGATATTGCTTAAAATGCTCTCAAGCGCATCAGCCTCAAGTTCGGTTCTTTGGTATGGTGATTCCCTTAATAACCGAAGCAACGTGTGAGCTTTTGTTCTGGACTTTATAGTTCCTTGAACTGTTAGCTCTAAAAGTCCCGGAATCACACCTTCTTTAAGTATTGGTTCCCTGTATCTACATCGGTCTATTTGACACATAGTTAAAAGCGTTCCTACTGCGTGTTCACGCCCTTGATGGGATCCACTCTCGAGAACTTCAACAACAGCAAGGATCCCACCTTCTTCTGAAGTTAATGAAAATCTTCCCTCCTCAAACTCAGCTAAAGATTCTATAAGTGAAATGCATCTTTCTGAAATTTTTGACGATTTTTTAGACGTTTTAAGAACATCGATTAGGCAGGGGATTGGGTTGGATTGCAGGATTAATGTGAGGTTCTCGGGCTCGGTTGAGAGATTGGACAGAGCCATGAGTGCGTCCATTTTGACTTGTAACGAACCGTAGTCCAAGATATCAACGAGATATGGGATGGTCCCGGATGCACCAATAGCTAGCTTCTTCACCGGAGATGCAGATAGAGTGACTAATGCGGCCACTGCATGTTCTTGCATATTCGAATTCTCGGATTGAAGAAAACCAACAATCGGTTCTAAAGCACCAGCCTCAACTATGCTAATCTTGTTACTGCAAAAAAATAAAAGACCCAAACAAATCAAAATTTGATAACTTCACCATATTCAAAGGCAATTCTGCAACTTTATGCATTACTATAAGTTTTAACACAAAGTTTTCATTAATGTATAGAGTCAATTAGTCATAATCAATTTGATTACGTGAATGTATACACTTATATTAAATTTGAAAATGAAAGATATTAATGTAGAGTAGGAGACCACAGACAAAATAAAATAAAGTTTCCTCTACATTAAATTAATGAAACCAAGAGAAAAATGCACACGCATACCATAGAAAGAAAATGACAAGCCATAATACCCACCACCACCACAATTTCGTAATTTACTTCAAGATTAATCAATCATTCATCCAAGATTTTGATTTGTAAATCTAAAAACTAACAATCATTAGTTTAAAATTAAACAATTCCAAAACTTTTCTAAGTCCCATGTATTTCAGGGTGTATTTAGTGACAGAAAACTACTCACTTTTCCATAAAAATTATCAAAGAAAACTAGAAAATTAGAAAACGTGTTCAAATTCGAGTTTTCTAAAAAACTTTTCTAAGAAAAGGAAAATCATTGTTCTCCTTTTTATAACTACAAAGTTGAAAACTACTTTTGATGGTTTTCCATCTCTACTCTTCCTTGAAAAAGGAAAACTCCACCAC
Source organism: Helichrysum umbraculigerum (assembly GCA_949592205.1). Lineage (NCBI taxonomy): Eukaryota > Viridiplantae > Streptophyta > Magnoliopsida > Asterales > Asteraceae > Helichrysum > Helichrysum umbraculigerum. The sequence continues at coordinate 124,425,012 of CATIUR010000004.1, forward strand.
TTGCAACTAAATACGTTTTCTAAATTTTTCATGCTTTTCTAGAGAGGTAAAACACTTCAAATTCTCTAGAGAAATTGAAAAAGAAAAATGGAGAAATTTTTCTGTAACTAAACGCGCCCTTCACTTCTACCAAAAATTCAAGAGCCCTCAAAAATATCCCTTAGAGAATATTTGAACAATTATATAGTAATACAACTCCTGATTTGTTTATTGTTTTCGCAATTAGCGGTTCGAAATAACTCTAATCTTACTTCACTAACAAACACAGAGTACTAGATTAATAAGAAAACAGAGGAAGGATCACCTAAGAACTCAAATTATTGGAGATAAAAACCGTACGAACTAATCAAAACTTATATAATTGTGGCATATGCTAATTTAATTTAAGTGAAAAAATTTATTTCTTTTCAATTAGCCAATTAAAAGGAAGATTAACAAAAAAGCATAGACCACAAACTGGAGTACCTCCGAAAAAGATTAACTTACTTTATCTTTTTTGGTTTTATAAATACTACTAATTGATGAATCCAATGTAAAAAGGTGCAAAGATAAGAAAGTGACAATTAAACCAATCATCATCATCATAATCATACGAATTATGAAATTTACATATCAAATGAAAAAACCTTATAAAATTAATAAAAAGATAAATAAATAAATAAAAACGTACGTTTCATCTTTAACAGCAAGGTTAAGAAGAGCAAGCAGAGCAGCTTCGTTGGCTTCATGGGATTGAGACCAAAGCATAGAAACAAGTGGCTTAATTGCGGCGGAGAATTGTCGGCGACAACGTTGTGATGTCTTGGTGAGTTGTCGGATTTCCTTGGCAGCTTCAATTTTGGAACATAAGTTGTTGTTGTTGCTTTGGATGAGGTGAAGGAGTGTTTGTGCGACGGCGGAGGTGGTGGTGGTGAGGTGGCAAATGTGTGAATCCATGGTGCCACCGACGGTGAAGATACAAGTGGTGGAGAGAGAAAATATCTTGAAATGAAGAGATTTAGGGAGTTATGTGTTTTTAGTTTTTGTGTTTATAAATAAAAGGATTAAAGAATTATAAAAAAGAAACGTAAGGTGGATATGAAACGTGGGAAGGATGGCGTGGCGTTAAGCAACAGTCATTCTTTTATAGAGTCGACGTAGATTTTTAAAATTATTTATAGAACTAGTTATTTATCGATGTTCGAATATAAATATCGTATATTAAGTCATGTACAAAGTATTTGTATAGCTATAAAATTATTAAACAACAAGATCAAATTTACTGATATCTTTAAGGGTATGATTATCAAAGACATCTTCAATTTTTCCCATCCGTCAATTTATGTGATCAACGGTCCCGATTCGTTGCATATTAACAACAATTTATTTCACGTAAATTGCAGTGTTGCAAATCTATGTCGTAGATCACAAAAATCAACATCTGAGAACGTCAGCCCCTTATAAAATGCAGTTGCCCCTCTAATCACACGCCTATTTTTAAACATACAAATTATAATTATAAAAAAATCAAGGCCAAGCCTTTCGTCTATTTCTTTAATAATAGTTTAATTAGTTCAATCAACTTACCAAAATAAATGTACTAATATATTTGAACTTGCAAATATGGTCTATTGTATGAGTCGAACTTTGAAAACTTCTATTGTATGTATTGAACTTGTAAATATGGTCTATTGTATATATTATTTCATTTTTGGGTAAGGCCCAAATAGGAAAGTTTCCTTTTTTGGCTTTACCCAAAAAGGAAATAATACATACAATGGACTATATTTACAAGTTCACTAGATACAATAACACAAATGAAAGTACGTCGCATACAATAGTAAAAAGTGTAAAGTTTAATACATAACGAAACAATAAACCCTACTATATATACAAGAAATTAATAAATAGTGTACGATGGGTATGAAATGAAGGTAGAGCAGTTTGTCACTAAGAAATGGTTGTAAAATATTAATCATGTTATAAGTTTGTATCACAACATTTTTGGGATGACCTATATATCCTAGCTTAAAAAATCATAAAAATTGTACTACACTCTATTTGGTACTACTCCGTATATTATATCGAATGTCCTTTCACATGATATACGTATTGTCTTCCGATGTTCTCTCCATACCAATTTTTTTTACTTCCCATACCATTTTAGGAATTAAAAAATAGGAAAATGTACATGAAAGTACAGAATGAAAGTAAAAGTGATGGAATAAAATACAGGACAAGTACAGAAAAATTAATTTAAAATTAATAAATGATATAGATAGTAGTACCCATTGTCTTATAACGAAAAAAATTAGACAATTAACATTTAAACTACTATATGTACCTTAAGTGTACTTGCGTTATTTCATGGTAACTAATAAAATTATAAAAAAAACTATAAATTTATGTAGTAGCTAGTAAATTAAATATAAAGTTACTGGGTTAGAGATGAGATACTTTTATCGTCTCCGATTAAAAACTCGAAGGTAGGTGAGTTTGGTGGCGTTTCTAGAAGGGTATTGATATTTCCACCCCACTTTTTGATAATTCCACCATGTTTATGCATTGAGTGCTTGTACTGTACAAATAAATACTGCACTGTTTTGGTGGATCTATCAAAAAGGGTGGTGGATATATCACTACCCTTTCTAGAATGTTTAATGTTTTTATTTTCACTAAATAAATAGACTATGTAGGAATTATGCGGATACTACGAGTGTGGTTGGTAACAAGTAGCTGGAACTGAAAATTGTAGCCGGAGGTGAAACTGGAGATTGTGGCTGGAGACTCATGGATTCTTTTTTCAATAATCCCTACTATAATTTTGTTGCCAAACGGGGATTAGGGGATTAAGATTATAAAAACTAGAAGCTCAAACCCCTGAATCCCTTAAAATGTATGTGCCAAACACACCCTATGTGTATGTTTGGTAACAACTAGGTAAAACTGGAGATTGCGATTGAAGCTTAGCTCGATATTATTGATGGAGTTGAAGTTGAGAATTCTTTTTCAAGCTACTTAAAAAAAACTTATTTAAAAAGGGATTTTAAAAGAATCTTGAGAATTCATTTTTCAATAATCTCTTCTATATTTTGTTACTAAACAAAAATGGAGATTGAAATTGTTAAAAACTAAAAGATCAATCTACTAAAATCCCTTAAAATCTTTACGTCAAACCTACCCGATCAACATTACTATCAAATTGAGAGTAAATTCAAATAAGTAAACTACAAGACCATCTTAAACGGGATAGCTAGATAATTTTTAGTCTATTAGAGCACACGGAGTGGTGACACTGTATTTGCAGTGTCCTCACAAGAATGTTGTTGTTGAAAAAGTGAGGGTGTGGAGGATATTGAGTTTACAGTGTTCTGAAAATTATATTTTTATTTGTTTAAATTATGTGTGTGAGGGGAATAAGAAAAGAAAAAAGAAAAAAAAGACACAAAGCAGCTTCCATTTGAAGAAGTTGTGCGAAAACGTTGTCATGAACATTGTCCAAGACATTGCTAGGGTGTGGGAGAACACTCAGTGTTCTCACACAAAGATTTTGACGGGAACGTTGATAAAATTGTCCCACTCCTTGTGCTCTTAGGAGTACTAACGTTCTGGGCCCTAAAAAGAGTATTAGTTCATTTGACAAATATACTCCATTAAATTTCATGGTCTGTTAAGCTTACACTAACTTATAAAAATCGTCCCTACATCTTTTTTTTTTTTGGCTCTTTTTCGGTTCATTAAATTTACATTTTGTTTGAATACGGTCTCTCACCCACCTAGAATTATTGTAAGTATCTATTAGCCGTTTAGATCCAGACTTTCCGAAAATGACAAAAGAGTGTATTTTAGTCATTTAAGATGGAGGAGTGATCACTTTCGAGCAAATCGTAAACTAATTTGATTGAAAAGTGAAGAAAAAGTATAAAGACGATTTTCGTAAATTGAAGTAACCCACGTATATCATTTATACAATTTACTCAATTCACAATTTAGGGTTGTAAAATTGACGCTAGTTTGAGGTAATAGGTTTTGATTACTTAAAAAGAAACTAATTGGATAACTAAAGTAATCACTTTTTTTTTTTCATAAACTTTAAAGCAATTTATTTATAAATCTATTTAAAAAGTATATATAGAAGGAGTGTGATTCAAGCTTCGTCAAAAGAAATTAATAAAAAAATTTGATTTAAAGAAAAGTAAAGTAAGCTTTGACAAAGAGAATAATTATAAATTAAGCTTGGATGCCGTTAAATGTCCAATTAGAGGTTTGTTAAGTTATTTTAAGTCGGTCAAATTAAGGAGCATATCAAGAAATTTTGTTTTTAACTTTTTGTAACTAGTGATCCATATTCTGCAAAAAAAAAAAAAAAAAAAAAAAAAAAAAAGCCTAGTGATCCATATGTGTTCATACTAATCCCTTAACGTTAACATCCGAATATTTAAATCTATCGAGTTATTGACTTTGTTTTTAACAAACAGACCAAACGGTGTTTGTTTTTTTTTTTTAAATATACCTTTGTCTTTTTTTAGTGATACGAGCACCCCAACTAAATGCAGAAAATTTGGCCCTTCAATTTGTGTAGGTAATTACATTTTTTAGTATATAAAATGATCACTGTAAGGTTACGAAAGGCATAGGTGCATTTCGAAAGGAAATAAAAGGTAGACGTTATCAGCCGTTAATTTATGTGATTAACGATCTAGATCATTGTATCTTATTAACAACACTGCGTTTAATGTATAATGCAATGTTACGAATTTAGTCTGTTGATCACTGAAGTCAACGGGTGAGATTAACTTCCTCTCCTCTAAAATGCAGACGCCATGATGTCATAATAAAAAAATGTTTAATTGGGAGGTTAATGAGAAATTAATCCACTTTAATTTTTTTATTACATTTTTTGTTACTACTCCTTCCGTTTCAAAATTATTGTCATACGACAAAAAATACGCAGTTTAATAAAAACATAATTATTACTGCTTTCACTTTCTTACTTTTTGCAGAATGACAGTTTTACCCTTAACTAATTAATTACCGCTTTTTTAAAAGTGTGTAATAATAATTTCAATTAAGGGTAATATGGTAATCACGACCAAACTTCACTATCTATTTTTGAAAGTGGACAATTAATTTGGGACGTTCGAAAAAGGAAATATGAACTATAATTTTGGACGGAGGGAGTATAATATAGAGTAAGATAAATACAAGATAAGAATTATAATTTTTTCTATAAAGAAAGTTTGTATGTAGGTCACTTAATAAAACGAATCATTTGCAAACAATCACTAGTTACTTTAAGAACATATTGAGTAATTAAAAGAGTTTATTAGATTAAACAACTTTTAAGATTCATTGTTATCGGTTTAAATTTTAAGTGGTGTTGCTTTTCCAAAAACATAAATATTAAACAAATATAAATGATGTTCCTTGCCGATAAACAAGTCAACAGACGTGATGCATATGCTACGATTGTTTAATCCCAACCACAAAGATGCAATATCAAGTTACTAATCCTTTGAAAAGACACAAGTTAAGCAACCTGGCTTAAAAACAAATCTAGCTTAACAAAAGTAATTAAATATTAAATATTAATATAATAATAACAATATTATTGTTTAAGAAATTAAAGAGAGTAGAAGGAGGAGTGTAATAATTTACAATTTTTCTAAGACATTTTGGAAACTAATTTCAATATTAAATGATATCATATTTTAATATTAATATTAATATTTAATATTAGGGAAAAGTAAAAAGGTAATATACTTATCACACATTCCTATTTAAGGTACACAACTTAAAAATTTTTAATTTAAGGTATCGAACTATCAATTTACAATCAAGTTAGGGACACGAATTTCACAAATGACGAGTTACCACCGAATTTCTTTTTATAAGTAACATATCTATTTAATCGATTAATATTCCTCGATTAATTTTAAAAAATATTGAGTATAATGGGAGATATTAAAGTTGAAATTGGTAATGAATTTTTGTTAATTTCTTTCTCCTCACTCAATATTTTTTAAAATTGACCGAGGAATATTAATCGATTAAATATATATGTTACTTATAAAAAAGAAATTCAGTGATAACTCGTCATTTGTGAAATTCACGTCCCTAACTTGATTACAAATTGAAAGTTCGATACCTTAAATTAAAAAATTTAAAGTTGTGTACCTTAAATAAAAATAGGCGATAAGTATAGTACATTTTATTGTACCTTTCCCTTAATATTACACATGAAAACAGAGTCCTATTGTTAATTAGCCATGCATAAACTTGAATCAAAATTAAAAAAAAAAAAAAAGAAGTTGATTGATAATTTGTATATTGAAAGTCATAAAAGGAAAAGGACAAGCGATCTAAATAGCACAAGTAGTCTTTGATATTACGTTATGAAGCATATAAAACATGTTTTTATATCGAGAAATTATTTAGAACAAGCAGCACAGCAAAATATATGGGTTGGTGACCATGTTTTAAAATCGGCCTCAAATTACTTATCTGTATTACTTATCACTCAAAATATATTTACTCAAATTTATCGGCCTCAAATTACTTATCTGTATTATTTAGAAACAAGCAGCACAGCACAATATTCAACACGTTTTTTTAATATATATCAGAATTACTTATCTGTAGTTTCCTAAGTTTTTCTACAAGAACATAATAATAATATTTTATAAAGTTTGGAACATATTTGAAAAGGATATATTATTATTATATATAACTATGTTATTGGCTTGCAAAAGAGCTTCTGAACTATTTACAATGTTAATACAAATTAATCTATTAATAGTACGTTTTTTTCTTTTTTTTTTTTTTTGAACGGCTAAATTTAATTCCCCCCATACACCACTGCCTGGGCTCGAACCCCAGACCTCCAGGGAGGCAAGCCTCCCACCTCACTTTTACCACTTGGGTAAGAGATCATTGGCAATTAATAGTACGTTTTATTTTCATTTTTGTATAGTATTTTTTCGTAACTCGAAATTCATTTGGGAATCTAAATTTTATCTTATCTTAAATATACTATAAAAAGCGGACTTGTGGAAACATTATGTTAAGAAGGGATTTAACTTCAATTAAGTAGAGTATAAATAAAATACAATATAAAATTAACAAGAGTAACGTTATATTGGCCCAATTATATAGACCTAAAAATATGATCGGTTAATTTTTTTTCCGTCTCTTAATTTAAATCTAAATGCGATATAACTGGCTGGGAGGTTTGTGCTTTCCCACGTTGCCACATGTTTCATGATTTCGTAAAGTACAAGTTTCGTATGTATATCGGGTTTTGTATTACATGTTCTTTTCTTTCATTGGGTTTAAAGTATTCTCACATCAAAATAGCTTTTCACATTCTAAGTTCTAAATCTCATTTCTTTTGTAATGCAAAAAGATAATAATATAGAGAATGTTACATATTACTATTGATATTGATATCCAAAATTTAAAATGACTCCAAGACGTAAGGTTGTTGATTGGATAACAGCCAAAATAAGTTGTATACTCATACAAAGTGATATATTGTTACTTTGTTTGTTCTCCTAACATCTCGAACGTGTGTCGATGCAATCTTGATCAATCATGAGAGTCATGAATCACGCAATTATCGATATACTTTCATATAGAGAGTTTGCAGAAAGTAAATTGAATCGCAACATGTTTTACGCTGGAAATCAAAATGATACTTGTGTAGTCGAATTAAATATCTTCGATTAAAATTGTTTTATTAAACTTTGCTTAAATCTTTTTGATTGGATTTATGTGAGATGTAAATCATTCTTCACTAGATATCTAGCACTCTAGCAGATATGAAGGCCCATATGGATCTATGACCAAACTTTTTATTTCATATCACCGCAAAATATTTATGGAGTTATGAAAAAGCCCAGCCCATTTCACTTGAAGCCCATTAGGCCCACTTATTTCTTACACTCATTTTGATTATGATTTTAATTTAAGTGTGTAGCTCGAGTTATATATTTTACATATATTTTCATAAGTAAATTTGGAAAAAACATTAAAAAATTAGGTAAAGTTTATCATTTTTAGCTGAAGAATATGTCACAAATAGTGTGTCGTCTAATCAATTAATTAGTTATAAGCCGGGTAATCATCTTTCAATTATTAAGTAGTTTATATATGATGATGATGATGATGATCGTTTTATATCCTATTTAGGGAAGGGGTTATTTGGATATCATAATAATAATAATAATATATCATTATAAATTAGACTTTAAACCCGTGTATACACACAGGCCGTTGATTTTTCAAATATGAAATTTTTTATTTAGTATCTTGTTTTTAATAATGAAGTATGTAAGTTAATATGTAAACTAAGCATTTAGCTGGATTCATGATAATATTACTTATGTAAATGGATTTATATAAGTAGAGATTAGAAAATTTTAAGTCTTTTAAACCAAGTCAGTGAAAAAATTAATTATTTTAAGTCTATACTAACATTTCCAAGTAATTTTATTTATATCCGGTGAATCTTTCAATTATTAAGTAGTTTATATATGATGATGATGATCGTTTTATATCCTATTTAGGGAAGGGGTTATTTGGATATCATCATCATCATAATAATAATATATAATTATAAATAATCTTGCTTAATTTGGTCCCAATTAGTTGCAGGCTGGCTGCTTTTGCAATGGCATGTGGGCAGGGAATTTATGCATGCAATCCACAAAAAATAGTCAATAATGTGTATAAGCTCATATGTGTACACAGATAATTTTTATGCCTGCAAGCTCATATTTTTGAACGGCCAAATAAAATGGAGCACCCAAAAAGGGAACAATCAAAATACAAACTTAATTATCCAAGTAGGTGAAGAGCAGCAGAGAAACTCCAAGAATAAAACAAATAAAGATAATTAGCCTACATCAAAAACATTTCTAAATATACTAATCCAATCTGACCAATTACAATAAGGATTTTTAAACTAGATGAGATCCAAAGTAAGCTTAGACGTTGAATAATGGAGAATACATCCCCCTGTCTAAAGCCATCTTTTTCCTCCACCGAAGTTGCATGGGCACATCTGTTTCTCCATTGTCAAATCTGCCAAATAATAACATAACTAATACCATGGAATACTTTTGCGATGCCTTGGTTGTCACGAGGAGCTAAAGTGCCCATTATTACATCAGAAATCGAGCAGTTTGTTGGGGCAGAAACATTCCACCAGGCATAGAATTTTTTCCATAGATGTGACGTCGTTCTACAACCAAAGAAGCAGTGAACTAACGAATCAGGAGCCTCATTGCATAACGGGAAATCCATCGAATCAACATTTACACCTCGACTAAGAAGATTGTCGAAGGAAGGCAGACCATTTTGAGCAGCTCTCCGTAAACATATATTTACTTTTCTCGGGATCCAAGAATTCCACGAGAACTGAAGACCCGAGACAAAGGACTCAAGGAGTTTAGATTCAATCATTCGAGAAAGAGCCTTAACTGCAAACACCTCTTTTGAACTTAAATTTCATTTCCAACCGTCTTCTTTTTGCAGCATCTAAAGAAAAACCAGAGAGAGATGTATTTACAGAATTGATAAGCTCGTCAATCGAACGACCTCGTGGGGGAACTCTCCAGTTCCATATACCCTGCCTAGTATCACCCTCACAATTCCAACGCTCCACAACTTTATAATCTTTATTTATTTTTAAAGCAAACAAGCAAGGAAATAAATCTTTTAAGCAGATGCCATATATGTAATTAGATGTATGCATGCGACCTAAGATATGCAAATATTCAATGATGATTTCGATCTTGGCTCTTTTTTCTTTTTATTATTATTTATCATTCTAAATTATTAAAATATGAAACTTGAAAGGATATTCTTGTAACCAATCAAATATTTGAACCTTTTCTTTTGTGAACCACACTCTACATTGCGAAGGATACATATTGTCGACTCTCTTGAACACAAATGACTGAGTTAATGATCATAAAACAACAAATTATACGATTGACCTAAGTTTCTACATTAATATGATGTATAGAACACCCGGTTTGAACACCCGCTTTGACTAGTACTGTATAATTTACTAATAGATATCTTCAACTTAGTTTAGGATCATAATCCGCTCATGTTGAAGTCAAGTCAACATGAGAGGCCATGTTCCCTAACAAATACACACAGTGTGAGTCTCACAATTTTAAATACATGTGATTTATTCTATTTATATATAGTACTCATTAACTTTATTTTCGTATGTAACTTCTCATGTTTATTTCGATATATGAAATTTCTCAATTTAAAAAACTCATGTTACTTCTACATCGTCGTATTAGTCTATTATGTGATACTCCATAGTCCATATATATAAGTAGAAGTAGAACTATAAGGTATTAAACATTACTGTACAAATAAATAGAATAAAGAATAAAAAGTTGTAAATGATAAAGAAAAAATTAACTAATCCGTATGTAATTGGCTTTTATATTTTGGGGAATGAATGAATGAATTAGAGAGTCCACAAAATATGGGATTGGGGGCATGTGATAGTCATGTTTTAAATTTAAGACAACACGTGCTTTAGGGTCCCCATGTATCCATTCTTTTGAGCGTGTTCATGAGTGGTGGTAATTTGTTGATTTTTCATAATAACGTACAGCGGTACAGGAATTGAATAAAAGGTATTAACATCATATATATTCACCCTGCAACATTTTAAACATCTAATTAAGTTTGGTTCCTAATACCACAACGATCTGTTGAGGGATGATATTTTAGTGTCGACATATATAACTCGATTGTAGGTTTATAGGTTTGGGATTTTTTGTTGTTTAATGTTGTATCTTTGTCTCTGTCAACATATGTTCATTTAAAGGGTTAAGTGCCTAGAAATGTATATATACAACTATCCGTTGATTTTCATTGTTTGTACGTAACAAAATTGACCGTCATTGTATGTATGAAACTATTTATTTTTGTACATTGTGTGTAATTTGGTGACTTGTCAGCTTGTAAAGATGACATGTGCCATTTTACACCTGATAATACGTCACCAAAACACACACAATATACAAAAATAAATAGTTTCATACATACAATGGATGTCATTTTTATTACGTACACACAATGAAGGTCAACGTATAGTTATATACATTTCCAACTTCCAAGCACTTGATCCAATTCAAATGTATGGATGCGTTTAAATTTAGCTTTAGTTTTTCATCCAAAAAAAAAAAATCAAATAAGAAAAAGAACAATGAATGCAAGAAAATATTAAGGATATTGAAACACGAATTCATAGATTAAATCAAGAATAAAACTTAACACGAATAGACAAGTATATGGGGACCAAAATGAAGTTCAAGTTCAAGCTAGGTTAACACAAATTGACGTATGTGATATTTAATTATATATCAGGTCGGATCTTGTGGACGACGATTATGTTTCTGATCAATTTATTCTTCAACTTGCATGATCAAAACAATAATATCTGTATTTATAAACCTTTTTTTATATACATTATTACTCGATGCTTATACGTAATTGATCAATCCTTGACCAATTCAATCACTATTAACGCTATAACATATAATGATGAAGACATGAAGTCAAACCCTTCTTACATAAGAAGAAGGTCACCGACATCACTTGTGTTTGTCCACCGACATAACTTGTGTTTGTCCAGTCGTTTAGCATAGTGAATGAATTGACTTAGTGTATCCTGCTCAATGATGGGAGCAGCAAAAGACTCTAAGTTTCTTTTCTTATTTTTTTTTCCTTTCTTGTTCTTAATATAACGTACATGCATAATTTCGTTAAAACATAATTACCATGGTGCGGCGGAATATATCAAAGTATATCCGATCATGCTTTATGAAGATAAAACACTTGGATTGCGGATTCAGTTGATTACCCTTGTTAATTATGTCGAGTTGTTTATGAAAGATATCGAAATGGCTAATGGTTTGTAGTGAATCATGATTTCACGATCATTATATCCTAATTAAGAACAGGATTAAGTATTTGTAAATGCATATAACTATGCATTGGCTTTTTTAGTGTGTACGTAACTAAACTGACCTACATTGTATGTACGAAACTATTTGTAACACCCCCAAATTTAATGATTTGCGGAAGCTTGATTTGGGTGTTACTAATCAATAACAAAGCACAAAGATATATAGTAAACGACTCTATATGCGTCGTTTTAACAAAATATATTGATAATTGAAATGTTTACAACATTTGAAGCTTTATATAGCTCGAGTTTAAATCAAAAGGAGATTTCAGTACATAAGTACTTGTACAAAATATACTAATGCAAGAAAATCTCAATCGTCTGTATGCTGACTCGAGCTAAAGTCCTGAAGCAGAAACATCCTACTGCTGGGTACCTGCGATATATGCTAAAAGGTCAGCTAAAAGCTGGTGAGCTCACAGGTTTGAAATCAGTTAATATAGTATGAACCGCAAGATTTAAATAATGAATTGCATCCAGCAATTTAATGATAGTCATCGTGTATACAGCCATGAGCACATAGTTGAGCTTAACTCGAGGGCCGGGTCCCCTATAGAGAATTCCGGGCGAGGTGCCTCCACGAATGCCTAATCCACATTCGTCTTCCCAAATATTAGTACGTCCGTTTACCCGGTTAGTGCTTGCTAACCCGGACGAGGTGGGTCAATCCTATATGGTACCATATACTAATATTCACGCTACAACGTATTAACAACTATGCTGACGGAGGACTTTAAAATGATTAGTTTCGAAAAACTCATGTAGTATATGAAAAGTTGGTACTTGCGTTCACATGTTAAAAGTTGAGCAATATATCACACCCCTGAGTAAAACAGTAAAAGAGGAGCTATGAGACTCACCTGAGTCTGAAAGCGTTTAAACAAACGTAAGTTGATTAGCCGAATATGAAGTCCAAAGACTTGTAACCTGAGGATGTCCACGACACGCGATGTTTATAATCATGATTGGGTATCTCAAAAGATCACCCTTGTAGTTGTTACACAACTAGATATATGTCCAAATTACTACGATTTGGTTGATTGGTTAAGTGTTTTGAATACGTGTACGGCCCGTTGGTGAGGGATTTGAAATAATAACTTTAAGTATTATTATCATGTTATTGATGTTTGGCACTTAAAAGTGTGTTCCAATGTGTTTTATAAGTCGTATCGTATAAGTGTTTGAGGTTTTATAGTTTTGACACTTAATGAAATTGTAGTTTAAAAACCTGCTGTTTTATGCGACACAATCATGCGACACAAAAGCGGTTATGCGACACAAGGGTTGTGTCGCATAGAAATGCGACACAGTGTCTATGCGACACAATGATTGTGTCGCATAGATGCGAGATGCTGATTCAACAGCGACATAGTGATTGTGTCGTATGGAGTATGCGACATCGTGGTTGTGTTGCAAGACTTGCGACACTAATTATCTGGTACGACACAAGGTGCGACACTGAGGCTTTTATACGACACAAGAGCCAAAATACGACACAACATGCGACACAATGCTTGTGTCGCATGGAAGAACATCAGCCCAGAAAGTCCGGCTGTCAAGGTTTTTCCGGCCAAAAATCTGTTTTAAACTCGTTTTCAAGCTATAAATTCGTGTTCTATACATTGTAATGGACATATACAAGTTATAAAAACAACTACAAATGAAAAATACTAAGAATCGAGAGATTTCGGGATTTTGTCGGAAACTTACAAATTGCCGAAATGGAAATCCGGAAAGATAGAAATGTAGATCGTCGCGAGGTGGTCGTGAATCTCTAAAAATATTGATGATACGAGTGCGTTTGATTATGTTATTTTGCGATTTTGTGAGTTGTGGTGATTTTGGATAAAAGAGAGAAAAGAGAGAAAAGAGTAGGAGAGAGAGATGAGAAAGTGATAAAATGAAAAAGGAAGGTGGGAGGTTGAGGTTAACCTCCCACTTTTCAGTCTCCGTAGTCGCGGTCCGTGTGGTGTTCGTTTTCTCCGTCATTTAACGTTTTATAATTATTTTGCATATTAATTGGTAAGTTTTAAAATACAAATTATTACGCGATATTCTATTTAAATATTTTACAAATCGATTTATATTTGAGTTATAAAAAGTAAGTTTGTTTGCGCGTTTTACATTTTGAATTGTGTAAGTTTTGTTTGTATGATTCGAATGATTACGAAATATTATCATAATAATATTTTTGACATAACAATGTTATTTAATAAAATTGGTCACCAACGTCCGTATTAAATTGAATCGAAATACATTCGATTTAAATTGCGTACGATTTAACCAAATCGCATTTTCGTATATATTCAACAATATATATAATTCGATACATTAATTAGCCTAACACAGAACTAATTACATGTATTAACATCTGATTAGGCACTAATTACTAGTCCTAATTTGGCGGGTGTTACACTATTTATTTTTGTACATTGTATGTATTTTGGTGACTTGTCAACTTGTAAAGATGCCACTTGTCATTTTATATTTGATAACACGTCAACAAAATACATACAATGTACAAGAATAAATAGTTCCGTACATACAATGGCAGTCAATTTAGTTACGTACATACTAAAGAAGTCAACGCATAGTTATATACATTTACAAACACTTAACCCTTAAGAATAACTTAATTATGAAGTTACAGTAATATAATGTATCAATTCTAGATTTATATTTAAGACAAGTTTAACTAAAAATAAAATAAGTTATTAGGAATAATAAATGAAGGTAATTTTGATAATTATATGATTATGGTTTTTTTTTTTTTGCAAGTGGATATTATTTTTGGGATAAACAAAAATAGTAAGGTGAACACTTTAATTTAAGACAGAGTGATATATTTCCAAAAGTCCATATTTTGTTACTTTTCCATTTTAAGCAAAGCCATTAACTTGGTATAATGTCTCAACAAATAATGAGCTAGGTACCCTCAATTTACCCGATCATATCGATGAAGTATCATCCATATATGTATAGTGATAATGTTAATTGTATCTGTATCTGAATTGATATTTTGTTAGAGAGATCGATATCGATAAGGATATATATGAGAAGACTCAATGGATATATCTGAATTGATATTATTGTTGGGCCAAGAGCTTGAAGAATTGCGGGAGTTAGAGCATCTCCAATGTATACACTAAAAAATTACACTAACATAGTGCAAAATAAGAATCTTTTGAGTATATTCATACACTAAATATTTTTCACTCCAATGTGTACACTAAATATTCACACTAAATCTTATTAAAATATATAAGTACATCACATAAAGAAGGTGGTGACAAATTCATGATATATAATGCATTTGTATTAGTTTTTATTATTATAAAATAGTGTTTAGTGTAAGTTTTAGTGTAACACTATATTTGGTGTAATTTGACATGGTTTTAGTGTTGCACTATAATAGTGTAAAAGTTTAGTGCTAACATTGGAGAGCATTTTATATCTTTTTTGCACTAAGATAGTGTAAAAGGTACATTTGATGTACACATTGGAAATGCTCTTAGAAAGTCTTTCATCTAATCTTTCTTTTAATAATGGGCCCGATTGTTGGGAGTTTGTGATTGGGCCTGCTAGACTTTATTCGGTCAATTCTTTGAGAAAGCTTATTGACCTTAATTATTTGGTCATCGAATAGATGGAACAAATTACTTCCAAGGAAAGTGAATGTTATATCTTGGAGATCACGCAATGAAAGGCTTCTAACTAGGGTTAATTTAAACAAAAGAGGCATTGACATCCACTCCACTAGATGTCCAATTTGTGATGAGGCTCAAGAAACGAAATTTCATTTATTTGCGGAATGTAGGGCGGCTAAAGACGTATGGAAAAATGTTTGTTCTTGGTGGTCATTGGAAGAACCTACCTTCTCAAGCATTAATGATATGATTACATTTTCGGATCGCATCTCGCGTCCCGTTAGGGCCCATTCAATCTTTGATGCGGTGGTTCAATCTACCATTTGGATTTTATGGCGATATCGCAATGAGACCACTTTTTCTATTCAAAAACCAAGACGTGATGTGCTTTGTGACGATATCAAGCTTCTTTCTTTCACATGGATTTCTAGTAGGGGAAAAAATCGTGATCTTAGATGGATAGAATGGATTTGTAACCCAATAGCTTCATTTTCCATGTAATATTTCTTACTTCTAGCTTCTTACTAGAAGACTTTATTATATAAAATATCATTTTCCGTTAAAAAAAATGAGAAGACTCAATGGTATTAACTAAACTTATTCTTTCGATCTATGTAAACCTGATTTTTGAGTTTGAATTTACAATACAATTTATACTTTCAACATTCCATTGAGGCACATATTTGTTATGTCTCCTATTCTAAGCCCATTTCACGAGACGAAAGGACTTAAAGTTGATAGAGATCGATGGCACTATGTTGACTAGCGAGTTACTAGTTTGATCTCATCAAGCATACAATCATTATCATAACGTAAGTTTGATCTCATCAAGCATACAATCTTAAAGTTGATAGACAGTGATGGCACAAAATCTCTTTGAACTACAATTATCAAGAACTAAGCAAAAAGATATATACGATCAAGTAATAAACACTTGAATTACTCATACTAGTAACACATAAATGGAGTTAGATTAGTGTTAGATCTAAGCCTAATGTGAAAAGTTCATATGCAGAGTTAATAACTAAAACCCATCATTCCATCAATGACAAAAGGTTTTTGTATTAAACACATAACACAAGATGCATGTTATTACAAACAAGATGGTAGCTAGCTCCTAATTAATTTAATTAAATATTTTATTGAACAAGAACTAGAGAAAATGATCATAGCATCTTTCCTTACACAGATGCATGCATATATTTAGTTCTTGTTTCCTTCCATCATGTTCAAAAAACTCTTCTTGATCCTAGATCGAACACTGGATATATTACTCGCTTTTTGGTGTTAAGTTGGATCGAATTGAAATTGTTGGACATACAGAAGATCATTTAGAGCTTGAACTTCTGTCTCTTTGCGAAGATGAAAGTATAGCATCAATGGCATCTTTCACTTGTGAAAGTTCAGGTGCTTTTCCACCTTGAACTGGCCAGAACTCATCAGTTGCCAACACCTTCAATTATGATTTAAAAAACTGTTCATTTATTGAAAGCCCAAATATTTTGAAATATAAATAATCATGGTGTCAATTAATGAACTTCCTTACCTTCACTTGAAGCTGTAGGAACTTTACATAACTAATAGCTTTCTCTAACATGGTAACCAAATCAACCTACAGAAGTGAGTAAAAAACAGAAAAGATAAATATCAAAAGTATTGATCATAAATTGATAATTCAGATCATTAAGTTGTTAAATTAATTACCTTTGAACCATTTGGTACGAGATCTTGAAGAAGTTTTAGCCTTTCACTGATTCGTTCTCTACGATTCTGTTACAAAACAAACATTCCATTCTCATATATAACCTGATTGTTGCTTAAATATCAAGTAAATTAATTAAGTCAAGTTTATGGGTATTACAGTTTACTTGGGACAGAAGATAATTAATTTCTAGTTACCTTGGCTGCAATACTTTGCGGATCTTTGGGTTGAGTAGTTGGCTTTTGCTTAGTTTTCTTTGTTGCAGTGTTGGTGGTACATTGTTTCTTGAACGCTTGTTCACTCTCTCCCTGCCGAACAATACTTTTAGCAAATTAAAAAAATATGATTAACAAAATCACATGATAAATGAAATAAGAAGATCGAGCTTACTGAATTAGATCTCTTATGGAAAGATGATTCTTGTGTTGCGAGATAATTATCAGAAGATGAAGGATTTGGCCATGCAAATGATTCCAAATCCTCATGGTGATTATTTTCTTTAATACTACCACTTTGAATGCAATTCATATTCTCCAACAAACGTAAACTATCATACGAACCAGACCCAAGATTCATGAGCTGATCTGGGCTCAAATTACTCGAATAAGGTTGTTCATCGTTTTCTTCAAAACTAAGGAAACATGAGCTACTATGACCTTGCATGAAATTATGATCATAGTAGCCTGGCTTGAAACTTATAACTGAATGGCCCTCTTCTTGTTGTAATTGTTGTTGATGATGATTTGTATTAGCCCGAAAAAGAAGCCCGCCGGAATTTGTAGCACTATTCGGGCTAGAAAGTGTAGAAGAATTCGACGAACTTCCAGCGAAATTGTTCCCTTTTTTCTCTGGACTTTCACTCTCTTCGCACTCAGCGATTGGGGTTCCGTAGAATTTGTAAGATTGATGGACTAAACCAGACATGTGTGAAGAGTGATCACTAGGGTTTCTTTTGTTAGCAAGTGCCATTTTTTAGAAATTGGGAATGAATCAAAAAAGTAAGATATGAAGAAAGGGTCGGCTAGTGATTATGGAATATTTATATGGGTTTGAAATATATAGGGGCTTGGAATTGAATTTAGGATACTTATAGCTGGCATACATATTGATAAACTAATAATATATGTGGAAGAGAAAATTAAGAGTGCATGAAAAACAAGAAAAAGAAGATGACGAAATGATAACAGCAAAAGGCTCGCCGGATTGTTCGCAAAACCCACGTCTATAAGATTCCACACCACCTCACTTCATTCAATTCCATATTATTTACGTCTATAGAATTAAATGAGCCTAAGTTGAACAAAGATATCATTTATCTGACTTCTTTTTCTCACACTTTTTATAATGTGTACAATTATGTAAAATTATTCGAAGAAAATTGTTACATTAATAAGTGTGGAAATTACCACAATCTTCACATATATAAGTGTGAAGAAAAAAAAGGTTACACTTAAAAATGTAGAGAAATTACAATTTGTCAACACTTAAAAGTATATAAAAAAAATTTGTAACACCTAATTTATCCACACTTTCTCTTATGTGGGAAAAATCATGTATTACAAATTTTTTTTCACACTTTTAAGCGTTGAAAAGTTATAATTTCTCCACACTTATAAGTGTAAGCTTTTCAATCTTACATATATAAGTGTGAAAAATCTTATCTTTTTCAAAAAGTTTTACACACTTTTTAAAAGTGTGGAGAAAAAATGTGACAAAATGACATTTTTTTTAGTGTATCTTATATTCGTTTAATTATATTTATAATATTGTACGTACTATAGGAAGCAAAATAATCAGTAAATTTGAACACTTGTTAATTAATATTCATATAGTAGCTAATTACTTCAAAATTTCATTAGTTACTTTACATGCATGCGTATGTCGTTATACATGCACACAACACATTGTTAAGATATGTAACGTTTGTGATTAATGTATTTGCAACTATTGGAACAGTGAAAAATGTATGTCATATTTGTAAAAAAAAAAAAAAAACGGGTCTAAATGTATGTGTATGATCACCATCTCGTTTACACTGATGATCATAATACATAAATCAGTAAGTAGTTTTAATATGATGGTAAAAGGAAGAATTCATTTATATCGATCCTTTTCCTAATCAGCCTGATCTCATCAATATGTTTAGATTCAAAGATCAATGATCAGCTTCACACAAGTGGCCGGTTTAATTCGATATTTGGTTTTGATTATTGAAGTTTTGACTACCATGGTTGTTGCCTAGTTGCAGTTTAAGTAAAGCTATAGTTGTAGGTAGAGTTGGTTATCAAGAGTTAAAATTAAGATAGTATATTCGAAAACAAACTATATATGTTGTAGAATTTGACATTATCTCCAATTTTATTTTGGTATCTATTTTCACCTTTTATTTCTATACATTTGGGAAACAATTACACTTATAAGGGTCGTTATGTTTTGCTGATTTCCAATGAAATTCAAATTTATCAAATAATTGGAATGTTAAGGATCGAATATACTTGAGTGAACGAATTTGATGATTCTAATGCGGTTCATTTTAAATCAAACATTATTATGGAATGTAAATTGAGATTTAAATTCCATTAGAAGTATAAAAAATTCTATGAAACAAATAAATACTACAAAAAAAAATGTCATTTTACCACACTTTCTTCTCTACGCTTTTAGAAAGTAGTAAAACTTTTTGAAAAATATAAAATTTCCACACTTATATATGTAATAAAGAAAAGCTCACACTTGTAAGTGTGGGAAAATTACGAGTTTTCAACACTTAAAAGTGTGGAAAAAAATTGTAACACATGATTTTCCCACACAAGAGAAAGTGTGGATAAATTGGTTGTTACAAATTTTTTTCTACACTTTTAAGTGTTGACAAGTTGTAATTTCTCCACACTTTTAAGTGTAAACTTTTTTTCTCACACTTATATATGTGAATATTTTGGTAATTTCTACACTTATTGATATAACAATTTTCTACACAATTATAAGTGTGGATAATTTAACATAATTTCACACATTTTTAAAAAAAATGTGGAAAAAAAGTGTGAATAAATGATATCTTTGTTGTATGGACAATTTCAACTTTTTAGTTCTCATTTGAACCTCCCACTATATATATATATATATATATATATATATATATATATATATATATATATATATATATATATATATATATATATATTACTAATATATAATACATTTAGGTGTTTTTTTTTAAGATAGAAATTACCCTTTTACCCTTACTTCTATTAAAGGATTTCCAAAGATCCTATTAAATTTACTAAAATACCCCTTAATTAATATTTTGATTAAATACCACTTTAATGCCAGTAGGTTACAATGAGTAAAAATCTACAATTATCTCTTATCCTTGCTGTATCCAATCCACCTACTTTAATCTACATCTCTACGATATCTATAATATTTCAGTCGGTTACAGTAACTCAGAATCCACATCTACGATATCTATAATATTTGCATATAGTCTCATTTACAATCAAGAAACTCCAGTAATTATCTTTTATCCTTGCTGTATCCAATCCACCTACTTTAATCTACATCTACGAATCTATAATATTTTAGTCGGTTACAGTAACTCAGAATCCACATCTACAATATCTATAATATTTGCATATAGTCTCCTTTACAATCTAGAAACCCCAGTAAATATAAGATTAAATTTTTTTTTGCACAAGTCTAATCTAGCAATATCGTGGCATCTTCTAATAAACTTAGAATATCCATTTTCATCTCAATTCTAAAGCCCCTGCATCCAAAAACTCAAGCTAATGAAATTTCCTTGATCAAACACATACAAGCATCTTTTGATTAACCTAAAAGATCCAGTTTCATCTCAATTACAAAGCTCCTGCTTCCAAAAACTCAAGTTAATGATTTTTCTTATCAAAAAAATAAAGCAAGGATAAGAGACAATTTTTAAATTAATGAAACATCAATCACATTCTTTTGCCAAAGACATAATTATTGTATCCAAATAAAATATATCTATTTTTGTTAGACCTAAAAAAATAGTGAAGATGATATTCTTACAAATATGTGGATTATAACTCTTAAAATTCATCCTAAAAATATAACATCATTTTCTTATCAAACTTAATACTATTTACATGATTATAGCCTAATTACCATAGTTACACAGATTTTTAATAGTATATAAGCATTTCATCACAATGAAAAATGCAAATTACACCAAATTCTTCACCACGTAAATCCAAAACAAAAGAAAAACAAAACTAAATTTCTTACACCATGGGGCCTCAAAACAATGCCAGCAACACCCCAACCCCTGATGTTACCCCTACTATTACCACTACCCATATTACCACTATCCCTCCCCAAGCTATTACCAGTACCCAAGTTACCACTACCACTCTCCTTGTTGTCACTACTCCTTTCCCTGCTGTAACATCGATCACATCGTTCTAATTCCAAGTCAGTAAGTTAGTTGCTATCCCTCCCCTAGCTATTACCAGTACCCAAGTTACCACTACCACTCTCCTTGTTGTCTTACTCCTTCCCCTGCTGTAACATCGATCACATCGTTCTAATTCCAAGTCATTAAGTTAGTTTCCCTAATAATCTGCCTTTTCCTTCTTTTGGACTTAATAATTTTGTTTATTATTTCGAAACACCATTTTTTTAGCATAAAGATTGCCGCCGCAACGCGCGGGTACTAGGCTAGTATATATATATATATATATATATATATATATATATATATATATGGTAGTGATTAAGAGGGTATTGCCTTTTTGGGGGGAAGCGTTAGTTTGCATCAAGAAGTATATTATAATTATCAATCAAAACGTCAACAAAAAATTATTTTTATTGATAAATAATAATCAAAATCGATGCTATATAAAGAATATTTTAACGAATGAATTTCATTTTTAAGTCATAACATTAATTGATGAATATTTATTTAATAAATTGTTAATATGCAGTGTGATGCATATTAACTAATATGCATCGCGATGCATATTAAAACTTCACATTATTTGAAAGATATTTTTTATTGTTAATATGCATCACAATGCATATTAACTAATATGCACCGCGATGCATATTAACGGATTTGGATCTAATATTCATAAATCGATGCTATAACTTGAAGAAAGAATTTATCAAGGAAGCTTAACATTCATAGCATCGATTCTGATTAACATTTACTAAATTTCAGTTTGCTTTTTTCGAGATTTGTATGGGTGAAGGTAATATCCTTTCTGATGCATACTAACGCTTCCCTCCTTCCCCCCAAAAATGCACTTTTCTCTGGATCATTCCACTATATTATATATATATATATATATATAGGATTGGGATAAAGGGAGAAATGTTTTTAAGTGGAGAAAGGGGAGAAGGAATCCTGACCACTAGATCTATGATTCAAGGGCTGAGATTAGTCAACTGAAAATTCAATTTTTTGGACGGAAAATGGATGGGCGCAGGGTATATGTGTCAATTCGCTAGAAATATAATAAAGGAAACTAATTAATTGTTCCTACTCCACCTAATGCATCCACCGATTGATTCCCAATTTTTGGTTCTTCCTTATCGGCACAATCTACCATCAAAAACCCTAATTGTCGATTTTAGGTTACACCAAAAAAACATGCTATCAATTGTTTGGCTACGAAGAAGCGCAGGTGATTATTTCAGAATCAAATACATAACCACGATTTCAGAAGTTGTGGTTTGCTTTGCAATATGAAGAATTCAAAGAAGTAAAAGCAACCGAGACTCGAAGGTAATCGATTATAGTGGGTAGTTTTTTTTTTTTTTTTTTTTTTTTTTGTTTTTATAATGAATTGTGTATCTCTGTTATGAATTAAACTGCTTTATGTTTAAGATGCGTGTTTAATTCATTGGTGTAATGTAGCCTAAAAGGGTAGTTGTTTTTGGGTATGTTATGGTGCTGAATCATGAAGACACATAGGTATAGTTATGCTTATGATTCTGAACTTGAGTTTTATTATCGTCGTTAGTTTTATAATGATGCAAAATCAGTGTTGATTCTTCACTTTGTTATGATGCAGAACCATTGCTGAACCAGTATACATGGGTAGTTTTTTTTTGCTGAATCATGTATTAGTTATAGAATTAGTATGGCACAATTTAGCTTGTGAATCATAGTTGCTTATGTATGGCAATTTACGTTTAGGGGTGTATTTTTTTTGCTTCAGTACCTCCTAAGTTGCACACTAATTTTGTTGTAGAACATCATTTAATTGGGTATACTATGTTGGTGGAATGCAAATCAGGTGAAACTTGAAAGTTGGTTTATAATTGTATTGCTGAATCAGAAGTTCTTTTTTGCGCATCGTTGTAAATACACAACGAAGATCTTGATTTATGAGTTAAACACTTTGGCTTTCAAAGTAAAAACTGAAGCAAATGATCATGAAAAACTTCCTCTCAATTTTAAGGCAATTGTGAAGGAGAGGGCAGAAGAAATATGAGAAGACAGGTAGGCGGAATTTGGGAACTGATGGTTTGTCAGAACTGTGTAGGTTGGCACATAATTTATTGTTTCTCTCCAGTAATTTAAGGTTATGCATGAATGTGTTTGGAATCTGATGGTTTGTTAGAAACTTTGAATCATGTCGTGAATATAATATTGATGGAATTTTTTATGATGTTACTTAAATTTATGGTAGGTCGATTGGTGGATTGTTGAAGTTGGTCAAAAGTGACGTGGTTATTTTGTTTTTTTTAGTTGTACCGTGTTGGTGTTTACGATGTAGGTGAATGGCTTAAGTGAATCACAGATGCAAACGACTGAATCAAAGTGTATTATTGTTATAAGAAATTTGTAGATTTCATCGAATCATTTTATTAGGAACACTGAATCATTATGTAATTGATATGTTGTGTGCAGGTGTTTGCCTAAGTGTTTTGTGGTTATGTGGTAATGGTATCTATATGTAATCATGTTAATTATAAAAATGCCGTATCGAAGTGTAGTTGGTTATATCTGAACCATATTATACGAGTCGATGTATGATGCATCGGAATTGAGATGGGTGTTGTGAGTAGTTTATGAAACTAAGCAACATCTGTATCGTTAAATTAATTTGGCGCGTTAGCGAAATAAATTAAATGATCAATTTCAACACGTTAGGAATCATTTAAACGAGTCATACAAGGGGTATGCTAGATCACGAAATTAATGCAGTTACATAATAAATGAGAATGTAACAACAACCAAAGAGAACCAATGGTTGGGCTGATTCAATGTGTACCGAATCCTGAATCAATGTATAAGTTTTGTGAATCAGTAAGGTGATTAACTGAATCGATATGCTAGCAAAATGAATCAGTTACAAAAGTTAGTCACAGGATTATCTTGTAAATACCATGTTATACTAACCAAGTCCATGAGATGATAATGGGTAAACTTACACTGTACCAATAAACTGAATATGTATAAAGTGTAGAATGAGCAACCATTTAACGAGTTAATGTGAACGATGTAAAATTATACGAATCACTTATATATACCACAATGTACAACAAACAAAAAAAGAAGAACGTTAACAACTCAATAAAACAGGTGCTCGTCTTAATCGAATATCATCGTTACACAGAATCAACGATTAACCATTAACAAAATCGTAGCTAATGGGACACAATGTTAAGAACACATTGGTAATAACTTGCTTCGGAGGTACTACCCCCATCTTCGGATTCCTCTGTAGAATCCGTATCAACAATTTCCATCGCTTGTTCCTCATTCGCCATATGACTTACGAAATTGATATCGAATTGATTCCCGAAATGAGATCTTCAAGTTTGAAATACGAGTGAAATGTTGATTGAAATCACGTTAGATTCACTCCAGTAATCGTTGATGATGTTGTCGATTCAACTAAAATCAGCGAGACAATTAAGTTTGAGTTTTATCGGATAAAAGCTTCCTCCATAAAATTGCAGATAGCATGAATATCCCAATAAAAAAAGGGCTGATCAACTAATTAACTAGGGTAAGTTTATAATTGCCATAATACCTTCTACCCTATTAGTTGTAATCCTGCGCTTTTGATGGAGGAAAAAACCGCCCACTTAATTAAATAATTCAAACAATATTATATTAAATTTAATAAGCAATATACAAAAGACAAATACACCCTTTGACCTAAATTTGAAATGATTGGTCAGGATTCCTTCTCCCATTTCTCCAATAAATATATTTTCTTTTTAGATCCCACAACTCTATATATATATATATATATATATATATATATATATATATATATATATATATATATATATATATATATAAACATTCCATATCTTTATATTATTAGCATTTTCGAATGATATTATTTCACAAAAGAGCTTAAGAGAGAAATAAAATGGAATTTTAACCAACAATATTATTGACAACACATAAAATCCTATATCTAAATAACTCGGGTTTTAATTTGATTTGTTTTGTTTCAAACAAAAAAAGGTCCTAGCTTCCTAGTACCCTCCTTTTGAATCTCAATCGAATTAAATAGGATCTTTCAATAATTCACATAAAATCTCACTTAATTGAGCTCGTTATACTTAAGCACGTGCATGACAACTTAAACTTTATTTTATAATTTGATACATTCCATCGTTGGCTACCTACGTATTTCAAAAGCTACCTTAATTAATTTTTTTTATTGCTGGGATGATTCCATCTAGACACATTATAATATTTCTAAATATTTGTCTAATGTTATGAAATTAAGGAATATATATATACATCATCACATCATATCATATCATTTGTATCTAATGTTATATCCATTTATATATGTATTTTCGGAATTTCCTAATGTTTGATATAATATTTAATTTATATTTCTGTAAATGAAATCACTTGGTGTTGATCGACAATATGAAGTTTCTACTACTAAAAGTAATGTATATGATGGATTGATGGTAGTTTCAACAAACATTTAGTTTAACAAAAGCATACTTAATTGACTGATGTCACGTGACACCATTGACTATAACGTGGATCCACCCCTGCACAAACCTATAACTACCTAATACACATTTACATATACAACTACACATGCATTTCTCATACCTTGAACCCATAATGTAGATTAAAGGGTAATTTATACCGTTAGATCAAAGTATGATATTTTGGTAGTACAAGCGGTTATGAAACATCCGGTTTATAGTTTAACAATAAAACGTAATCGACGACGTGTATATGTATATGCTTTGATAAATCTTTATAGTTATATATATATCATCAAGAGACGAATTGAAGATACAAATAGATGAATAAACAAAATAAAAATAAAATAAATGGAGTACGTAATTAAGTAGGGGAGAAATTTAAAGCTTGCATCGGAAGAAGAGAAGTTTTCTTACTTCCTTGTCTCAAGGAGATTGTTATTCCCATTGTTGTTCTTCAAATCTTCATCTTCTTGTCTCTCTAACAACATTAATTAATTAAAAAATCAAACAATTTTGTTTAAAAAAAAAACCTTTCATCATAATCAACAAAACAGATCATAATTATGTGATGACAATCCCCATGTTCATTTAAGTCTAAGAGATACTGAGATACCCTTATCCTACAACATCTTAACTAATTAAACAAATCCTTAGTTAATCACTCAAACCTTCTGTCATTCTGTACTACATTCAAGGTCAACTTGTACTTTTACACTTAAACATGTTACCAGTAGATGGTACTCAATCCATAAGATTTAAAATATCACTAGCTATATATAGTCAAAAACACGATCAATCATTTTGTGGTGATCGATATATAGTGCGTTACGAAATATATAAAAGTTAGTCTTTAATTAGGTCATGTTATGATCAGTACAAATATAAAAGTATCTGGTTTATATGATCTTTTAGTTTAATGGTATGTGGGAAGTCTATCATTATTGCTAGTAGGTTGTGAGTTTGGGTTTCACCAGGAGAAATTGTGTGATTCTAAGTATTATGTGGTGTAAGATGTCGCTAAATCAATTGCAGAGGTATACGATTTGCACTTTTTATTTCTTCTTATATAAATTTTGTTCGATAATGAATATCAAGTGTATGGAAAACATCTAAATTTGCATTACTTACCTTATGATATGATTCCTTCGAGACATTAGTGTTGGGATTTGACTAGAATTACTTAAAACTGGTGTTTAAATAAGTTAATTTTCAAACTAGTTGTGATTATTGTGTAACAAATTCACTTGGACCTTAAATAAGTTAACTTGATAAACGGTTGTTTATAAATAGAAGTCCTTTCTTAAAGATTTAGTAAGGAGGTTGAGAGAGGAAAAAAGACTAACAAGATCGAGTCGTATTATAAGTCGTCCTCCGTCCACGACTGTTCCAAAGACTTAATAATGTTGAGGGTGACTCCGTTAGTGTAATCTACCATTGATGTGGAGCTTACTCTATAGTGTTGAGAACTGAAGAGCATCTATATATAATTCTTGTAATGTCATTCGAATTTAAGCAGCTAAGGGTCATATGGATTTTACTCTCATTTTTTTTAACGGCATTATATTGTACTAAAATTAGGAAGGAGCTAGTAGAAGTTACACAACATACCAAGAAATAGCAATTATCCACGTAAAAACACGGGTTTTGTTTTTCCTCTTTCTTAGGTTTATTATCGATCGACTAATCATGTACATCTTCAATGTTGATCAAATACACCATCATTGCTAATTACTCACGAAGATCAAATAATATGCATAAGTTCTTAAGTCACTTTAATTAAATTGTGTTCTGAGTAGGTGACACAGCACGTTTAGTGTCGGGTGTTTGCGTTATATGCTCATCGAGATGGCAAGGGTATTAATATTAGATGAATGTGATTATATTCAAACGTTTTCAAAATGTTACAACTTTAAAGGACTAGGATAAATCACTAATTTGTTGTACTATGCTTTCTTTAAATGATGTCTACTTTCTTGCCTACTTTCTAGTTGTTGAAAAAACTTAGTAGTTGAACCATAAAACTAAGGGAGGTGACAGATACAACACTAAATTTGTTTGCTACACCACACTGTACAAAATTTAAAGCCCACAGTACAAGTATATTGTAGCATGACTTTGGTGTATAAATCAAATTATAAGTTGTATTTATCAACTCTCTAAAACTAATGATTTTGAAATCTCTGAGGTAGTATATATATATGCTCCCGGAAGGGCAGACCCAGGAAATTGTTCTATGATGATTACGGATTAAGCAAAATTATATTTCTGATCAGTTTAATTAACCCGGTTACAGTGGAGGATATTGGCATGTGATGTGTGTGCCAGCGTACAGGGCCATCAAAATTTAAGGGCCTTCAAACTTTACGAGAGTTTCTATAACTAGTATATGTTCAATTATTTCGTGTGTGTTATTGATCAAGCAATTGTTCCTCCTATTAAAAGATCGAACAATACTGAAACGCCCCAATTTTATTCCTTTTTATAAAACATATTTTATTCAAATTTTATTCTAATTCCATTTGAATATTATAATATTTATCATATTTTGACGACTTTAAAAGTCAAACACATACAAATTATCACAACTTACAAACTACTCTTCTCCTAAACATTTGACTTAATATCATAAAATGGGTTACTTATACAAGTGACATCGTTACAATAGTTTAAAAGAAGGGAAGCTTGTCTAACCATACAGCAAGCTTCAATCCACATTATCTTCTGGCAACCACAACCCATCTTTAATCCATTGGTTCAACTGAACCAAACACCTACAATATAAAACAACTGAAAAGAGTAAGCCAAAGCTTAGTGAGCATACGAGCAGTTAAATGAATAATCTTTCACACATTATTATATAACAAGTATTATTTCATATATATATATATATATATATATATATATATATATATATATATATATATATATATATATATATATATAATACTATTTGCATCTCATTGTTATTAGATAAGGATCCTCAATTACCATGCAAGTCATATACTACTAGCAATCACACAAGCCTATGGCCGCAACCATTACTTGCACAAACCACCAGCAAATGATCATAATCATTCCTGGCACCATGATCATGTAATTCGAATATTTCCACATTATTAATATCAATATACACATATTTGTTGAGCAATTGTAGAAACTCTTTCTGGACTTTGCCCCTTAGTATCCCACCTCTCGGGTGATAGCATAGTAAGTATTTATATCATGCTAATTATCTACAATTAGTCTTACAGTCTATTTCCCAATTAATGTTCGCGTATTTAAATATCATTAATTGAGAACTTTCCATACACTGCACGGAAGAGATGGAGCAACCCCGACACAAGTCCATTAGAAATTTCCACAATTTTCAATCCACACAATTTATATATATACACATAACAAATCATTTTTATCGTTAAGGATCCTTACTATTATACCATGCTAATTATGTACAATTAGCAATCAACACAGTCTAAGGCAATCCATATATCAACAATTTTTTCCACATGCTATATCATAGCATATAATATATCGTTTCCATCTATTTATATCACATAAATAATAGAATCATTCATATCCACACTTACCAGTTATCTGTATGCCCCAATAATAATAAACAATGTATATATATATATATATATATATATATATATATATATATATATATATACACACACATCTGCAGCACAATTATATAATCAATCATTCATCCGATTGTGTAACCTTTCTGCTTAAAAACAAACCAGGTTACACAATCATTACCCATTTAACCACCATAATACCCACATTTGCTTTTTAGACGAAAGCAATTAAACATAAAGTCTGAAGGTGCCACATCTTGAGTCTCGGGTCACCTATAATATAATATGTAATTATAACAGCACGTTTAGCTCCTCATATTGATCAAAATCAACTAATTATAATCATGATAAACTAGTCTTAATAATCAATCCATTTCCCATGGATTGATCAAGTTTAACTTTCATTCATTTGTTTCCATCTAACTTATAGTTCTACATTACACTTACAGTTTAGTAATGTCCCTGTATGTATATATATATTTCCGCTGTGTGATAAACCAGTAGCAGAAACAGGCTTAATCAAAACACAAACAGGCCTGGAACTGATAAATCGCGTCACGAAGTACATATGATCGCGTCGCGATCCTTAACATTTCGCGTCGCGAAATTACTTGGGTCGCGTCGCGATCCTGCAGTTTGCCAAGACCCTCTTTTCCTTCATTTCTGCTACTGCTCGAACTTATACCCAAAATCAACAACAAAACCAGTTTCGGCTTGCAGATTTAAGATGTAAAAACATTACCTAAACATTAACATATACTTACTTCAATCAAACTCACTAATTTAACCTAATTTCTTACTCAAATCAATAACCCACAATATTCATACTAAAATTTAAGCTTTTAAGTCAAATAGGGAGAGAATCAACTTACTTAATGATTAGAAAGAAGATGAAGATTAGGAAACCAATTTCTAAGTTTGAATTTGAAGTTAGAAGTTTGAATTTTAATTTTTTCTCCATGGTTTCACTTCCTGAGACCTTAACTCCCTTTTTGTTTTCTTATTTTCTGGAATAATATAGAAGTGGAAGGAGTATACGTACATATATGTATGTATTAAATAGGTTCCCCGTAATACCTATTGTCTGGAACTTAAAAACCATTTGCGATTTCTAATATTTTATTTTTCTTACAACCTTATTAACTTAGAACAAATATATATTTAATTGTCACTATAATACTTTTAGATTTTTAGGGTGTTACAAATACTAAGAGTATGACGTACAAAACTTTTGGTTTTTCTTTCTTACTTCTAACAAGTTGCACTCCATTGATTACAAGACTCTTGGTTCTTGCTGTAGTTATTTTGAAAGGACGCTCACGAAGAGTAGACAATCTATCTGATATTGATGGAAACGAACTCTATATGGAGTTCAAATTGCTCAAAATTTCTTTCCTTGTGTTAATATGGGACCTATTGAAATTCTACATTATCTAAAACGGGTCTGATTATTGAATATAGAGTATCGGTAACTATTCCCATAACTGTAGCAACCGCGAAAAAAAGTTTTTCAAAACTTGAATTGCTGAAGTCATATCTTTATATAATTCTCGTAGTAATAATGTATTTTTCTATATATATGTTTAGTTTTTTTTTTTATCTATTCGGGGCCCTTTTTTTTGATAACGCACGGGGCTTCCCGAATTCATTTGGCGGCCTTGCCTGGTTAGATTTGACGTGAACAAAACTACCGATTTGACCGGTTATTTCTACATTATCCTTTAATTTCCATTAAACTGAACATTATTTATCACGTTAGCATGACAACACAGACAACAACATTTTCTAAAATCCAGTTTGTAAACTAATTTCTTCTGTCATATTGACATAATATTACATTGACAGAACGTAAAATTTTTGAGTAAGAATAGTATAGAGTAAATCTGTACGTTAGTATCTTATGGATTTTCGTGATGCTATTAGGACGCCGGATAGAGAAATATGTATAAACAATTTTCTTTTCTTTTTCTTATTTTTTTGGGGAAAGGCAAGTATTCACACACTGACACACCCCACTACCACGAATATATACAAGTGTTCCATCCTCAAGACTTAAACCTTCGACCTCATGGTTCAAAGGGTCATCTCCATGGATAAATGGACTAGTGCTGCAAATTTGTTAGTTGTGAAATAGAAAGATCATTTATATTAGATCATTTAGGGTGGGGGCCTTTTTGACTGCCCCGTTAACATTTTCAGTATACAAATAGTGGTTCGAGCTCAACCTCATGGGGCCCCTGTCACCGCGACTCAATACATGGATCCGCCCTTGCCTCTCGGTGACTAGAACTTGGTTTTTTAACCAAATGGTTAAGGTATAATAATACTGTAATATGAGAAACATATTCTATCAATTTTTATAAGCTAGGTAACTTTTATTTATGATATTTGAATTCAGAAGATGACACATCCAACAAAATGTATCATTAGATTTAGTAAAAAAAATATACATGGTCTTCTTTGTTTTAATTAGTTTGACATATATTTGGTTCGTGGGATGCATAATTAAATAGAAATGAAAATAAATATCTGAAGACATCACCTAGATGTTATGTATATAGTTTATATATGCACACTATTTTTGTTTCGTTAATCAAATTGATCATGTTTCAACATTATCTTTTTTTCAACTTTGTTAGCTTGTTCAGTTTATTGCTATCATTAATGATATTAATCATTTAGAATATATATTTATTTACCATTAATATTTTATTAAAATCATGTGGTAGCCCGCGAATTCGCGAGTTATAATCTAGTTTTTATCATGATAATACACATTTTAATGTGATCATTGGTCATGAAATTTTTTTTATACAATATTAACTTAACTTCTGTGTATACATATATCAATGTTTTCAAATAATAGTTGTTTAAAAGGATGTGTATATCAAATATTATCATAAGTCAGCTGGAATACTTGAATCAAAGTATACAAGGGTATAAATGAACTTTCCATTTAAAGTGGTGTGTTACAAAATCAGAATTACACATTAACTAAACTGTAAAGACAATAATACCCTCATTTTTCTTTATCAATTTGAATAATAAAAAATTCCTCTTAAAACCCTTGCTCCCAAAGACTATTTTCTCAATCTCATATACTCTCTCCAACTTCCGGTCACCTCAATAGTTACCGTCACTTCACTTCCACCTCCATAAAATCTACAAATCTTCACAAAATCATACATCTTAGGGCTTCTACTTCCCCCCAATCTACCTATGTCTGTCAATAAAAATCAATTTTGGTTCAAACAATATTAAACTCCCGCATTCCTATTTATGGAATTTATCATATTTATTCAAGAATTAAACATCCACACCAATCAAACCATTCAAATTAGACTGATTTACCATCTAATAAATATCAAAATCCATTTTACTTTTTTAGATGTTACTCGAAATCTATGGGTATTTAAACTTATGTATTCAACCACTCTCAACCATGAACCAAAAGGAAGGATATTATGGACAAGAAGAATAAACCAAGGAAGCAATCAGACGTTTACAAGTCTGGTAAAACACCTTCAATTCCTGCTACCACAACGATTCAAAACAACATATCAGGTTATTTGTAGATTACTTTTCCGTTTGTATTATTTAATCAACGAATTTGTTTGTATAGTTATTTAGTTTTATCATATGATTTTTTTATAGGTACAGTGTATTCGAATGAAAGGACTCCACTCGCAGATGTTTCCAACTTGCAACTACTCAATAGGGAGTACCTCTTACAACGGGCAGTAGCTCAACAAATCAATTTGCATCAGATATTACCTTACAAACTAGGAGAAGCCGCCAAAACATATTGGCAAATAATAAGAATCATTCTACATCATCGCATTCCCAGTCGCAACATCCATCAAATCAGTCCCTTATCTATACACCATCTAATGCAAGCAATAAACGTCAAAGTAGAAAAGGGCCAGCGATTTCAACTAATAACTCTGCTATTCAGAAACCTAAGTCAATAGTAAACGTCTCAAATCCAACCACCATACAACAAATATAAATCCAAGTAAATTTATTGATGTTCTTTTATCTCTGATTATATTCTATTTTAATCAACCTGAATTAGTTATCATTCAATTAGTATGCCTTCAAAGTATAACTCTAATTAATGATTCTTAAATCATCTATTATGCATGCAATCATGCATCAACATCTTTACTACATCCTACGCTACCAAATGCTTCACAACTCAATCTACCACCAACAAATCCATCTATCAGTTTCCGCACCTCTAATAACAAGATGAAGGGTGAGCAAATTGCATTGACATACATACATAGACTGGATTTCGACAGCGATGAATCAATGAGACCATATTTGGGTATATCAAAAGGTAATATCATCATACTGTCTACTTGACTAAAACTGTTTCTATATTACACCGTTTTATGATTTTACGTATATCACAGAGTATATTGATGATGGTGACCCGGTATATGCGTGTAAATCTTGTGGTGCATTGATGTGGTACCAGGAAAGATTGTCTGAACGGAAAAATTGTCTTGCCACATGGCAAAACCGGCTCATACTCATTATGTTGTCTGAACGGAAAAATTGTCTTGCCACTACTATCCAAAGCTCCTCCCTCAATGTTGATGAAATTGTTTACTAACAAACATCCGAAAAGTAAACACTTTCTTGATAACA
Source organism: Helichrysum umbraculigerum (assembly GCA_949592205.1). Lineage (NCBI taxonomy): Eukaryota > Viridiplantae > Streptophyta > Magnoliopsida > Asterales > Asteraceae > Helichrysum > Helichrysum umbraculigerum. Next base: position 124,459,545 of record CATIUR010000004.1, read on the forward strand.
TTCGGCGATACAACACATTATTTGCATTTACATCAATGGGTGGGAAAGTCGACCATAAAATAACAAAGGTTGAGGTCCATATATTTTCAGACTACAAGGAGAAAATTTTCATAGGGCGGGTGGATTAATTCCAACAGATGGTGGAACCCCTAAATTTTCTCAGTTGTACATATATGATACAACGAATGAAGTTTTAAATAGGATGAACTTTGGAGGGTATGTTTGTTCGACACTTTTAAACTACATTAACTATACTTTGTCTGACAAAAATTTCATTAATTTACCATTATCTTCATGAACAATCCAGGGCGTATCAAAAAGATGCACAGAGTAAAGAACAACCTCTTGATCCCGTTTTGATTAGGCAAATACAGGAGCTTCTTGATCGCATTAATCCTTTGGTGCAAATGTTTAGGATGGCTAGGGATGCTTTTATGTCCGATCCGGGGCAGAGATTTAAATTGAAAGTAATAAACAAACGGAACAAAGATGGTCGGACATACAACTTACCTACGGCTCCAGAAATTCCTGCTTTGGTTGTTGGCGATATTGACTTGGCATTTGATAAAAGAGACATATTGATACACAGTCATTCTGAGGGCCTCCAACGGATCAGTGAGTTACATCCTCAATACCTTGCACTGCAGTATCCTTTGTTATTTGTGTATGCAGAAGATGGTTATCATCAAAACGTATAACATAGAGATGAGGATGAAAATAGTAACACAAAAAGAAAACAGTTACAATCAGAGAATTATTGGCCTACATGATCCAACAACGACCATCATGCCTCAATCTTCTACTTAATGCATGAAAGCTATTTCAACAATTCTTAGTCGATGGTTACACCATGGTTGAATCTGAAAGAATGTCTCACATTTGCAACCAACGGAGTAATCTAAGCAGCAACACATATGAAAGTATTTCTAAGGCAGTAAATGACGGTAAGACAGACAGCAGTAATCTTGGCACAAAAATCTTCCTACCGTCGTCTTTTACTGCCAGTTCCAGGTATATGATGCAAAACTACCTGGATGCGATGGCCTTATGTAAGGAATTTGGTTATCCTGATCTATTCTTAACATTCACCTATAACCCCAAGTGACCTGAAATTTTGAGGGTTATGAAAGATACCACGCTTAAGCCCGAGGACAGAGGGGACTTTGTTGCACGAATGTTTAAAATTAAACTTGATAGGCTGGTCAACTCCATAAAAAATGAACATATATTCGGTGAAGTTGAAGCATGTTTATTTCCAGCTAAATTGTGACTTATGATTTAACCATATACTGAAAATATTTTGTAATCTTACCAATTTCCTATGTGTGCAGTTGTCTACACCATTGAATTCCGAAAACGTGGTCTTCCTCATGCTCATATCTGTCTTTTTCTTAAAACAGAAGATAAGTTGCCTGAACCGGAAGATATTGACAGATTCATCTCAGCAGTAATACCAGATGAAGCTACAAGTCCGAAACTGTTCCGGTTGGTTTGTGATTTCATGATACATGGTCCATGTGGTAAAGCAAGTTCAGATTCTCCATGTATGGTTGACAAAAAATGCTCAAAAAATTTTCCAAAACAATTTGCTGAGCGTACTAAAGTTGATGAAGATGGTTTTCCAGTTTATAAACGCAGCGATAATGGTAGATGTGTGACCAAGGGAAAAACTCCACTAGATAATCGATATGATGTCCCATACAATAGTACTCATCTAAAGAGATATCAGGCACACCTAAATGTGAAATGGTGCAATCAACTCGGCTCTATTAAATATCTATTTAAATATATTAACAAAGGGCCCGATAGAGTCACCGCTGCTGTTTGTGATGAGGTCACCGATGAAATTAAAGATTATTATGATTGTCGGTATGTGTCGGCATGTGAAGCTGTATGGAGGATATTTAAATTTGATATTCATCATCGGACTCCAACAGTCATAAGTGTGACACCCGTCAAATTAGGACTAGAAATTAGTGCCTAATCAAGTGTTAATACATGTAATTAGTTCTGTGTTAGGCTAATTGATGTATCAATTAATATATATTGTTGAATATATATATTCAAGTATGCGATTTGATTAAATCGTACAAGGTTCAAATCGAATGTAATTCGGTTCAATTAATTACGGATGTTGGTGAACAATTTAATTAAATAATATAAACGTTATTTAATAACACAATTATATCCAAGGTATTATATTTATAATATTTCGTATTCATTTTGAATCATGCAATCAATGGTCACGCAATTAAAATAATAAACGCGCAAACAAACAAAATAAGTTAAAAGTTATATTTTATAACGCAATTATTAAAATACTTTAACAAAATATGGGGTAATCATTCGCAACTTAAAAAGTACGTTTAAACACGTAAATTAAATAAATTAACGTTTAAACAATCGGGAAAACGAACACCGTACGAAACACAAACACGGAACGAATAAAGTGGAGACCCACACCTCGGTGGGCCCCACCATGATCAGCCAACAAAAAGGGGGGGGACTCCCACCCTTTCCCCATTCTCACTTTCCACACTCTCTCTCTTCTCTACTTTTCTCTCAAAACAAACCACACCAACAATCCTCTTAAATCGCCAAATTACACCTCCAAACGCCGCCGAAATCTCGAAGCTTTTGTAGAAAAGGAACCACCTCGCGACGATCTACAACCTCATCTTTCCGGATTTTCATTTCGACACCGCGTAAGTTTCCGACAAAAACCCGAAACACTCCGATTTCACTTATTTTTACATGAAAGTTGTTTATATATGTTTAAAATGTCCATATGTGGGTTGGGTAAAAGAATCGGACCAAACTATGGCCGGAAAACTCATTTTTGGCTCAAAAACCCGTCAACAGCTTTAAGTGTCGCAACGAAGCATGCAGTATAGCGTCACTTCGTGCGTCACTTAAGTGACGCATTGAGTGTCGCTAAAAGCCCAAATTTTGCGTCACTTGCCTAAGTGCCGCATAAAACCCTCTTTTTCCGTCACTACCTAAGTGACGCATTTTCAATACCCGTCACTAATGACCGACACTTATAGCGTCACTTGCCTAAGTGACGCCTACAATCAAACCTGATTTCACCCGTCACTCACCTTAGTGACTCATGACCTGTATACCGACACTTACAACCGACACTTCCTCAAGTGTCGCACGCTATGCGTCACTTGCACCAGTGACGCTATTATTCAGAATCAGTCATTTCATGCGACACTTCCTAAGTGTCGCCTAAACCCATGAGTGTCGCTATAAGTGACGCATAAAACAGAATATTTACAACTTTTTACTAAGTGTCGAGACCAAAATTTTATCACTTGATTTCACCCAAATTCAAGTCCAGATGCGTTTTTCCTTAAAGCAATATAGTAGAAATAAAAATTTTCCAAGCTGACCTGGCAGCTCGACCCCAGCCAGGGGCTCTGCCCCTTGGACCCCGCCAGGGGCTGCCGCCCCTTGGACCCCGCTAACCAGGGGCGCTGCCCCCGGACCCCCGTACTTAGATTCCGTAAACACATATTTCACCAAGTGTCAAACTTGTACAACTTCAAAACAATTATACGACACAACTTTTCAAACATAATGGAATTTGTGTTTCTAAGTGTAACGCTTCGAAATCAATGTGATAACATCAAGACTATTATTACAATTAATCACCAACGGGCCGTACGCGTTTTCAAAACATACTTCAAAGATCAAACAAGTCGTTGTAACTTGTATCAATTTAATCAAACACGTCGAAGTAACTTGTAACAATACAATCAACCAAATCGGGGTAATTTGGACATCAAGTTAAACAAACAATTTAAATGGTAGTCTTTCGAGATACCGGTACAATTAATAACAATTCAAGTATCGTGGACACATTCAGGTTTCAAGTCTTTGGACATCAATTCACCGCTAATTACTTCAAGTTTATTAAATTAAACACTTCAAGACTCAGGTGAGTTTCATAGCCCCATTTTCACTATTTTACAACTAGGGGTGTGATAGTACTGCTCTGTTTTGTTTTACAAGTAGAACGCAAGTGCCAACTTTCAAATACGACATGAGTTTCAAGCTAATCAATTTAAAGTCCTCTATAGCATAGTCTCTAATATTTTAGCGCGAATGTTAGTATATGATATCATATGGGATTGACAATCCTCATCCGGGTTAGCACGCACTAACCGGTCAAACGGATGTATTAGCATTTGGGAAGACGAGTGTGGATTAGACACTCGTAGGAGGCATTTCAAGTTAGGTTTCCTTAATTGGGCCTGACAAATCAAGTTAAGCTCAGACTATGTGCTCATGGATTGTATAACTTTTATTTTGCTTAATTGCATCTTAAATTCAATATAAATCTTGCGGTTCTTACAACTATACATTGACATACAAACCTGTGAGCTCACCAGCGTTTTCGCTGACCCATTTTAGTATATATCACAGGTACCCAGCAGTAGGTGGACTGCACAGGGAGGGACTATTAGCTCGAGTCAGCATACATACAACTAGAGATTTGATTGCATTATTATATTTTGTAAAAGTAATTATGCCATGAAATCTCTCAATTTCAGGAACCGAGCTAATGTAACATTATTTTGATGTAAACGCTTATTTTATTAATACAAGTTTAAAACGACGCATATAGTGGTCGTTCATTATATCTTATGTGCTTTGTATATTGATTAGTGACACCCAAATCGAGCTTCCGCAAAACATTAAATTTGGGGGTGTTACAGATTGGTATCAGAGCCTAAGGTTATAGTGAACTAGGTTGCATTTAGTGGACCTAGACTATGACCGTTAGGCAGTATTTCCTCATTATGCATGACTGGTTCAGAAATTACAACATACGACTTTAATTTAACATAGCCTGATCAACTATGTACAATTAAGGAAAGATGATGTAAGGTCTGAAACGATCATGTTGAACAGGAATACACTAGTTGACTCTGACCTCGAGAGAACCGGGACTCAAACAAGTCTGTGCTAGACACCCAATAGGCTATTATGTGATACTAATTATACATAGATAGGCCTCGTTACACTCTTAGGCTATATTATATAAGTTATTATATGGATATAGGCCTCATTCTTCCTAACGCTTTGTCTCAGAATGGCAAACACACCACCAAGTTCATCACGCTCTTATCCACATGAATCACGAAACTCAAGGGTAGCTAGGAGGGACACCAGGTTGCCTCGAGCTAGCCCATATCCAACTCCTCCCACTCTACCGGGCTTAACCGCTAGAGTACATCACCACGAACAACGACTTAACGCCATGGATATCGAACTCCAAGAAACTCGTGAAATCTGGAGACTCACGGCTATGGAACGAATCGAACAAGTCTCCGAAGATCACGAGCACTCCGTCAACACTGTGAACACTCTTCAAAATCAAGTGGAAGAAACAATCGAAACCATGGAGGTTGTCCACAACCAAGTGATTGGCAACCGAAATGAAATCTCTGTCCTACAATCAAGGCTACTTCAGTGCGAGACACGTCTAAGGGAAACCGAAGACGCCCTCCGAACTGCCAACAGACTTGCAGAGTCTGTGAATCATCTCACTGCACTGCTGCCACAACTCAACTTACGTCAGAATTAGCTTAGGCTGAATCTGTACCCTAATATGCTTTTGTAGGACCTATGTAATTTAACCGGATGTAACAATTCCCGGTGCTTTTGTAAAACATCTAATCCTATAACTTTTGGAACTTGTAATTTGGAATTGTCTATCATTTTTTGAACTCGTAATATCAATTGACAATTCCCCTCGATTACTCTATATTATTGATTTTACATTGTGATGTCGTATGTTACCGCTTTTACATATATGCATCTATTGTAATTTTCATTCTGGTACAATTTCTTATGTACCTTTTGTTTCTTCCTTTCTTGAAGAATCATGCCGCCCAAGAAGAAAAGTTACAGTGATGCGGAAATCAATGCTATAGTTTCTCGGGCTGTGGCCGATGCCTTGGCTGCTCGGGACTCGCCTAGAAACTCTCGAAATACTGGTGAAGCTCCCAATAATACCCCTGTCATCAAGCCTTGTTCTTACAAGGATTTTCTCAGCTGCAAACCAATCTACTTCAAAGGCACGGAAGGTGCCATTGGACTAATCCGTTGGATAGAACGGATGGAATCCGTTTTCAACCTCTGCAACTGTACAGAGGAAAACAAGGTCAAGTTCGCTGCATACACCTTTCAGGAAGGTGCCCTTACGTGGTGGAATACCCACGCCAACTCCATTGGTCTTGAGATAGCTAATCAGCTACCTTGGGCCGAGCTGAAGAAGAAGTTGAGGGAGAAGTACTGCCCCGAAGAAGAACTGCACCGTCTAGAGGAAGAGTTCTGGCATTTGACGGTGCAGGGAACTGACATAGCTGGGTATACCACCAAATTCCAGCAGTTTGCGTTGTTATGCCCGGGTTTAGTTGATCCGGAGGAGAAGAGCATCAAGAGATATATCCGCGGCCTCCCTGAGAGCATTCAGGGGAATGTCGCTTCGTCCAAACCAACCACTACAGAGAGTGCTATCCGGCTAGCACATGAGCTCATGGCGCTGGTTGTCAGCCGTGAGACACCCAATACCTCCTCCAACAACAAGCGAAAATCCTCTGAACACCAAAACCAACCAAACAAGAAAAGCAACACCATCCAAGTTTACAACACCAATACTGAAACCAAACGTAGCTACACCGGAGACAGACCATACTGTTCCAAGTGTAACTACCACCATGACGGTCCATGCAGTACTCCCTGCAACAACTGCAGGAGGTACGGGCATTTGACTAGAGACTGCCGAGCCCCCAAATCCAACAACAACACCTCCAACAACAAAACTCAACAACCCAAATCCTGCTATGAATGCGGGGAGATGGGGCACTTCAAGGATGCATGTCCCAAACGAAAGAACAAGGGCAACAACAACAACAATGCCAAGGGAAGAGCATTCGTTCTCAACTCCAAGGATGCCCGTCAGGACCCGAATGTGGTCACGGGTATGTTCCTCCTCAACAACTTAACTGCTTCTGTTCTATTTGATACTGGTGCTGATAGAAGCTTTATTTCTGATGAGTTTTATCCACTACTTGACATCACCTCTGTTGCCTTAGATGTTAAGTACACCGTAGAACTTGCAAATGGTAAACTCATAGAAACCGATAGTGTGATACCTAATTGCACTTTAACCCTAGCCGACGAAACCTTCTCCATTGACCTTATGCCTGTTGAAATAGGAAGTTTCGATGTCATTATCGGTATGGACTGGTTGTCCAAACATCACGCTGAAATCGTTTGCTACGACAAGATCGTTCGAATCCCTCTCGCTGCCGGTAGAACTTTGGTCATACAAGGGGAGACCGGTAGGACGAGGCTAAACATCATCTCTTGTTTGAAAACTCAAAAATTTCTGAGAAAGGGTTACCCAGCAATCCTCGCACACATCCTGGAGAAAAAGTCGGAGGAGAAGCGACTTGAGGATGTGCCAATCGTTCGAGACTTTCCAGAAGTCTTTCCCGAAGAACTGCCTGGTCTACCACCACCCAGACAGGTCGAGTTCTCAATCGATCTCGTGCCAGGTGCTGCACCTGTGGCCCGAGCACCATACCGTTTAGCTCCATCAGAACTTCAGGAGTTGTCCACCCAGTTACAGGAGCTCCTGGAAAGAGGCTTCATAAGGCCGAGTTCCTCACCTTGGGGTGCTCCGGTCCTATTCGTCAAAAAGAAAGATGGTTCTTTCAGAATGTGCATCGACTATCGAGAGTTAAACAAATTGACCGTCAAGAACCGATATCCACTTCCTCGAATCGATGACTTGTTTGACCAACTTCAAGGGTCGAGTTTCTATTCCAAGATTGATCTTCGATCAGGTTATCATCAATTGCGTGTTCGCGACACCGATATCCCGAAAACCGCCTTCAGAACCCGTTATGGGCATTACGAATTTCAGGTGATGCCATTCGGTCTAACCAATGCACCGGCTGTATTCATGGACCTTATGAATCGGGTGTGCAAGCCCTATCTCGACAAGTTCGTCATTGTCTTCATTGACGACATCCTCATATATTCGCGAAGCGAACAGGAACACGCACATCATCTTAAAACCATCCTAGAGCTACTTAGACATGAAGAGCTGTATGCTAAATTTTCTAAGTGTGAGTTCTGGATACAAACCGTTCAATTCCTCGGACACGTTATCGATAGTCAGGGAATTCATGTCGACCCATCCAAAATAGAGGCTATCAAAAATTGGCAATCGCCAACGACTCCAACCGAAGTACGGCAGTTTTTAGGACTGGCCGGGTACTATCGACGATTCATCGAGAACTTCTCAAAAATAGCCTTGCCACTCACGACACTGACTCAGAAAGACAAGAAGTTCGACTGGGCTGAAAAACAAGAGTCAGCATTTCAACTTCTGAAACAAAAGCTTTGCAGTGCTCCAATCTTATCCCTACCCGAAGGCACCGTTGACTTTGTGGTATACTGCGATGCTTCCCATCAAGGTCTCGGTTGCGTGTTGATGCAACGAGACAAGGTCATTGCTTACGCCTCACGACAACTCAAAATCCACGAAAAGAACTACACTACGCATGACCTGGAACTTGGAGCAGTCATTTTCGCTCTCAAGATCTGGAGACATTATCTTTACGGCACTAAGTGCACAATCTTCACCGACCACAAAAGTCTCCAACACATATTTGATCAAAAGGATCTCAACATGAGGCAACGTCGATGGGTCGAGTTGCTTACCGATTACGACTGCGAAATCAAATACCATCCGGGGAAGGCAAATGTTGTTGCCGATGCCCTCAGTCGAAAGGAACGATCCAAACCAATTCGAGTCCGAGCCCTCAGTATGACAATTCACAATGATCTAAACACTCAAATTCTCGCTGCTCAACTCGAAGCCTTGAAACTCGAAAACATCAAAAACGAAGCTTTGCTAGGCATGGAGAAACAATTCGAAATCAAGCCTAATGGAATTAGGTATTTCTCAAACCGAATCTGGTTGCCTAGTTTTGGGAACCTGCGAGACTTGGTGATGGATGAAGCTCACAAGTCAAAATACTCTATTCACCCGGGATCCGATAAAATGTATCACGGCATCAAGGATTTCTATTGGTGGCCGAACATGAAGGCCGGGATCGCCATTTATGTTAGCAAGTGCCTTACTTGCTCAAAAGTCAAAGCCGAGTATCAAAAACCTTCTGGTTTACTTCAACAGCCCGACATTCCTGAATGGAAATGGGAACAAATTGCCATGGATTTCATAACCAAACTACCAAAGTCATCGAGCGGTTGCGATACCATTTGGGTGATCGTCGATCGTCTCACCAAATCTGCTCACTTCCTGGCAATCAAAGAAACCGACAAAATGGAACGCCTCACACGAATTTACATCAAGGAAATCATTTCTCGACACGGTGTTCCAATCTCGATAATCTCTGACAGGGATAGTCGTTTCACGTCTCACTTTTGGCAATCACTTCAAAAGTCATTGGGTACCCGTCTTGACATGAGTACCGCATACCATCCTCAAACTGACGGCCAAAGTGAACGAACAATTCAAACACTTGAAGACATGCTACGTGCCTGCGTAGTTGACTTCGGTGTAAACTGGGAACAACATCTACCATTGTGCGAGTTTTCGTACAACAACAGCTATCACTCCAGCATTAAGGCTGCACCATTCGAGGCACTGTACGGTCGTAAGTGCCGATCACCTATCTGTTGGACCGAAGTTGGGGACAGCCAACTCACGGGTCCAGAAATCATTCACGAAACAACCGAGAAAATAGTCGGAATTCAAAACAAACTCAAAGCCGCACGTGATCGTCAGAAAAGTTATGCTGACGTGAGACGCAAACCACTCGAGTTCCAAGTCGGGGATCGAGTACTACTCAAAGTTTCACCCTGGAAAGGTGTCATTCGTTTCGGCAAACGCGGTAAACTAAACCCAAGATACATCGGACCTTTTGAGATCCTCGAAAGGATAGGTCCAGTGGCATATCGATTGCAGCTGCCGGCCGAGCTTAGCAGCGTGCATCCTACCTTCCACATTTCAAACTTAAAGAAGTGTCTGTCTGATGAGACACTTATCATCCCACTCGATGAAATTCGAGTTGACGACAAGCTTCACTTCGTTGAAGAACCCGCCAAAATCATGGACCGCGAGGTCAAACAACTCAAACAAAGTCGTATTCCCATCGTCAAGGTTAAGTGGAATTCGCGGCGTGGTCCGGAATTCACCTGGGAACGGGAGGACCAGATGCGACTCAAGTATCCACAGTTATTCACTGACTCCACATCAAACCCGGCTTCAAGCTAAATTTCGGGACGAAATTCTCTTAACAGGGGGAGAATGTGACACCCGTCAAATTAGGACTAGAAATTAGTGCCTAATCAAGTGTTAATACATGTAATTAGTTCTGTGTTAGGCTAATTGATGTATCAATTAATATATATTGTTGAATATATATATTCAAGTATGCGATTTGATTAAATCGTACAAGGTTCAAATCGAATGTAATTCGGTTCAATTAATTACGGATGTTGGTGAACAATTTAATTAAATAATATAAACGTTATTTAATAACACAATTATATCCAAGGTATTATATTTATAATATTTCGTATTCATTTTGAATCATGCAATCAATGGTCACGCAATTAAAATAATAAACGCGCAAACAAACAAAATAAGTTAAAAGTTATATTTTATAACGCAATTATTAAAATACTTTAACAAAATATGGGGTAATCATTCGCAACTTAAAAAGTACGTTTAAACACGTAAATTAAATAAATTAACGTTTAAACAATCGGGAAAACGAACACCGTACGAAACACAAACACGGAACGAATAAAGTGGAGACCCACACCTCGGTGGGCCCCACCATGATCAGCCAACAAAAAGGGGGGGGACTCCCACCCTTTCCCCATTCTCACTTTCCACACTCTCTCTCTTCTCTACTTTTCTCTCAAAACAAACCACACCAACAATCCTCTTAAATCGCCAAATTACACCTCCAAACGCCGCCGAAATCTCGAAGCTTTTGTAGAAAAGGAACCACCTCGCGACGATCTACAACCTCATCTTTCCGGATTTTCATTTCGACACCGCGTAAGTTTCCGACAAAAACCCGAAACACTCCGATTTCACTTATTTTTACATGAAAGTTGTTTATATATGTTTAAAATGTCCATATGTGGGTTGGGTAAAAGAATCGGACCAAACTATGGCCGGAAAACTCATTTTTGGCTCAAAAACCCGTCAACAGCTTTAAGTGTCGCAACGAAGCATGCAGTATAGCGTCACTTCGTGCGTCACTTAAGTGACGCATTGAGTGTCGCTAAAAGCCCAAATTTTGCGTCACTTGCCTAAGTGCCGCATAAAACCCTCTTTTTCCGTCACTACCTAAGTGACGCATTTTCAATACCCGTCACTAATGACCGACACTTATAGCGTCACTTGCCTAAGTGACGCCTACAATCAAACCTGATTTCACCCGTCACTCACCTTAGTGACTCATGACCTGTATACCGACACTTACAACCGACACTTCCTCAAGTGTCGCACGCTATGCGTCACTTGCACCAGTGACGCTATTATTCAGAATCAGTCATTTCATGCGACACTTCCTAAGTGTCGCCTAAACCCATGAGTGTCGCTATAAGTGACGCATAAAACAGAATATTTACAACTTTTTACTAAGTGTCGAGACCAAAATTTTATCACTTGATTTCACCCAAATTCAAGTCCAGATGCGTTTTTCCTTAAAGCAATATAGTAGAAATAAAAATTTTCCAAGCTGACCTGGCAGCTCGACCCCAGCCAGGGGCTCTGCCCCTTGGACCCCGCCAGGGGCTGCCGCCCCTTGGACCCCGCTAACCAGGGGCGCTGCCCCCGGACCCCCGTACTTAGATTCCGTAAACACATATTTCACCAAGTGTCAAACTTGTACAACTTCAAAACAATTATACGACACAACTTTTCAAACATAATGGAATTTGTGTTTCTAAGTGTAACGCTTCGAAATCAATGTGATAACATCAAGACTATTATTACAATTAATCACCAACGGGCCGTACGCGTTTTCAAAACATACTTCAAAGATCAAACAAGTCGTTGTAACTTGTATCAATTTAATCAAACACGTCGAAGTAACTTGTAACAATACAATCAACCAAATCGGGGTAATTTGGACATCAAGTTAAACAAACAATTTAAATGGTAGTCTTTCGAGATACCGGTACAATTAATAACAATTCAAGTATCGTGGACACATTCAGGTTTCAAGTCTTTGGACATCAATTCACCGCTAATTACTTCAAGTTTATTAAATTAAACACTTCAAGACTCAGGTGAGTTTCATAGCCCCATTTTCACTATTTTACAACTAGGGGTGTGATAGTACTGCTCTGTTTTGTTTTACAAGTAGAACGCAAGTGCCAACTTTCAAATACGACATGAGTTTCAAGCTAATCAATTTAAAGTCCTCTATAGCATAGTCTCTAATATTTTAGCGCGAATGTTAGTATATGATATCATATGGGATTGACAATCCTCATCCGGGTTAGCACGCACTAACCGGTCAAACGGATGTATTAGCATTTGGGAAGACGAGTGTGGATTAGACACTCGTAGGAGGCATTTCAAGTTAGGTTTCCTTAATTGGGCCTGACAAATCAAGTTAAGCTCAGACTATGTGCTCATGGATTGTATAACTTTTATTTTACTTAATTGCATCTTAAATTCAATATAAATCTTGCGGTTCTTACAACTATACATTGACATACAAACCTGTGAGCTCACCAGCGTTTTCGCTGACCCATTTTAGTATATATCACAGGTACCCAGCAGTAGGTGGACTGCACAGGGAGGGACTATTAGCTCGAGTCAGCATACATACAACTAGAGATTTGATTGCATTATTATATTTTGTAAAAGTAATTATGCCATGAAATCTCTCAATTTCAGGAACCGAGCTAATGTAACATTATTTTGATGTAAACGCTTATTTTATTAATACAAGTTTAAAACGACGCATATAGTGGTCGTTCATTATATCTTATGTGCTTTGTATATTGATTAGTGACACCCAAATCGAGCTTCCGCAAAACATTAAATTTGGGGGTGTTACAATAAGGCTGCCATTTCATTTGCCTGGTCAACAGAATGTGGTGTTTAGTGAAGACACATACATTGACTACATTCTTGATAAGCCATCCATTAGACCAATTTTCTTGTAGTGCGAAATCGAGCATCACACGGGTAATAATCTAGTATCACTTATAATTGATATGCTTCTTAAGATAAACTCATATTTTCATTAACAAGGAGCAAAATGTAATGATTACAAAGCTGGTTACATACTTAAACATGAAATTACAAGTGTTTAAACATGTGTTGATTTAATTATCTTCATTATCAGCTGTCTTCATCCTTCTTCTTCCTCCTCTTTCACAGGCTTCAACGTGGCTAGACTGTCAGGATCTACTCCTCGTCTTCTCATCTCTGCAGCAATTCTGGTAGAGTATATACCAGATCCAGTAGCCATTAGGGACATAGCTCTCAAATTGATTAGATGTTGAATGCTAACCAAATTGAGCTCATATGTCCTTTAAAACCTTAACACTTCACCATCTCTGTAGAAAATACCATTGACTGGATATTCAATTGCCAATCCATGGTAGCCTTGAATTCCCTCCGGAGGTGTGGTATCTCCAGGAATATGATAGGTGAGTGGAGGAAAACCTTGATCAGCAATTGGAATATTTGGCAGACTCATAAGCTGGTCAATAGTCAACTTCATTGCTGGTTGACCTCTTGACACAACATGAGATGATTGCATTTGATTTTCTTTAAACATTATGAGCTGCCCAGTCTTTTTCTGTCTGGGCAAAGGGGTTGGTTTGAGCACATTCCTCTTGGGGGTTCCAATCAATCTGGAAGCCTTGTCAAACATCTCTTGAAGTCTGTTCATGACCAGATCTCTCATAACACCCATTCTCTGCTGATACTAGTTCTGCAACTCCATCAATTCAGAATATCCAAGGTTAAATAGATTAACCAACCTCACATTTTCAGAAAAGCCATCAGCTCTTGTGATGTTGATTATATCCATGCTGTCTTTGCACTTCACCACCTTGACAATCTTAGAACTATATTTTCTTCTCTTATTGCAGTCCTTGTATCTTTCCCATTCTCTGGGAAGATAGAAATTATCAACAATGTTGGATGATTTTGGTTGGGGTACATGAACCTTTTCTTTCTCCTTTTCTTCTTCTTTCTTTTTCTACTTCTCTTTCTCCTTCACTACAAGCTCTTTAAACATTTCTAGAGCTACTTCTTGAAACTTTTCCTCTGACATCTTTTTAGTAACAATCCTGAGAGCTGAATTTTCTTTCATTGCTTTTTTTTATTTCAATTCTTGTAAGCCTCTTTGCTTTCTTGTATCTCTCTCTTTCTGTAACTGATAAGCTTCTGCATACTCCTTAATGTTGCTAAAACCAAGAGCTCTAGCTTCATCAGCAAGTACTTCTTCATCATTTTTCTGAGCTGGCTCATACCCATACGTTTCTCTGAACTTCTCCAAAGTCATATTCACTTTCCATGCATTGATTGCATCTTTTTGATCTTCAAATAACATAGTTGCCTTGATAAATTTGATCTGCTCTTGTAGCTTGAATTCATTTTCTGCAATCAACTCTGGAACAGTTATACCTCTCATAAGAGCTTCTCTGACCAATGATTTTTGTTCATCTGGTGTTCCCAGGGTATTTCAAGCCTTTTGATTTCTTCTTTGGTTTGTCTTCTGCTTCCATAGCTGGTTGCTTTTCAGGATTTCTATGAGACACATCACTTTCTTCTTGTGGAATTGGTCCAGGTCCAGTTTCCATTTTGCTTTGATCATCTCTTTCTTCTGATTCTTCTCTGATTCTCATTCTACCACTTCCAATGATGAATTCATCATCACTTGAATCAACAACATGTTTGGACTTCTTTGGTGTTCTTTTAACCATCGTCTTCTGCCTTGTTGATCTTGGCTTGGTTGGAATAACTTTCTGAACTGGTATTTCATAAGCTAGTACTTCTTGAGCTGGCTGTGCGGTCTGAGCTGGTTTAACTTGTTCTTTACTCATTTGGTCCCCCTCAGTTGGTGAACCTGATTTGGAACTTGACCTGCTTTGACTGGCACTAGCAACATTTAAAGACTTAATCTCATCTTCTCTTGCTTCATATCTTTTCTTCTTTAATGCTTCCATCTCCTTGTCAAATTCTGTATCTCTCTCGCTCTTCTTTTCTTCATACTAACCAAGCATGTCATCATCGTCATCACTATCGTCTTTTCTTTGCTTCTTTAAGTTTTCATCATCATGCTCCCCCTCAGAATGATATTTCTTCTTTCTATTCTTTGACTTCTCCACCTTATTGTCATCATCAGACACATGGGGTATAGATTGCAGTGGGGTGGCAAAATGAAATAAATTCTCCCTTAACAGCTTCTATTGCTTCTCTAGTTGAGTAGCATTAACATCTTTGACGTAGGCCTTGAGTGCAAGTGAATCTTGGAATGCCTTGAAATCAGTAGCAGACTTGACATTTGCTTCTTTAAGTGCGGCCAGTTCTGAGAATAATTGTGACTTCTCTTCAGGAGTAATAGATACAGCTTTGAGCACTTCATTTTCCTTTTTAAGTGCAATATTTTCTTTCTTCAAATCTTTTAGTTGCCTTCTTAACTCTTCTTCATTTTGATGAATAATCAACTGCTTTTCAAACATAGCAGATTTTTCTTTAAGTTCATCAATCTCTCTCTGAATTCTATCAACAAAAGCTATTAATTTCTCATGGTCATCAGATGATAGTGAATTGGATCTCATTTCTTCAAGGGCTGTGGCAAATTTTTGATGAGCATTCATATCAGAATCAAGAATGCTATTAAATCTACTTGCAAATCCCTGGAGTGCCTCTATATATTATGTAATCAACTTATCAATTTTAACCATAACTTCGAATACTCCATTAGAAATCTAACATTTTGGAGGAGTGGTAAATGAGAACAAATCATTTAATAGTGTTTCATGGTTTTATATCCAATCAAAAATCTTCAGGTGTCTTCTTTTATACTTGAATGAAGTAACTATGTTTAGAAAGTATAATGGCGGTATGGGAAAACAATTATGGGTGTGAATGTGTGATGGCTCGTGGGTCTAGTATAGATGTGGGAAAATAAAACAATGTTATAAAGTTGATTGTTCCACATAAATATCTCTCTTTAAATAAAAATAAAATACATCCGAATTCAAATAAATTTCATATAATAATATTCGTAATGAGTTTAGGATCCAAATTAACTTTATTAAGAGTTAATATATGTGTAATATTAACCGAAGCAAGTGTCTTTCAAAAAACATAATGCAATGTGTTTGCTTGATGTGTGTAATATGAATTTGGATCCTTTAAATTATACTCCCTCCGTCCCGGAATAAGTGTCCTGTTTCAGATTTGGAAGTCTTTCTTTTCCAACTTTGACCTTAAATATCTTTTTTTGTGTTATATAATACTTTATGAAAATTATACCTATGAAAATACATTTAAAACTCAATCCATTCATATATTTTACACCAAGTATTATATAACACAAACAAAAATATGTAAGGTCAAAGTTGAACTCAAAAAGTCAAAACAGGACACTTATTCTGGGACGGAGGGAGTATTATAATATATGACGGCCAAGCTTATGGATTAATATTTACTATGTTTGTTTACACCGAAATATTAAGTCTTTGTATTTTAGACTACATTAGAAATCTAACATTTAGGAGGAGTGGGAAATGAGAACAAATCATTTAATAGTGTCTTATGGTTTTTTATCCAATCAAAAAAATTTTCATGTGTCTTATTTTTTTTCTAGGATGAATTAACTACGAATTAAAAAGTGAAAGACGGGACATAAATCATAATAAGAAAAAACATATATATGTTGATAAAGTAAAATGGCCCAAAAAGTCTGTTATTTTTATTTTGGGCCAGTTCACTTCAATGCGTGTCCATCTGTTGTCAGAAATTATGGGCTACCATAATAAGTTGTAATGGGCCAACATGGGCTCACTTAGTTTTGTGATGAGAACCACGTTATTGAAAGTATACATTAATTAACGATAAAATGATGGCGAAGATGGAAGAACCTTTAAAGTTAATCCACAAGTTTAGAGTCAAAATAATGAAAACCGATATGTCTAAAATGTTTAATTAGTGATATGATTGGTACACATCGACCATGTGTAAATAAGTTGATGAATATAAGAACAGATCGTTAATAAATCATCTGTTAACCAATATATAGATGGATTAATTTCAATTATTTTATTCACCTATAGTAGTATACATACTCTAAAATTATACCGTAATATTTGGATATTAATAACAATGTTATGATTATGAACACCAAATGTAGTTTGGGAATCGTTACTTGAAATTCAAATGTTTTCAAATGCGAACATTTTCTAAAGGTGATAATAAAAAATCATCTATAGTCGTTGTAAGAAGATTAATTTTACATAACACTTATGTTCTATTTTTTTAGACTTTTAGGTACAAAACTACGTGGTATGAGTCAAGGTTTAAATTTCTATAAATATATGCACTTTATCTTATCATTCTGTACATGCATATTTCGTTACGTTTATTAAATCATGACAGAATATTACAACTCAAAAGCTGGAATAGCTCAGTTGGTTAGAGCGTGTGGCTGTTAACCACAAGGCTTGAGGTTCAAGCCCTCCTTCTAGCGGTTTTATTTTTTATTTTTTTTATGTTATAACTATACCGAACAAAATTCTTTAATTTTAATGACATGAGTAGTAAAGTCTCCGTCTTAGTACAGCTTGAATAATTTACTTCATTCAATTTCTTAAGGAAAAAAACAGTAAATGCTTTATCTTAGTATTGTTTAAACAGACATAAGTGACGCTCATAATAGACTATGTGCTTTCAGCTGGTGGACCATCAGAATAGCAGTGCCGTAGTGGTACCGGTTTTATTAATGACCTTGAAAGATCACTTATTGATTAACTTATCTGACCAATCAGCTCTAAACCACATGCTAATCTGTTTTTTACAATAAAATTTATAAGGATTTGTTGGGATTTCACCTTAGATTTGGCAATATTACAACTTCCAAACACTCACTGAAACTTTTAATTACTTGCCTTGATTAGTAAGGTTTTGTACACTTAAGTTAAAATCTTTTTGTGATTACCCCGTCTTAATTAAGCTTCGGTTTAACATTTTATAGAAAATAATTAATCGATATATGAGTAAATGGGGAAATTATCATAAGATATACATTTCATTGTAACATCACTATGACAACCTTTACCGAAATTTCAGGTGAATGATGTATACGAATTATCCAAAGGGCAATTGGCCTAATGGTATCGAAGTAACCCATCAGCTTCGAGTTTGTGTGTTCAAGTCCTAAGTGAAACTATTTGTATATATTCGTGAAGAAATATATATATTCGTAATATAGGTGTGAGTGTTTGTCTTTCGAAATAAATAAATAAATAAATGTATACGAATTTCTTCCAAGTATTCAATCCATGGACCACTCGGCCCATACAGTCACACTAAAACACTCGCCCAATCGCGCCTCTCTTATTAAAACTAATGACCCATGCTTCAATTTCTCTCTCTCTGAAACTCCTATATATTTTTGTAACAAAATTGCCCTTAAATTGCCTTTCTTTCTAGTATATGTTCCACTTGATGTGATAACTTGAATACCAACGCTAGTGAATTATTATAGATCCAAAGCAAGCTCTTATTTAGTGAATTAGTTTACCAACGCTTTTGGAGAACTCATGAAAGCCTAAGAACTCTCCCAACGGGATTTTCAGTTGGAGCGTAACTTCACTTCGGTTAACTAATACCATAGGCAGTGCGGCATCAGTTCAACATCAGTTTTTGAGCCGTCGCCAAACCGACGGTGAAAGAGAAGGGGAAGTGGGCCCGCATATATATATATAGGGTGTGGTTATTGTAAAAAGACATTTAAAGTAAAAAGGATAAGAAACAATGTTAGATTTCATATTTGCTTTAAAGAAAATGGTTCATGTGGATCAATACAAAATGAAGAAACGTATATTTAACTTGTACAAACATACTTCGCCAAGTTGATACAATTTCATTTAAAGAATGATACATATTCTCGATAAACCTTAAAAAATGATACATATTCGATTGTAGTTTGATACATCATGATTTTGATACATAGTAGTTTGATACATGATTATATCTTCATTTAATGTAATTGAATGCTATTTGTAAGGGACACGTGTCACTATATCATGGCTTCTTACCCCTTTTTACGTTAAGCTTCTTTTTATTTGAACCAAAGCCTATATATATATATATATATATATATATATATATAT
Organism: Helichrysum umbraculigerum; assembly: GCA_949592205.1. Lineage (NCBI taxonomy): Eukaryota > Viridiplantae > Streptophyta > Magnoliopsida > Asterales > Asteraceae > Helichrysum > Helichrysum umbraculigerum. The sequence continues at coordinate 124,478,988 of CATIUR010000004.1, forward strand.
ATATATATATATATATATATTTGTTTTTGTTTGTTGTTTGGTGTATAGAAATGAATGTATAATGGTAAATGTGGTTTCGAAAAAACCGAGTGATGTGCAATGGTTGACGTGTTCAGTTATTTGTGTGTCAGTTTTTAGAAGTATTGACTTGACGCTGATGTGGCAGAAATTGACGCATCAGTTGGTGTCACTGTTGGGAATAGTCTAAAAAACTCATGATCGATGAACTAATTAATGGTCAGCTCATTAAATAATATCTCGATGTATATGTTTATTCACGTACTTTGGATAATAAATAATGACAATAGCGTGGTTATCACTAATAATATAAATAAAATTTGATTATAAGAAATGTTAATTTTGATATATCAAATAATTAGTATTAAATTAGAATTTCAAATCGCCCAAAAATTAAATGGGTGTGGTTCAGATGAGAGCAGCCCCTTTAAGAGGGGCAGAAAAAACAGGTTTTTGACCAACCAATTGACACGTGTCCCCCCTTTCTTCCATCAAGGACTATTTTGCAATTTCGAAAAATTTTGGGACCTGCCCAAAAATTTATCCAAAAAATTGCAAAAAAATATTTATTCCAAAAACTTATATTATGCAAGATTTCGTAAAAAAATGCAGTGAAAACACGTAAAATGCAGTGAAAAAACGTAAATTGCAGTGAAAAACATAAAATTCAGTAAACAAAGTAAAATGAATAAAAATGCTGAAAAAACGTAAAATGCAGTGAAAAAACATAAAATGCAGTAAACAAGGTAAAATGAATAAAAATTGTTGAAAAAACGAAAAATGCAGTGAAAAATTATAAAATGCAGTAAAAAAAATAAAATGCATAAAAATGCTAAAAAAACGTAAAATGCAGTTGATGAAGCGTAAAAAGCAGTAGAATAATCATAAAATGCAATGAATTTTTCCAGATCTACTTTTTTAGAAGTTGAAATAAAATGCAGTAACCGACATATAAAATGCAGTTACTTTTTTCATATCTATCTTTTTAGATCTAGATAAAAATAGATCTACATCTACGTATTCAGATCTAGATGATGAAGGTGATGGTGGACGACGACGATGAAAATGAAAGTTTTGGTGGCGGTGAAAGCGGACGTGGGTGGTGGACGGTGAAGGTGGCGGTGAAGGTGGACGGTGAAATTGAAGGTGAACGTGGAGGCGGCGGTGATGGTGCACGGTAGCGGTAAAGGTGGCGGTGAAGGCATACGATGACGGTGATGGTAAAGGTGGTGGTGGTGGTGAAAAGTGGACCGTGAAGGTGGTGGTTGTGACAGCAGAGAAGGTGGTGGCGGAGAAGGTTGTGGCGGCGGTGAAAGGTGGTGGTGGTGGTGGCGACGACGATGAAAGGTGGTGGTGGTGATGGTGGTGAAAGGCGAGTGTTGAGTGAAAGAGATGATTTTTTTGTTTTGTGTGAAGAGGGGGGAGATAAAAATGGGCAGACTAAAACTTTGCCCAATTTTTACCCCCTCAAAATTTTTTAATGTAAACTGCATTTAGGTCCCTCCATCCAAAAGTGTTTGCAAACACACCCAAGTGACATGACATCATATAGAGCATTGGATCATAAAATGGATGGTGGGATGGAGCTGCCCTCTCTACTCCTCAAAAGCCCCCTACTTCCCTAATCCTTAACTAAAATTAAATACATATTTTAATTTATATTTATATATATAGTCTTGTAAGACGGGGAGTACAATACATGTGATGTTGGCAATTGTCTAACCAAGATGAGGTTATAGTAATAGTTAAATGTTGCATATTAATGAGTTTCACATGACAAGGCATTATTGTGTTCCATTCCTGTATACAAATAATGTTACCTCAAAAGATATGGATGATTTTGGTATAAGCAATCACATGATTTTGGAAACAAGTGTATGTGTGTTCATGTAGTACTCATGGACGATCGGTGTCATCATACATACATGAACGTGTATATATATATATATATATATATATATATATATATATATATATATATATATATATATATATATGTTACATTTAGATCTATAAATAATCATACCCTTCAATCTATATATATTCCCTGCAATCATATAACATTAATAATATTTGATCGTATCAATTAGAAAAACACCGGAAGTGTGAAACATTGCTAGCAATCATCATTTTTTATTTTACATCATATGTAATTTGTAAGTTTTAGGGAGTCAAAAACTTCTAAAATTTCATAAACACTTTAAAAAATTTCATTTATACATAATTTAGAATTTTTGGAGGGAGCAACTGCCCGTACCCCCCTTTACATCCGCTCCTTATGTAATCAAATCAATAATTTTGCTTTAAATTGTTTTATAGAAATCTTATGATGTGTTTGGAAGAGGGCTTCAAGGGGCTTTTAGAGGATTGACTTTTTATTTTTAATAAGCTCCAGCCATAAGCCTTGTTTTTCAACGCAAAAAAAATGTAGCTTCTTGAAAAAAAAAAAACTTCAAAAAACCTTTAAACAAGAACCTTTTTGAAGTGACTTCTAAATACAAGCCCAAGCCCCGGCTGCAACCACAAGCTACAGCCTACAGCTCCAGGTCCAGCTTCAGCCCGTTGTTGTCAAACATACCCTTAATGACCCTTAATGATGCATGTATCTTTACGTTCATTAGTATATTTACTTTTGATAATCAAAGACTTTGTGGATTCAAATAAGTCAACTTACTTGCGAACTAGTAGAGCTTGACTCGTCAAAAATGATATTCGAGCCGAACTTTAACAAATTTCAAAACTCGTTTATAAACTAGCACGAACTTCTTGTATCGAGTTCAAACAATATTGTAAGGATAAACGAACATTATATCTTCATAAAATCCGAGCTTCACTTAATGATGATTAGCTTCTCCACATGTGAAAATAAAAAAATATCAAGGAAAAAAAGAAAAGAAAAGAGAAACCCTTAAATGTGGAGAAGCTAATTCACCAAGGAGTTGAGCTGTGATTTGATGAAGATCATTCTGACAAGGATCGGAATTTAGCAAGAGAAATCGAAAATTCAAAACTTTTAATTTTTAGTACTCCGTATTATCTAATACTTTAATTTCATATTTATGATTTTAGAGAAGAGTTCAATTGAGACCATTTATTTTGTGTAAGAATGGGGGAACCAATCACAATATGCCATGTGTCACTTTTTTCTCTCTCATCCACGTTTTTAAAAATAAATATCTCACAAACGACAAGTCGAAAAATCATGAAAATTGCACCATATTTTTCAGCGTTTTATCCTCTTCGATTTGCCGTCCATCAAGGCATACTTCCGACGAACTTTTTTTTTTCATTTTTTTGGTGGGTTTTACATATTAGTAACACATGTGTTAGTGATTGATTATACATTTGATTTAGGGTTTAGGGTTAGGGTTTAGCAGGGTTTAGTGTTAGGGTTTAGCAGGGTTTAGTGTTAGGGTTTAGGGTTTAGGGTTTAGTATGATTTAGGGTTTAGACTTTTATAAAGCGTTTAGGGTTTAGGGTTTGGGGTTTAGGGGTCAGGGTTTAGGGTTTAGGGTTGGGAGTTTGGGGTTTCGGGTTGAAAGTATGCCTTAGAGGTGTTAATTTAAGACCCATGGGTCTAGTTGGGTTTTTCTAATTTTTATAGATGGGTCTAATTGGGTAATTAAAATAAGACCCAAGTATATCATTATTACCTATTGGGCATAATGAGTAATAATGATATACTTGAGCATTTTTTTAATTACCCAACTAGACCCATCTATAAAAATTAGAAAAACCCAACTAGACCCATGGGTCTTAAATTGCCACCTCTAGCCTTAATGGACGGCAAATCGAAGAGGATCAAACGCTGAATCTAATGGTGCAATTTTCATAATTTTTCGATTTGTCATTTGTGAGATATTTAACTTAAGGGGTAAATGGGTTTTGTATTCTCTTTGTACACATGACACCATATCATTGGTTCCTCTATTCTCACACAAATTTTTAGTCTCATTTGAACTTTACCCTACGATTTTATGTACAGTCTTTTGATGTGAAGTGAAGGGTTGGTATCTCAAAAATGGTGCTACTAGAATCCCATAAAATGTTAGTTTGCTCTAAAGATTTGGTTATCTCTATTCAAGTATTTCCATTAAATTCACTGTTGGAAGTTATGTTTTTCACTTTATAGTTGTAACTACTAATAATCATAGATTGACATATTGTTTGAAATTACTTCAGTTTTGAAAAGTAAATTCGTGATAACTAAAATTTCAAGCTTCATCTTTTTGTAAAAAAGGAAGGGAAGATAACGCCATACTCATTCTGTATCTTACATATATGCATTTGTGGTTTTACAATTGTAATTAACTTTTGCAATAAAGTTATGGGTGGTGATAAATCCACCATCAAATTTGATAAATCCACCATTATTATGCATTAACAGTTTGTACAATACAATCTGCTAAGTTATTATGTCGATCAGAATTCTAGCAAAATCTGAAATAAACATGAGATCCGCTTTTTTATAGATACTATCTTAAAGTCCTGTGACAACGCGGGTGGCTAAATTGAAATTGTTATAGATTTAAAGTTTTATTTTGACTTTTTTTAATTAACTAAGATAGTATACATGTTGGTGTGTTAAATGTAAATGGTTATAGTTCGTATATGTATATCTTAAAGACCCACGACAACACGAACAACTAAATTACAATTGTTATATATATATTCAATTGAATATGAGTGTCTACATTGTTGTGGATTTAAATTGTCACATATATATATATATATATATATATATATATATATATATATATATATATATATATATATATATATATATAGTGGGAGGATCCAGGGGTAAACACTTTTTTTGGGGGAAGTAGGGAAGTGTAATATTCATTATGATACATCTTAACTTCGTTAATACATTTTTCGAAATTTCAAAAGTGAAATTTAATAAATGTTAATCAGAATGGATGTTATGAATGTTAAGCTTCCATGATAAATTCTTTTTGTAGGTTATAACATCAGTTGATGAATTTTATATCTCAAATCGTTAATATTCGTCGTGGTGAATGTTAACTTAACTTTCATCACGATAATGTTAATATAAAATTAATGCTACTTTTTAACATTCATCGTGATGAATGTTAAGTTAATATTCACCACGATGAATATTAACGTTTTATTAAATAATTATTCATAAACTAATGGTATGACTTAAAATTGACTTTCATATGTTAATATATTCTTTATAGCATCGATTTTGATTACTATATATGAGTAAAATTAATTCTATCTTTGATATTTGTATTAACGAATTTAAGATGCTTCGTGATAAATATTACACTTCCCTACTTCCACCAAAAAATTGCTTCCCTCTTGATCCCTCCCCAAATATATATATATATTTAATTTAAAAAAAATGCCTACATGTAACACCCCAAAAATATAAAGGTTTTATTTTAGTGCATGGGGGTATATTTATTTTAAGGTGATATAGTTTAAAATGATACGAAATAATAGAATACGTAAATGGTTTCGTAGTTCCAGACAATAGGGTTTAAAGTGTACCAAATTAGATAGATATATATGTACGATCATTGTTTATCTTTTAATTGTTCTAAAAATGTTCCAGAGGGTTAGAGAGAGCGGGAGAAAAAGAGAGAAAAACACAGGGAAATTTCTACTTCAATTCTTCCTTTAATTCTTTGATTTAGATTCTTCTAAGGCTCAATTCATGATCTTCTTCATTGTTCTCATCAATATGTAAGTGATTTTATGATTCTTTTAACCTAGTTTCATGGGTTTCATGAAGTTATGAGAAATTAAGGGTTTTAATCCGAATTTAGGGTTTTAATTCGATGGAATTGATGATAATTAGTGGTAATATGATTTTTAGTAATCATATAACATGTAGAAAGTGATCTCTTTATGATTTAATTTAGAGTTTTGAGTTTTCATGGGGGTTTTTAAGGGTTGATGGTTCTAATCCGAAAATTTGGGTTTGAATATGATTAAATTAGTGTTAATTAGTATTTTAATTATGATTATAAACTATGTTTCCACATGAAAGTGAGTAATTAGAAGTATGTAGTTATTGATTAAAGTGGGGTTTTGATGGAGTTTTATGAACTAGTGCTTTTAATATGAAATTAGTGTTTATTATGTTAAATTGATGTTAGTAGAGCTTAATAGTGAATGAATTTATATGTAAATGAGTTAAAGATTAATAAATTAGTAGTATGATCAAAAGGGTTATGATGAATTCTTGTAAATATATGGTTAATCACATGAAGTAGTGTTAAGGAAATAAGATTTATCAAAGTGGGGGAGAAAACCATGTATAATTAACAAGAGAAGTTTATGATTATTAGTGTTTAATTATGTTGTTATGTATGATATGATTATGTAGGTGTTAAGAGACGTGGAGGCTTATGATGATCAATATGGTGAAATCGTCTAAGAGTTTGTGGTGAGTGATATGGGGGTTAAACAGGTGATGTGATTGTGTAGTACCGGATAGCTTGCGGGCTAGAGGTTTACACAATCAAGGAATAAGTTATTTGTTCATGTTTGTTTATTTATGTTTATTGCTTAATTTAGTTGTTGTGTTAAATTACTTGTTTATGTTTATTTGTTATGTGATTAAATGATATTTGGTAAGAAAAGTAGTGATTATCTCATTAGCTTGATGATAGCCAAGTAATGAGATTGTCACTTTCTTAAAGGTAAAGGAAACGAATTGGTGATGAATAGTGTATGATTCGATTGTGTTGGATCCAAATTGCTTTCGAGTAAGAGGCTACACAATCGGGTGAAAGATGACTTTTTGATATATGTGGATTAAATAGTGATTATGTAGTGAACAGTGTATGAATTGGTTGTATGTGTTTCCGGATAGCTTCCGAGCTAGAGGATCATACAATCACGTGAAGGGTGTTTGTTATATGTTTTGTTTCTTATGTGTGTGTTTAAGACTATGTTAAAAGATGTGTTGATTAGTGAATTGATTGTTGTTGGTTAATGATTATGTGTAAAGGATTAGTGGTGATCAGAGAGTTAACTGCGGTTAACACAATGTACAGTGTTCAGTGTTCAGTGTTCAGAGCTCAGTGATTATGTGTTCATGTATTTGTGTTGTTATATGCTATGTGTTATGTGTATTGCTTGTTTGATTGCCTGTGTACTCACTAAGCAGTTGTGCTTACCCGTTTCAGTGTTTATGTTGTAGGTTGATGTTACGCTAGCGACATGTGGATAGAAGGGTTATGAGAAGCTAGTGACATGGATATGGAGCATGCTTGTGGTTAGAATATGGTCCTTTCTTTTGAATTGTTGTTTTGATGCTCAATTGTGTAAACCGCCCAAACAAAGAGTTTTTGAATTAAATATGTTGGTCAATGTGTAGTAGTTGAGTTTGAAAGTCAAACCGAGTTATGATGTCTAGTGTATGTGGTTGTCAAGAGTATGAAGTCATATGATTGGTTTGGTTTGGGTCAAAGTGGTGAAAAGTGATTTAGTGTCGAATGTGATTGGTTGGTCAAATGTGAAGTTGACATATAGTCAACAGAGTTATAATAGTAAAACATATGTGGTACTGGGTAGAGTTGTGGTTGTATATGGTAGATTTGGTAAAAGTGTCCAAATGGACATCAAAACGGGTCAAAACAAAGAGTTAACTGCGGTTAACACAATGTACAGTGTTCAGTGTTCAGAGCTCAGTGATTATGTGTTCATGTATTTGTGTTGTTATATGCTAAGTGTTATGTGTATTGCTTGTTTGATTGCCTGTGTACTCACTAAGCAGTTGTGCTTACCCGTTTCAGTGTTTATGTTGTAGGTTGATGTTACGCTAGCGACATGTGGATAGAAGGGTTATGAGAAGCTAGTGACATGGATATGGAGCATGCTTGTGGTTAGAATATGGTCATTTCTTTTGAATTGTTGTTTTGATGCTCAATTGTGTAAACCGCCCAAACAAAGAGTTTTTGAATTAAATATGTTGGTCAATGTGTAGTAGTTGAGTTTGAAAGTCAAACCGAGTTATGATGTCTAGTGTATGTGGTTGTCAAGAGTATGAAGTCATATGATTGGTTTGGTTTGGGTCAAAGTGGTGAAAAGTGATTTAGTGTCGAATGTGATTGGTTGGTCAAATGTGAAGTTGACATATAGTCAACAGAGTTATAATAGTAAAACATATGTGGTATTGGGTAGAGTTGTGGTTGTATATGGTAGATTTGGTAAAAGTGTCCAAATGGACATCAAAACGGGTCAAAAGGGTTAAATCGGGTTAGAATGTAGTTATGTGGGTTTGGACAAGTGTGTTAGACTTGTTTTGGTAGGTTGATAATGTGTGCAAAAAGTTAGAGTCAAAGTGTTTATGGTTTGTGATTTGGGTTGTAGTCAAAAAGTGGTTAAAATGGTCAAAAAGTGGTTATACGTCCGTTTTCTCGTAAAACGTGTATTTTGAAAAAGTACAAAAATAGAAAGTTTCATTTTGGCATTATGGAGGTGCCTGCAAAATTTCAGGGCCTAAGTGTTTACGAGTAAAAAGTTATGCGCGTCGGAAATTCGTATTTTGGTATTAGTTTGTGCAGCCCTGATTCCTGGGGAATGGGAGTCATTCCTGGGGAATCTGAAATTAAGTGTTTACAGCAACCCTGATTCCTGGGGAATGAGAGTCATTCCTGGGGAATCCGAATCCAAGTGTTAACAGCATGTCTGATTCCTGAGGAATGGGAGTCATTCATCGGGAATCTCTTGTAAATTCACATTTTTGTTATTTGAGTCATTATTTGATTAAGAGGACGATATAACGAGTCTGTAATGTCATATTTTAGATGTGAGACCTAATAGAGTGTGTTTTCAGTGTAGGTAAAAAAAAATGGTTCTGTTTTCGGGGCGTTTCAAGTTGGTATCAGAGCAATGGTTTAAGAGAGTTAGGTGATCCATGATAGGATTGCTTAACTTAAACCATTGTGTGTTTTTGAATTGCTATGATTATGATTATGCTAAATAGTTAATTGTTGAAGTTTGTATGTGCAAATAAGGTAGATAAATAGTGAAGTAGTTTTTGACTATGTGTTTAACTGCTAAATTGTTATTTATTGTGTGTTAACTGTTAATTGAGTGGTGTGTTATGTGTTTGTGTGAGAATCACATTAGAAATCGATGATATGAGATAACTTGAGAATGAAGTGTATGTAACATAATATGTCTACGCTTGATCACCGTAGTCTTATTATGCTATTTCACATGGAATTGTTGAAGTTATCAAATATCAAAGTGATTTAGTGTGATTGTTAGGATAGAGTGTAAGAGAAGAGGTGTTTAAATTATGTGAATTACGTGTTAGATATTATGATAAAAAGAAGAGATAATAGAGAGAGTATGAATAATAGACTTGTATCTAGTGATACGTATTTCACTAAATTATGTGAAACCAATATGTAGGAGGTATATGATTAAGATCTTGTAGAGTTAGTGTTGATAATGTGTTTGAGTAGAACTAAGTGATATATGTGTTTATGTATGACCAGTGAATTAAGTGAAGTGTTCTAAGTATGATTAGGTGTTGGTGCATGAGTAGAGATAGTGTTGAGACTGGGTAGTACGAGTGCCATTCGTGAGGACACGAATGAAATAAGTGGGGGAGAGTTGTAACACCTCAAAAATATAAAGGTTTTATTTTAGTGCACGGGGGTATATTTATTTTAAAGTGATATAGTTTAAAATGATACGAAATAATAGAATACGTAAATGGTTTCGTAGTTCCAGACAATAGGGTTTAAAGTGTACCAAATTAGATAGATATATATGTACGATCAGTGTTTATCTTTTAATTGTTCTAAAAATGTTCCAGAGGGTTAGAGAGAGCGGGAGAAAAAGAGAGAAAAACACAGGGAAATTTCTACTTCAATTCTTCCTTTAATTCTTTGATTTAGATTCTTCTAAGGCTCAATTCATGATCTTCTTCATTGTTCTCATCAATATGTTAGTGATTTTATGATTCTTTTAACCTAGTTTCATGGGTTTCATGAAGTTATGAGAAATTAAGGGTTTTAATCCGAATTTAGGGTTTTAATTCGACGGAATTGATGATAATTAGTGGTAATATGATTTTTAGTAATCATATAACATGTAGAAAGTGATCTCTTTATGATTTAATTTAGAGTTTTGAGTTTGCATGGGGGTTTTTAAGGGTTGATGGTTCTAATCCGAAAATTTGGGTTTGAATATGATTAAATTAGTGTTAATTAGTATTTTAATTATGATTATAAACTATGTTTCTACATGAAAGTGAGTAATTAGAAGTATGTAGTTATTGATTAAAGTGGGGTTTTGATGGAGTTTTATGAACTAGTGCTTTTAATATGAAATTAGTGTTTATTATGTAAAATTGATGTTAGTAGAGCTTAATAGTGAATGAATTTCTATGTAAATGAGTTAAAGATTAATAAATTAGTAGTATGATCAAAAGGGTTATGATGAATTCTTGTAAATATATGGTTAATCACATGAAGTAGTGTTAAGGAAATAAGATTTATCAAAGTGGGGGAGAAAACCATGTATAAATAACAAGAGAAGTTTATGATTATTAGTGTTTAATTATGTTGTTATGTATGATATGATTATGTAGGTGTTAAGAGACGTGGAGGCTTATGATGATCAATATGGTGAAATCGTCTAAGAGTTTGTGGTGAGTGATATGGGGGTTAAACAGGTGATGTGATTGTGTAGTACCGGATAGCTTGCGGGCTAGAGGTTTGCACAATCAAGGAATAAGTTATTTGTTCATGTTTGTTTATTTATGTTTATTGCTTAATTTAGTTGTTGTGTTAAATTACTTGTTTATGTTTATTTGTTATGTGATTAAATGATATTTGGTAAGAAAAGTAGTGATTATCTCATTAGCTTGATGATAGCCAAGTAATGAGATTGTCACTTTCTTAAAGGTAAAGGAAACGAATTGGTGATGAATAGTGTATGATTCAATTGTGTTGGATCCGGATTGCTTTCGAGTAAGAGGCTACACAATCGGGTGGAAGATGACTTGTTGATATATGTGGATTAAATAGTGATTATGTAGTGAACAGTGTATGAATTGGTTGTATGTGTTTCCGGATAGCTTCCGAGCTAGAGGATCATACAATCACGTGAAGGGTGTTTGTTATATGTTTTGTTTCTTATGTGTTTGTTTAAGACTATGTTAAAAGATGTGTTGATTAGTGAATTGATTGTTGTTGGTTAATGATTATGTGTAAAGGATTAGTGGTGATCAGAGAGTTAACTGCGGTTAACACAATGTACATTGTTCAGTGTTCAGTGTTCAGAGCTCAGTGATTATGTGTTCATGTATTTGTGTTGTTATATGCTAAGTGTTATGTGTATTGCTTGTTTGATTGCCTGTGTACTCACTAAGCAGTTGTGCTTACCCGTTTCAGTGTTTATGTTGTAGGTTGATGTTACGCTAGCGACATGTGGATAGAAGGGTTATGAGAAGCTAGTGACATGGATATGGAGCATGCTTGTGGTTAGAATATGGTCCTTTCTTTTGAATTGTTGTTTTGATGCTCAATTGTGTAAACCGCCCAAACAAAGAGTTTTTGAATTAAATATGTTGGTCAATGTGTAGTAGTTGAGTTTGAAAGTCAAACCGAGTTATGATGTCTAGTGTATGTGGTTGTCAAGAGTATGAAGTCATATGATTGGTTTGGTTTGGGTCAAAGTGGTGAAAAGTGAGTTAGTGTCGAATGTGATTGGTTGGTCAAATGTGAAGTTGACATATAGTCAACAGAGTTATAATAGTAAAACATATGTGGTATTGGGTAGAGTTGTGGTTGTATATGGTAGATTTGGTAAAAGTGTCCAAATGGACATCAAAACGGGTCAAAAGGGTTAAATCGGGTTAGAATGTAGTTATGTGGGTTTGGACAAGTGTGTTAGACTTGTTTTGGTAGGTTGATAATGTGTGCAAAAAGTTAGAGTCAAAGTGTTTATGGTTTGTGATTTGGGTTGTAGTCAAAAAGTGGTTAAAATGGTCAAAAAGTGGTTATACGTCCGTTTTCTCGTAAAACGTGTATTTTGAAAAAGTACAAAAATAGAAAGTTTCATTTTGGCATTATGGAGGTGCCTGCAAAATTTCAGGGCCTAAGTGTTTACGAGTAAAAAGTTATACGCGTCGGAAATTCGTATTTTGGTATTAGTTTGTGCAGCCCTGATTCCTGGGGAATGGGAGTCATTCATGGGGAATTTGAAATTAAGTGTTTACAGCAACCCTGATTCCTGGGGAATGAGAGTCATTCCTGGGGAATCCGAATCCAAGTGTTAACAGCATGTCTGATTCCTGAGGAATGGGAGTCATTCATCGGGAATCTCTTGTAAATTCACATTTTTGTTATTTGAGTCATTATTTGATTAAGAGGACGATATAACGAGTCTGTAATGTCATATTTTAGATGTGGGACCTAATAGAGTGTGTTTTCAGTGTAGGTAAAAAAAATGGTTCTGTTTTCGGGGCGTTTCAAGTTGGTATCAGAGCAATGGTTTAAGAGAGTTAGGTGATCCATGATAGGATTGCTTAACTTAAACCATTGTGTGTTTTTGAATTGCTATGATTATGATTATGCTAAATAGTTAATTGTTGAAGTTTGTATGTGCAAATAAGGTAGATAAATAGTGAAGTAGTTTTTGACTATGTGTTTAACTGCTAAATTGTTATTTATTGTGTGTTAACTGTTAATTGAGTGGTGTGTTATGTGTTTGTGTGAGAATCACATTAGAAATCGATGATATGAGATAACTTGAGAATGAAGTGTATGTAACATAATATGTCTACGCTTGATCACCGTAGTCTTATTATGCTATTTCACATGGAATTGTTGAAGTTATCAAATATCAAAGTGATTTAGTGTGATTGTTAGGATAGAGTGTAAGAGAAGAGGTGTTTAAATTATGTGAATTACGTGTTAGATATTATGATAAAAAGAAGAGATAATAGAGAGAGTATGAATAATAGACTTGTATCTAGTGATACGTATTTCACTAAATTATGTGAAACCAATATGTAGGAGGTATATGATTAAGATCTTGTAGAGTTAGTGTTGATAATGTGTTTGAGTAGAACTAAGTGATATATGTGTTTATGTATGACCAGTGAATTAAGTGAAGTGTTCTAAGTATGATTAGGTGTTGGTGCATGAGTAGAGATAGTGTTGAGACTGGGTAGTACGAGTGCCATTCGTGAGGACACGAATGAAATAAGTGGGGGAGAGTTGTAACACCTCAAAAATATAAAGGTTTTATTTTAGTGCACGGTGGTATATTTATTTTAAAGTGATATAGTTTAAAATGATACGAAATAATAGAATACGTAAATGGTTTCGTAGTTCCAGACAATAGGGTTTAAAGTGTACCAAATTAGATAGATATATATGTACGATCATTGTTTATCTTTTAGTTGTTCTAAAAATGTTCCAGAGGGTTAGAGAGAGAGGGAGAAAAAGAGAGAAAAACACAGGGAAATTTCTACTTCAATTCTTCCTTTAATTCTTTGATTTAGATTCTTCTAAGGCTCAATTCATGATCTTCTTCATTGTTCTCATCAATATGTAAGTGATTTTATGATTCTTTTAACCTAGTTTCATGGGTTTCATGAAGTTATGAGAAATTAAGGGTTTTAATCCGAATTTAGGGTTTTAATTCGACGGAATTGATGATAATTAGTGGTAATATGATTTTTAGTAATCATATAACATGTAGAAAGTGATCTCTTTATGATTTAATTTAGAGTTTTGAGTTTTCATGGGGGTTTTTAAGGGTTGATGGTTCTAATCCGAAAATTTGGGTTTGAATATGATTAAATTAGTGTTAATTAGTATTTTAATTATGATTATAAACTATGTTTCCACATGAAAGTGAGTAATTAGAAGTATGTAGTTATTGATTAAAGTGGGGTTTTGATGGAGTTTTATGAACTAGTGCTTTTAATATGAAATTAGTGTTTATTATGTTAAATTGATGTTAGTAGAGCTTAATAGTGAATGAATTTATATGTAAATGAGTTAAAGATTAATAAATTAGTAGTATGATCAAAAGGGTTATGATGAATTCTTGTAAATATATGGTTAATCACATGAAGTAGTGTTAAGGAAATAAGATTTATCAAAGTGAAGGAGAAAACCATGTATAAATAACAAGAGAAGTTTATGATTATTAGTGTTTAATTATGTTGTTATGTATGATATGATTATGTAGGTGTTAAGAGACGTGGAGGCTTATGATGATCAATATGGTGAAATCGTCTAAGAGTTTGTGGTGAGTGATATGGGGGTTAAACAGGTGATGTGATTGTGTAGTACCGGATAGCTTGCGGGCTAGAGGTTTGCACAATCAAGGAATAAGTTATTTGTTCATGTTTGTTTATTTATGTTTATTGCTTAATTTAATTGTTGTGTTAAATTACTTGTTTATGTTTATTTGTTATGTGATTAAATGATATTTGGTAAGAAAAGTAGTGATTATCTCATTAGCTTGATGATAGCCAAGTAATGAGATTGTCACTTTCTTAAAGGTAAAGGAAACGAATTGGTGATGAATAGTGTATGATTCAATTGTGTTGGATCCGGATTGCTTTCAAGTAAGAGGCTACACAATCGGGTGGAAGATGACTTGTTGATATATGTGGATTAAATAGTGATTATGTAGTGAACAGTGTATGAATTGGTTGTATGTGTTTCCGGATAGCTTCCGAGCTAGAGGATCATACAATCACGTGAAGGGTGTTTGTTATATGTTTTGTTTCTTATGTGTGTGTTTAAGACTATGTTAAAAGATGTGTTGATTAGTGAATTGATTGTTGTTGGTTAATGATTATGTGTAAAGGATTAGTGGTGATCAGAGAGTTAACTGCGGTTAACACAATGTACAGTGTTCAGTGTTCAGAGCTCAGTGATTATGTGTTCATGTATTTGTGTTGTTATATGCTAAGTGTTATGTGTATTGCTTGTTTGATTGCCTGTGTACTCACTAAGCAGTTGTGCTTACCCGTTTCAGTGTTTATATTGTAGGTTGATGTTACGCTAGCGACATGTGGATAGAAGGGTTATGAGAAGCTAGTGACATGGATATGGAGCATGCTTGTGGTTAGAATATGGTCCTTTCTTTTGAATTGTTGTTTTGATGCTCAATTGTGTAAACCGCCCAAACAAAGAGTTTTTGAATTAAATATGTTGGTCAATGTGTAGTAGTTGAGTTTGAAAGTCAAACCGAGTTATGATGTCTAGTGTATGTGGTTGTCAAGAGTATGAAGTCATATGATTGGTTTGGTTTGGGTCAAAGTGGTGAAAAGTGATTTAGTGTCGAATGTGATTGGTTGGTCAAATGTGAAGTTGACATATAGTCAACAGAGTTATAATAGTAAAACATATGTGGTATTGGGTAGAGTTGTGGTTGTATATGGTAGATTTGGTAAAAGTGTCCAAATGGACATCAAAACGGGTCAAAAGGGTTAAATCGGGTTAGAATGTAGTTATGTGGGTTTGGACAAGTGTGTTATACTTGTTTTGGTAGGTTGATAATGTGTGCAAAAAGTTAGAGTCAAAGTGTTTATGGTTTGTGATTTGGGTTGTAGTCAAAAAGTGGTTAAAATGGTCAAAAAGTGGTTATACGTCCGTTTTCTCGTAAAACGTGTATTTTGAAAAAGTACAAAAATAGAAAGTTTCATTTTGGCATTATGGAGGTGCCTGCAAAATTTCAGGGCCTAAGTGTTTACGAGTAAAAAGTTATGCGCGTCGGAAATTCGTATTTTGGTATTAGTTTGTGCAGCCCTGATTCCTGTGGAATGGGAGTCATTCCTGGGGAATCTGAAATTAAGTGTTTACAGCAACCCTGATTCCTGGGGAATGAGAGTCATTCCTGGGGAATCCGAATCCAAGTGTTAACAGCATGTCTGATTCCTGAGGAATGGGAGTCATACTTGGGGAATCTCTTGTAAATTCACATTTTTGTTATTTGAGTCATTATTTGATTAAGAGGACGATATAACGAGTCTGTAATGTCATATTTTAGATGTGGGACCTAATAGAGTGTGTTTTCAGTGTAGGTAAAAAAAAATGGTTCTGTTTTCGGGGCGTTTCAAGTTGGTATCAGAGCAATGGTTTAAGAGAGTTAGGTGATCCATGATAGGATTGCTTAACTTAAACCATTGTGTGTTTTTGAATTGCTATGATTATGATTATGCTAAATAGTTAATTGTTGAAGTTTGTATGTGCAAATAAGGTAGATAAATAGTGAAGTAGTTTTTGACTATGTGTTTAACTGCTAAATTGTTATTTATTGTGTGTTAACTGTTAATTGAGTGGTGTGTTATGTGTTTGTGTGAGAATCACATTAGAAATCGATGATATGAGATAACTTGAGAATGAAGTGTATGTAACATAATATGTCTACGCTTGATCACCGTAGTCTTATTATGCTATTTCACATGGAATTGTTGAAGTTATCAAATATCAAAGTGATTTAGTGTGATTGTTAGGATAGAGTGTAAGAGAAGAGGTGTTTAAATTATGTGAATTACGTGTTAGATATTATGATAAAAAGAAGAGATAATAGAGAGAGTATGAATAATAGACTTGTATCTAGTGATACGTATTTCACTAAATTATGTGAAACCAATATGTAGGAGGTATATGATTAAGATCTTGTAGAGTTAGTGTTGATAATGTGTTTGAGTAGAACTAAGTGATATATGTGTTTATGTATGACCAGTGAATTAAGTGAAGTGTTCTAAGTATGATTAGGTGTTGGTGCATGAGTAGAGATAGTGTTGAGACTGGGTAGTACGAGTGCCATTCGTGAGGACACGAATGAAATAAGTGGGGGAGAGTTGTAACACCTCAAAAATATAAAGGTTTTATTTTAGTGCACGGTGGTATATTTATTTTAAAGTGATATAGTTTAAAATGATACGAAATAATAGAATACGTAAATGATTTCGTAGTTCCAGACAATAGGGTTTAAAGTGTACCAAATTAGATAGATATATATGTACGATCATTGTTTATCTTTTAGTTGTTCTAAAAATGTTCCAGAGGGTTAGAGAGAGAGGGAGAAAAAGAGAGAAAAACACAGGGAAATTTCTACTTCAATTCTTCCTTTAATTCTTTGATTTAGATTCTTCTAAGGCTCAATTCATGATCTTCTTCATTGTTCTCATCAATATGTAAGTGATTTTATGATTCTTTTAACCTAGTTTCATGGGTTTCATGAAGTTATGAGAAATTAAGGGTTTTAATCCGAATTTAGGGTTTTAATTCGACGGAATTGATGATAATTAGTGGTAATATGATTTTTAGTAATCATATAACATGTAGAAAGTGATCTCTTTATGATTTAATTTAGAGTTTTGAGTTTTCATGGGGGTTTTTAAGGGTTGATGGTTCTAATCCGAAAATTTGGGTTTGAATATGATTAAATTAGTGTTAATTAGTATTTTAATTATGATTATAAACTATGTTTCCACATGAAAGTGAGTAATTAGAAGTATGTAGTTATTGATTAAAGTGGGGTTTTGATGGAGTTTTATGAACTAGTGCTTTTAATATGAAATTAGTGTTTATTATGTTAAATTGATGTTAGTAGAGCTTAATAGTGAATGAATTTATATGTAAATGAGTTAAAGATTAATAAATTAGTAGTATGATCAAAAGGGTTATGATGAATTCTTGTAAATATATGGTTAATCACATGAAGTAGTGTTAAGGAAATAAGATTTATCAAAGTGGGGGAGAAAACCATGTATAAATAACAAGAGAAGTTTATGATTATTAGTGTTTAATTATGTTGTTATGTATGATATGATTATGTAGGTGTTAAGAGACGTGGAGGCTTATGATGATCAATATGGTGAAATCGTCTAAGAGTTTGTGGTGAGTGATATGGGGGTTAAACAGGTGATGTGATTGTGTAGTACCGGATAGCTTGCGGGCTAGAGGTTTGCACAATCAAGGAATAAGTTATTTGTTCATGTTTGTTTATTTATGTTTATTGCTTAATTTAGTTGTTGTGTTAAATTACTTGTTTATGTTTATTTGTTATGTGATTAAATGATATTTGGTAAGAAAAGTAGTGATTATCTCATTAGCTTGATGATAGCCAAGTAATGAGATTGTCACTTTCTTAAAGGTAAAAGAAACGAATTGGTGATGAATAGTGTATGATTCAATTGTGTTGGATCCGGATTGCTTTCGAGTATGAGGCTACACAATCGGGTGGAAGATGACTTGTTGATATATGTGGATTAAATAGTGATTATGTAGTGAACAGTGTATGAATTGGTTGTATGTGTTTCCGGATAGCTTCCGAGCTAGAGGATCATACAATCACGTGAAGGGTGTTTGTTATATGTTTTGTTTCTTATGTGTGTGTTTAAGACTATGTTAAAAGATGTGTTGATTAGTGAATTGATTGTTGTTGGTTAATGATTATGTGTAAAGGATTAGTGGTGATCAGAGAGTTAACTGCGGTTAACACAATGTACAGTGTTCAGTGTTCAGAGCTCAGTGATTATGTGTTCATGTATTTGTGTTGTTATATGCTAAGTGTTATGTGTATTGCTTGTTTGATTGCCTGTGTACTCACTAAGCAGTTGTGCTTACCCGTTTCAGTGTTTATATTGTAGGTTGATGTTACGCTAGCGACATGTGGATAGAAGGGTTATGAGAAGCTAGTGACATGGATATGGAGCATGCTTGTGGTTAGAATATGGTCCTTTCTTTTGAATTGTTGTTTTGATGCTCAATTGTGTAAACCGCCCAAACAAAGAGTTTTTGAATTAAATATGTTGGTCAATGTGTAGTAGTTGAGTTTGAAAGTCAAACCGAGTTATGATGTCTAGTGTATGTGGTTGTCAAGAGTATGAAGTCATATGATTGGTTTGGTTTGGGTCAAAGTGGTGAAAAGTGATTTAGTGTCGAATGTGATTGGTTGGTCAAATGTGAAGTTGACATATAGTCAACAGAGTTATAATAGTAAAACATATGTGGTATTGGGTAGAGTTGTGGTTGTATATGGTAGATTTGGTAAAAGTGTCCAAATGGACATCAAAACGGGTCAAAAGGGTTAAATCGGGTTAGAATGTAGTTATGTGGGTTTGGACAAGTGTGTTATACTTGTTTTGGTAGGTTGATAATGTGTGCAAAAAGTTAGAGTCAAAGTGTTTATGGTTTGTGATTTGGGTTGTAGTCAAAAAGTGGTTAAAATGGTCAAAAAGTGGTTATACGTCCGTTTTCTCGTAAAACGTGTATTTTGAAAAAGTACAAAAATAGAAAGTTTCATTTTGGCATTATGGAGGTGCCTGCAAAATTTCAGGGCCTAAGTGTTTACGAGTAAAAAGTTATGCGCGTCGGAAATTCGTATTTTGTTATTAGTTTGTGCAGCCCTGATTCCTGGGGAATGGGAGTCATTCCTGGGGAATCTGAAATTAAGTGTTTACAGCAACCCTGATTCCTGGGGAATGAGAGTCATTCCTGGGGAATCCGAATCCAAGTGTTAACAGCATGTCTGATTCCTGAGGAATGGGAGTCATACTTGGGGAATCTCTTGTAAATTCACATTTTTGTTATTTGAGTCATTATTTGATTAAGAGGACGATATAACGAGTCTGTAATGTCATATTTTAGATGTGGGACCTAATAGAGTGTGTTTTCAGTGTAGGTAAAAAAAAATGGTTCTGTTTTCGGGGCGTTTCAAGTTGGTATCAGAGCAATGGTTTAAGAGAGTTAGGTGATCCATGATAGGATTGCTTAACTTAAACCATTGTGTGTTTTTGAATTGCTATGATTATGATTATGCTAAATAGTTAATTGTTGAAGTTTGTATGTGCAAATAAGGTAGATAAATAGTGAAGTAGTTTTTGACTATGTGTTTAACTGCTAAATTGTTATTTATTGTGTGTTAACTGTTAATTGAGTGGTGTGTTATGTGTTTGTGTGAGAATCACATTAGAAATCGATGATATGAGATAACTTGAGAATGAAGTGTATGTAACATAATATGTCTACGCTTGATCACCGTAGTCTTATTATGCTATTTCACATGGAATTGTTGAAGTTATCAAATATCAAAGTGATTTAGTGTGATTGTTAGGATAGAGTGTAAGAGAAGAGGTGTTTAAATTATGTGAATTACGTGTTAGATATTATGATAAAAAGAAGAGATAATAGAGAGAGTATGAATAATAGACTTGTATCTAGTGATACGTATTTCACTAAATTATGTGAAACCAATATGTAGGAGGTATATGATTAAGATCTTGTAGAGTTAGTGTTGATAATGTGTTTGAGTAGAACTAAGTGATATATGTGTTTATGTATGACCAGTGAATTAAGTGAAGTGTTCTAAGTATGATTAGGTGTTGGTGCATGAGTAGAGATAGTGTTGAGACTGGGTAGTACGAGTGCCATTCGTGAGGACACGAATGAAATAAGTGGGGGAGAGTTGTAACACCTCAAAAATATAAAGGTTTTATTTTAGTGCACGGTGGTATATTTATTTTAAAGTGATATAGTTTAAAATGATACGAAATAATAGAATACGTAAATGATTTCGTAGTTCCAGACAATAGGGTTTAAAGTGTACCAAATTAGATAGATATATATGTACGATCATTGTTTATCTTTTAGTTGTTCTAAAAATGTTCCAGAGGGTTAGAGAGAGAGGGAGAAAAAGAGAGAAAAACACAGGGAAATTTCTACTTCAATTCTTCCTTTAATTCTTTGATTTAGATTCTTCTAAGGCTCAATTCATGATCTTCTTCATTGTTCTCATCAATATGTAAGTGATTTTATGATTCTTTTAACCTAGTTTCATGGGTTTCATGAAGTTATGAGAAATTAAGGGTTTTAATCCGAATTTAGGGTTTTAATTCGACGGAATTGATGATAATTAGTGGTAATATGATTTTTAGTAATCATATAACATGTAGAAAGTGATCTCTTTATGATTTAATTTAGAGTTTTGAGTTTTCATGGGGGTTTTTAAGGGTTGATGGTTCTAATCCGAAAATTTGGGTTTGAATATGATTAAATTAGTGTTAATTAGTATTTTAATTATGATTATAAACTATGTTTCCACATGAAAGTGAGTAATTAGAAGTATGTAGTTATTGATTAAAGTGGGGTTTTGATGGAGTTTTATGAACTAGTGCTTTTAATATGAAATTAGTGTTTATTATGTTAAATTGATGTTAGTAGAGCTTAATAGTGAATGAATTTATATGTAAATGAGTTAAAGATTAATAAATTAGTAGTATGATCAAAAGGGTTATGATGAATTCTTGTAAATATATGGTTAATCACATGAAGTAGTGTTAAGGAAATAAGATTTATCAAAGTGGGGGAGAAAACCATGTATAAATAACAAGAGAAGTTTATGATTATTAGTGTTTAATTATGTTGTTATGTATGATATGATTATGTAGGTGTTAAGAGACGTGGAGGCTTATGATGATCAATATGGTGAAATCGTCTAAGAGTTTGTGGTGAGTGATATGGGGGTTAAACAGGTGATGTGATTGTGTAGTACCGGATAGCTTGCGGGCTAGAGGTTTGCACAATCAAGGAATAAGTTATTTGTTCATGTTTGTTTATTTATGTTTATTGCTTAATTTAGTTGTTGTGTTAAATTACTTGTTTATGTTTATTTGTTATGTGATTAAATGATATTTGGTAAGAAAAGTAGTGATTATCTCATTAGCTTGATGATAGCCAAGTAATGAGATTGTCACTTTCTTAAAGGTAAAGGAAACGAATTGGTGATGAATAGTGTATGATTCAATTGTGTTGGATCCGGATTGCTTTCGAGTAAGAGGCTACACAATCGGGTGGAAGATGACTTGTTGATATATGTGGATTAAATAGTGATTATGTAGTGAACAGTGTATGAATTGGTTGTATGTGTTTCCGGATAGCTTCCGAGCTAGAGGATCATACAATCACGTGAAGGGTGTTTGTTATATGCTTTGTTTCTTATGTGTGTGTTTAAGACTATGTTAAAAGATGTGTTGATTAGTGAATTGATTGTTGTTGGTTAATGATTATGTGTAAAGGATTAGTGGTGATCAGAGAGTTAACTGCGGTTAACACAATGTACAGTGTTCAGTGTTCAGAGCTCAGTGATTATGTGTTCATGTATTTGTGTTGTTATATGCTAAGTGTTATGTGTATTGCTTGTTTGATTGCCTGTGTACTCACTAAGCAGTTGTGCTTACCCGTTTCAGTGTTTATATTGTAGGTTGATGTTACGCTAGCGACATGTGGATAGAAGGGTTATGAGAAGCTAGTGACATGGATATGGAGCATGCTTGTGGTTAGAATATGGTCCTTTCTTTTGAATTGTTGTTTTGATGCTCAATTGTGTAAACCGCCCAAACAAAGAGTTTTTGAATTAAATATGTTGGTCAATGTGTAGTAGTTGAGTTTGAAAGTCAAACCGAGTTATGATGTCTAGTGTATGTGGTTGTCAAGAGTATGAAGTCATATGATTGGTTTGGTTTGGGTCAAAGTGGTGAAAAGTGATTTAGTGTCGAATGTGATTGGTTGGTCAAATGTGAAGTTGACATATAGTCAACAGAGTTATAATAGTAAAACATATGTGGTATTGGGTAGAGTTGTGGTTGTATATGGTAGATTTGGTAAAAGTGTCCAAATGGACATCAAAACGGGTCAAAAGGGTTAAATCGGGTTAGAATGTAGTTATGTGGGTTTGGACAAGTGTGTTAGACTTGTTTTGGTAGGTTGATAATGTGTGCAAAAAGTTAGAGTCAAAGTGTTTATGGTTTGTGATTTGGGTTGTAGTCAAAAAGTGGTTAAAATGGTCAAAAAGTGGTTATACGTCAGTTTTCTCGTAAAACGTGTATTTTGAAAAAGTACAAAAATAGAAAGTTTCATTTTGGCATTATGGAGGTGCCTGCAAAATTTCAGGGCCTAAGTGTTTACGAGTAAAAAGTTATGCGCGTCGGAAATTCGTATTTTGGTATTAGTTTGTGCAGCCCTGATTCCTGGGGAATGGGAGTCATTCCTGGGGAATCTGAAATTAAGTGTTTACAGCAACCCTGATTCCTGGGGAATGAGAGTCATTCCTGGGGAATCCGAATCCAAGTGTTAACAGCATGTCTGATTCCTGAGGAATGGGAGTCATACTTGGGGAATCTCTTGTAAATTCACATTTTTGTTATTTGAGTCATTATTTGATTAAGAGGACGATATAACGAGTCTGTAATGTCATATTTTAGATGTGGGACCTAATAGAGTGTGTTTTCAGTGTAGGTAAAAAAAAATGGTTCTGTTTTCGGGGCGTTTCAAGTTGGTATCAGAGCAATGGTTTAAGAGAGTTAGGTGATCCATGATAGGATTGCTTAACTTAAACCATTGTGTGTTTTTGAATTGCTATGATTATGATTATGCTAAATAGTTAATTGTTGAAGTTTGTATGTGCAAATAAGGTAGATAAATAGTGAAGTAGTTTTTGACT
This sequence comes from Helichrysum umbraculigerum, assembly GCA_949592205.1. Lineage (NCBI taxonomy): Eukaryota > Viridiplantae > Streptophyta > Magnoliopsida > Asterales > Asteraceae > Helichrysum > Helichrysum umbraculigerum. Next base: position 124,502,484 of record CATIUR010000004.1, read on the forward strand.
ATGTGTTTAACTGCTAAATTGTTATTTATTGTGTGTTAACTGTTAATTGAGTGGTGTGTTATGTGTTTGTGTGAGAATCACATTAGAAATCGATGATATGAGATAACTTGAGAATGAAGTGTATGTAACATAATATGTCTACGCTTGATCACCGTAGTCTTATTATGCTATTTCACATGGAATTGTTGAAGTTATCAAATATCAAAGTGATTTAGTGTGATTGTTAGGATAGAGTGTAAGAGAAGAGGTGTTTAAATTATGTGAATTACGTGTTAGATATTATGATAAAAAGAAGAGATAATAGAGAGAGTATGAATAATAGACTTGTATCTAGTGATACGTATTTCACTAAATTATGTGAAACCAATATGTAGGAGGTATATGATTAAGATCTTGTAGAGTTAGTGTTGATAATGTGTTTGAGTAGAACTAAGTGATATATGTGTTTATGTATGACCAGTGAATTAAGTGAAGTGTTCTAAGTATGATTAGGTGTTGGTGCATGAGTAGAGATAGTGTTGAGACTGGGTAGTACGAGTGCCATTCGTGAGGACACGAATGAAATAAGTGGGGGAGAGTTGTAACACCTCAAAAATATAAAGGTTTTATTTTAGTGCACGGTGGTATATTTATTTTAAAGTGATATAGTTTAAAATGATACGAAATAATAGAATACGTAAATGATTTCGTAGTTCCAGACAATAGGGTTTAAAGTGTACCAAATTAGATAGATATATATGTACGATCATTGTTTATCTTTTAGTTGTTCTAAAAATGTTCCAGAGGGTTAGAGAGAGCGGGAGAAAAAGAGAGAAAAACACAGGGAAATTTCTACTTCAATTCTTCCTTTAATTCTTTGATTTAGATTCTTCTAAGGCTCAATTCATGATCTTCTTCATTGTTCTCATCAATATGTAAGTGATTTTATGATTCTTTTAACCTAGTTTCATGGGTTTCATGAAGTTATGAGAAATTAAGGGTTTTAATCCGAATTTAGGGTTTTAATTCGACGGAATTGATGATAATTAGTGGTAATATGATTTTTAGTAATCATATAACATGTAGAAAGTGATCTCTTTATGATTTAATTTAGAGTTTTGAGTTTTCATGGGGGTTTTTAAGGGTTGATGGTTCTAATCCGAAAATTTGGGTTTGAATATGATTAAATTAGTGTTAATTAGTATTTTAATTATGATTATAAACTATGTTTCCACATGAAAGTGAGTAATTAGAAGTATGTAGTTATTGATTAAAGTGGGGTTTTGATGGAGTTTTATGAACTAGTGCTTTTAATATGAAATTAGTGTTTATTATGTTAAATTGATGTTAGTAGAGCTTAATAGTGAATGAATTTATATGTAAATGAGTTAAAGATTAATAAATTAGTAGTATGATCAAAAGGGTTATGATGAATTCTTGTAAATATATGGTTAATCACATGAAGTAGTGTTAAGGAAATAAGATTTATCAAAGTGGGGGAGAAAACCATGTATAAATAACAAGAGAAGTTTATGATTATTAGTGTTTAATTATGTTGTTATGTATGATATGATTATGTAGGTGTTAAGAGACGTGGAGGCTTATGATGATCAATATGGTGAAATCGTCTAAGAGTTTGTGGTGAGTGATATGGGGGTTAAACAGGTGATGTGATTGTGTAGTACCGGATAGCTTGCGGGCTAGAGGTTTGCACAATCAAGGAATAAGTTATTTGTTCATGTTTGTTTATTTATGTTTATTGTTTAATTTAGTTGTTGTGTTAAATTACTTGTTTATGTTTATTTGTTATGTGATTAAATGATATTTGGTAAGAAAAGTAGTGATTATCTCATTAGCTTGATGATAGCCAAGTAATGAGATTGTCACTTTGTTAAAGGTAAAGGAAACGAATTGGTGATGAATAGTGTATGATTCGATTGTGTTGGATCCGGATTGCTTTCGAGTAAGAGGCTACACAATCGGGTGGAAGATGACTTGTTGATATATGTGGATAAAATAATGATTATGTAGTGAACAGTGTATGAATTGGTTGTATGTGTTTCCGGATAACTTCCGAGTTAGAGGATCATACAATCACGTGAAGGGTGTTTGTTATATGTTTTGTTTCTTATGTGTGTGTTTAAGACTATGTTAAAAGATGTGTTGATTAGTGAATTGATTGTTGTTGGTTAATGATTATGTGTAAAGGATTAGTGGTGATCAGAGAGTTAACTGCGGTTAACACAATGTACAGTGTTCAGTGTTCAGAGCTCAGTGATTATGTGTTCATGTATTTGTGTTGTTATATGCTAAGTGTTATGTGTATTGCTTGTTTGATTGCCTGTGTACTCACTAAGCAGTTGTGCTTACCCGTTTCAGTGTTTATGTTGTAGGTTGATGTTACGCTAGCGACATGTGGATAGAAGGGTTATGAGAAGCTAGTGACATGGATATGGAGCATGCTTGTGGTTAGAATATGGTCCTTTCTTTTGAATTGTTGTTTTGATGTTCAATTGTGTAAACCGCCCAAACAAAGAGTTTTTGAATTAAATATGTTGGTCAATGTGTAGTAGTTGAGTTTGAAAGTCAAACCGAGTTATGATGTCTAGTGTATGTGGTTGTCAAGAGTATGAAGTCATATGATTGGTTTGGTTTGGGTCAAAGTGGTGAAAAGTGATTTAGTGTCGAATGTGATTGGTTGGTCAAATGTGAAGTTGACATATAGTCAACAGAGTTATAATAGTAAAACATATGTGGTATTGGGTAGAGTTGTGGTTGTATATGGTAGATTTGGTAAAAGTGTCCAAATGGACATCAAAACGGGTCAAAAGGGTTAAATCGGGTTAGAATGTAGTTATGTGGGTTTGGACAAGTGTGTTAGACTTGTTTTGGTAGGTTGATAATGTGTGCAAAAAGTTAGAGTCAAAGTGTTTATGGTTTGTGATTTGGGTTGTAGTCAAAAAGTGGTTAAAATGGTCAAAAAGTGGTTATACGTCCGTTTTCTCGTAAAATGTGTATTTTGAAAAAGTACAAAAATAGAAAGTTTCATTTTGGCATTATGGAGGTGCCTGCAAAATTTCAGGGCCTAAGTGTTTACGAGTAAAAAGTTATGCGCGTCGGAAATTCGTATTTTGGTATTAGTTTGTGCAGCCCTGATTCCTGGGGAATGGGAGTCATTCCTGGGGAATCTGAAATTAAGTGTTTACAGCAACCCTGATTCCTGGGGAATGAGAGTCATTCCTGGGGAATCCGAATCCAAGTGTTAACAGCATGTCTGATTCCTGAGGAATGGAAGTCATTCATCGGGAATCTCTTGTAAATTCACATTTTTGTTATTTGAGTCATTATTTGATTAAGAGGACGATATAACGAGTCTGTAATGTCATATTTTAGATGTGGGACCTAATAGAGTGTGTTTTCAGTGTAGGTAAAAAAAAATGGTTCTGTTTTCGGGGCGTTTCAAGTTGGTATCAGAGCAATGGTTTAAGAGAGTTAGGTGATCCATGATAGGATTGCTTAACTTAAACCATTGTGTGTTTTTGAATTGCTATGATTATGATTATGCTAAATAGTTAATTGTTGAAGTTTGTATGTGCAAATAAGGTAGATAAATAGTGAAGTAGTTTTTGACTATGTGTTTAACTGCTAAATTGTTATTTATTGTGTGTTAACTGTTAATTGAGTGGTGTGTTATGTGTTTGTGTGAGAATCACATTAGAAATCGATGATATGAGATAACTTGAGAATAAGTGTATGTAACATAATATGTCTACGCTTGATCACCGTAGTCTTATTATGCTATTTCACATGGAATTGTTGAAGTTATCAAATATCAAAGTGATTTAGTGTGATTGTTAGGATAGAGTGTAAGAGAAGAGGTGTTTAAATTATGTGAATTACGTGTTAGATATTATGATAAAAAGAAGAGATAATAGAGAGAGTATGAATAATAGACTTGTATCTAGTGATACGTATTTCACTAAATTATGTGAAACCAATATGTAGGAGGTATATGATTAAGATCTTGTAGAGTTAGTGTTGATAATGTGTTTGAGTAGAACTAAGTGATATATGTGTTTATGTATGACCAGTGAATTAAGTGAAGTGTTCTAAGTATGATTAGGTGTTGGTGCATGAGTAGAGATAGTGTTGAGACTGGGTAGTACGAGTGCCATTCGTGAGGACACGAATGAAATATGTGGCGGAGAGTTGTAACACCCCAAAAATATAAAGGTTTTATTTTAGTGCATGGGGGTATATTTATTTTAAAGTGATATAGTTTAAAATGATACGAAATAATAGAATACGTAAATGGTTTCGTAGTTCCAGGCAATAGGGTTTAAAGTGTACCAAATTAGATAGATATATATGTACGATCAGTGTTTATCTTTTAATTGTTCTAAAAATGTTCCAGAGGGTTAGAGAGAGCGGGAGAAAAAGAGAGAAAAACACAGGGAAATTTCTACTTCAATTCTTCCTTTAAATCTTAGATTTAGATTCTTCAAAGGCTCAATTCATGATCTTCTTCATTGTTCTCATCAATATGTAAGTGATTTTATGATTCTTTTAACCTAGTTTCATGGGTTTCATGAAGTTATGAGAAATTAAGGGTTTTAATCCGAATTTAGGGTTTTAATTCGACGGAATTGATGATAATTAGTGGTAATATGATTTTTAGTAATCATATAACATGTAGAAAGTGATCTCTTTATGATTTAATTTAGAGTTTTGAGTTTTCATGGGGGTTTTTAAGGGTTGATGGTTCTAATCCAAAAATTTGGGTTTGAATATGATTAAATTAGTGTTAATTAGTATTTTAATTATGATTATAAACTATGTTTCCACATGAAAGTGAGTAATTAGAAGTATGTAGTTATTGATTAAAGTGGGGTTTTGATGGAGTTTTATGAACTAGTTCTTTTAATATGAAATTAGTGTTTATTATGTTAAATTGATGTTAGTAGAGCTTAATAGTGAATGAATTTATATGTAAATGAGTTAAAGATTAATAAATTAGTAGTATGATCAAAAGGGTTATGATGAATTCTTGTAAATATATGGTTAATCACATGAAGTAGTGTTAAGGAAATAAGATTTATCAAAGTGGGGGAGAAAACCATGTATAAATAACAAGAGAAGTTTATGATTATTAGTGTTTAATTATGTTGTTATGTATGATATGATTATGTAGGTGTTAAGAGACGTGGAGGCTTATGATGATCAATATGGTGAAATCGTCTAAGAGTTTGTGGTGAGTGATATGGGGGTTAAACAGGTGATGTGATTGTGTAGTACCGGATAGCTTGCGGGCTAGAGGTTTGCACAATCAAGGAATAAGTTATTTGTTCATGTTTGTTTATTTATGTTTATTGCTTAATTTAGTTGTTGTGTTAAATTACTTGTTTATGTTTATTTGTTATGTGATTAAATGATATTTGGTAAGAAAAGTAGTGATTATCTCATTAGCTTGATGATAGCCAAGTAATGAGATTGTCACTTTCTTAAAGGTAAAGGAAACGAATTGGTGATGAATAGTGTATGATTCGATTGTGTTGGATCCGGATTGCTTTCGAGTAAGAGGCTACACAATTGGGTGGAAGATGACTTGTTGATATATGTGGATTAAATAATGATTATGTAGTGAACAGTGTATGAATTGGTTGTATGTGTTTCCGGATAACTTCCGAGTTAGAGGATCATACAATCACGTGAAGGGTGTTTGTTATATGTTTTGTTTCTTATGTGTGTGTTTAAGACTATGTTAAAAGATGTGTTGATTAGTGAATTGATTGTTGTTGGTTAATGATTATGTGTAAAGGATTAGTGGTGATCAGAGAGTTAACTGCGGTTAACACAATGTACAGTGTTCAGTGTTCAGAGCTCAGTGATTATGTGTTCATGTATTTGTGTTGTTATATGCTAAGTGTTATGTGTATTGCTTGTTTGATTGCCTGTGTACTCACTAAGCAGTTGTGCTTACCTGTTTCAGTGTTTATGTTGTAGGTTGATGTTACGCTAGCGACATATGGATAGAAGGGTTATGAGAAGCTAGTGACATGGATATGGAGCATGCTTGTGGTTAGAATATGGTCCTTTCTTTTGAATTGTTGTTTTGATGTTCAATTGTGTAAACCGCCCAAACAAAGAGTTTTTGAATTAAATATGTTGGTCAATGTGTAGTAGTTGAGTTTGAAAGTCAAACCGAGTTATGATGTCTAGTGTATGTGGTTGTCAAGAGTATGAAGTCATATGATTGGTTTGGTTTGGGTCAAAGTGGTGAAAAGTGATTTAGTGTCGAATGTGATTGGTTGGTCAAATGTGAAGTTGACATATAGTCAACAGAGTTATAATAGTAAAACATATGTGGTATTGGGTAGAGTTGTGGTTGTATATGGTAGATTTGGTAAAAGTGTCCAAATGGACATCAAAACGGGTCAAAAGGGTTAAATCGGGTTAGAATGTAGTTATGTGGGTTTGGACAAGTGTGTTAGACTTGTTTTGGTAGGTTGATAATGTGTGCAAAAAGTTAGAGTCAAAGTGTTTATGGTTTGTGATTTGGGTTGTAGTCAAAAAGTGGTTAAAATGGTCAAAAAGTGGTTATACGTCCGTTTTCTCGTAAAATGTGTATTTTGAAAAAGTACAAAAATAGAAAGTTTCATTTTGGCATTATGGAGGTGCCTGCAAAATTTCAGGGCCTAAGTGTTTACGAGTAAAAAGTTATGCGCGTCGGAAATTCGTATTTTGGTATTAGTTTGTGCAACCCTGATTCCTGGGGAATGGGAGTCATTCCTGGGGAATCTGAAATTAAGTGTTTACAGCAACCCTGATTCCTGGGGAATGAGAGTCATTCCTGGGGAATCCGAATCCAAGTGTTAACAGCATGTCTGATTCCTGAGGAATGGGAGTCATTCTTGGGGAATCTCTTGTAAATTCACATTTTTGTTATTTGAGTCATTATTTGATTAAGAGGACGATATAACGAGTCTGTAATGTTATATTTTAGATGTGGGACCTAATAGAGTGTGTTTTCAGTGTAGGTAAAAAAAAATGGTTCTGTTTTCGGGGCGTTTCACTACATGCATCATACCCTCAAATTTTTTTGAACTTTTGAGATCATTTAACAACCGGTTGTTTTTTTATCAGAGGTATGGTCAACTACACTTGATCTTTGGGATGAACAATTTTTTGAAAGAGGTTGAGATCTGATATCGCGTAAAAAGTCACGTTTTTACTACCGATATCTCTCTCATTCTGGAACGATTCTCGGCATATTAACTCAAAAACAGCACAAATCAGTAACATTATGCCAAGATGGTCAAAACAAGGTTGCACGATAAAAATCAAGCAAAACGGCCGAGAAACGAAGATTCCACATACGTTTGAAGATTCAAGGCTTAAAAACGAGCTTTCAAGACTAAAGTGCCCTCCATCAACATCCAATATTTCCAAGATGTTCGTTTTTAAAATTCGAATCCAACAGAAGAAGAATCAACCAAAAAGGGTGAAAAATGAAGATTTCACGCCCGCCGGAAGATCCAAATGATCCGTACGCAATATCTCAAGCTAGGAACCTCATTTCAGGGCCTATCTTATGTCAAAATCTTCGTTTTTGAATTACGAATCCAACAAAAAAAGAATCAACTCAAACGGACGTATAACGAAGAAAACACGCACGAATCAAGAAACGAAGCAACAAACGATGCAACGGGGCAGGGGTGGGCCCACCTCCGTCGGCCACCAGCCAGCCGCTGCCGGCTGGACCCCCACCGCCGCCGGCCACCAATGCCCTGCCCCGGTTTCCGTTTTTGGTAACTTTTGGTACCTGGTGCGCCTACTTTTCGTGTTGTACGGTACCCGGTGCGCCTACTTTTCGTGTTGTACACACCAATTTTGGAAAGCTTTCTAACATGCACCTCATGGTGCTAATGTGAGCCAAAGCTCACCTATAAATAGCTTGCCTAGGTTCATTTGAAAGACACACCAATATATGCACACATTCTAGCATATTTCACATTTTCTCACCATCCATTCTTTTCTTTCTTTATTGTAATACTTCCTAGGTTAGTTAGACTAGCTAATTAACTAGGCAAGGAAGATTTGTACGGAGGTGCTCCGGAACGCATTTGTAGCTACGAGTTATTGTATTTCTTTATCAGGTTTTAATCTATCTTCCATATTTAATTATGTTCGTTCCTTCTTTAATAAATTTAAATATGTATGCTAGAATTGCCATGATTAGCTAAATAACTCAATTGTCTGCTATGATAGTCGTTTAGGAGAGATTTAAATATGTGATTATATTGTATGCTATGAGATTGCGGGTGTTGTGTATTATAAATAGATGTAGGAATCGAATCTTTATCGTTTATCTACCCAACTCATGTTGTGACTAAAACTTTATCCAAAAATGAACGTAGCTAACTCATAGGGTATAGGTCACTTAGTTATACTATGTTTGATTGAATCATTGAGCTCGGCATGGCCGGTGTTCTCTAGACCAAATTAGGATCCAAGAGACACGGAATATGGGAATAGAGGTAGATTAAGATTTAATTCAGACAGACGGTATTTTTGAGACAACTTTCGGAATATCCTCGATTTAATTAATACATTTGTATGCTTAGGTTTAACTATTGTTTTGATTGTCTTATTGCATGTTCTTGTTTGATTGTTGCCTTAGGATTATCGCACTAGTAAAATACACCTAGCCTTAATTATTGTGAAATAACATGACGGCCCCTATTCGACTGTTCTTCGATATAGTACTGGAAATGCTTATGGCAAAGTACAAACGTATGGAAGTCAAGAACGACCGAAGGTAGTTGTGTTATGGATCAGTTAACAAACGTATTACTTAAGTTTCTATTTGTAATATAAAACACCCCTGTCTTGTTGCATACTTAAGTAATGTTGATAATTCATACGAATAAGTGATGACATCTTATCTGACCGCTTAGACCAGTTCTTCCAACCTATTCCGACGAGGGTAAAACCCGTTTACAAGATTGTTTATTCAACAAACTGTGCCATGATTCGGACATCTATGATGACCGAGATTGGGGAATAGGATTCGAGATTAACTGTTAGATAATATGGGCATGCACTTGAGAGAACTTTCGGTGTATGCTTTAATATATTCTGCAACCCACGTGACATTCTATTTGCCTGATTGTGGATACCTCCGCGTTAGCCCGATAGTAGGATTGTAGTAATAACTCACATTAACTTATGAACTTATTCTCATTGGAACTCTTCACGCTTTAATATCACCTGAACCACTTCATAGTAGACAATCGCTTTAAACTGCTGAATGCCCGAAGTAACCTCCATTTCTGATTTAATTTAGTTTAATCTTAGAATAGAAAATCCAAAATCCAAACCAACTCTCTTTCGCCCTAGTTAAATTCATAAAAGTCTCTAAATTCTCCTAATTTCAATTCGTCGCGCTTTGAAGAACGATCCTAGGTCATACTTATCCTTTGCTAACCCATAGAATAGCAATAGTAGTAACCCTAGGCCCCAGCCTTATAAATTAAAAACCCACTGCTGGTGCCCGGATAGTCATCGTTAACGACACCGACCTGTTCGGGCGCCAACAAGTTTTTGGCGCCGCTGCCGGGGAGCGTCGGCGACTGATTTTTAGGAAATTTAGTAAATTTAGTATTTAGCGATCCTTTTGAAAGATTAACATCAATCAAAAGTTACACTTTTTGCCCTTAGGATTAGTTTAGATTAGTTTTATTTTATTAATCAACTATGTCAACCACTTATTTTAATTTAACAAACCTTACACCAAATGGATCATTAAACTAACTTTTGGCCATTCCTTCACCAATAACCCACTTACATTCCTCAAAACAACTTTTATCTGACTTTATACTAGAACAAAATGTCATAAACAATAGGATAGCCGGATTTCAAGACAACATTGACGCTATGATAAAAATTTCCGACAAATTAATTTCTAACATGAAATCTATTTTGGAAAACTTGAATTTTATTGAGGAAAGTACGTCGGCGACTACCATTCAACCCAATGATGTGTTAATCGTCACTAGGGGAGGAAAAGTAACCAAAGTTGATCCACCACCACCAGATAACACCCCCGAAAACACTTCTTCGCCCACACCTACACCAAGTGAACATGTGTCCATTGACATCCCTGTCACAACACCTGACCCATCACCAACCAAAACCCTGGATAATGTACCTCGCACGAGAATACCTTATCCCGGTAGACTTAAAAAGGAAAAGCAAGAAGCCCAATTCGGTAAATATCTGGAAATGTTTAAAAGCTCGCACTTGAATGTTAGACTATTAGATGCTTTAGTAGAAATGCCCACATGTGCCAAATTCTTTAAAGAACTCCTTTCAAACAAAGAAAAACTTAGGCAAATAGTTAGTTTACCCTTAGATGCTGAATGCTCTTTAATTGTACAACATGGTCTTCCACCTAAGTTAGGAGACACTGGACGTTTTACAATACCTTGTTTTCTCCAAGATATCCAAATTAGTAATGCCTTAGCTGACCTAGGTGCTAGTGTTAATCTTATGCCTTATTCCCTCTATAAGAAATTAGGATTAGATAACCTACTGCCTACTCGTATGACCATTCAATTAGCAGACATATCAGTTAAACTCCCTCGAGGAATTGCTGAAGATGTCATGGTCAAGGTCGATAAGTTCGTCTTTCCAGTGGACTTCATCATCATGGATATAGAGGAAGACACCCACATCCCACTCATCCTTGGCAGACCTTTCTTAAATACTGCCAAGGCCGTAATCGACGTAAACGAAAAATCTTTAAAACTAAGATTCGGGAAAGAGGAGGTCACCTTTAATGTCGATCGATTAATGAAGCAACCTCTGGAAGAGGACCTTGGTTTGTGAGATACTATGCAGGACATCTTTGATGAACATCTCCACGAAGTGTTGGCACTAGCCAGCCAGAACCCAATACCTACCACGGTAATCACCATTCGAAGATTATATAACGAGGATCCTGGGCTGCAGTCCGCAATCACTTCGCCAGCAAAGTCTGAAGAACTACTATTTCCCTTGTTTGAAAAGAAGCTATCTTGCACCAATGGCAAAACGATAGCCGTCCCATTGGGATGCGGTACACCGATACCTTGGCTAAAAAGAGATACATCCACACTCGATGCCCCGAATCCAGCTCCTTCAATTAAAGAAATCCTGGATTCCTTCAAAGGGATGAGTATTGAGCCACCACCATTTGAATCTCAATTAATCAACCAACCCAAACCTCTATCATTTCCAAACCCAGAATTAACCATAACCCAATCCTCAACCGCTCAATTTCAAGAATTCCAATTCACCTACGACGGAGAAATTATTCTCACCCGAAATGACGAAGTGTCCTCATCATCGGTCAACAAATACGAGCTAAAAACGAACGAATTCTAAAACCAAACCGAATGGGTCGAAATAGCATCAATCTCTACATCCGAACCTGAGATAGACAAGGCACCCTTCCAAGCTGAATATGAGAAGCTGAATAGAGACGAAATAGCTAGAATGAAGCCGTCTATTGAGGAACCACCAAACTTGGAATTTAAGGAATTACCACCTCACCTTGAATACGCTTACCTCCAAGGAACCTCCCAACTCCCGGTGATAATTTCAAAGGAGTTGAAACCAAAAGAGAAAGCTCAGCTAGTTGATGTGCTGAGATCACACAAGAAAGCAATCGCATGGAAAATTTCTGATATACAAGGAATTAGTCCTAACTATTGCACGCATAAGATCCTGATGGAGAACGATTTCAAACCATCCGTTCAAAGGCAGAGACGAGTAAACCCTAAAATTCAAGACGTAGTGAAACAAGAGGTTATCAAACTCTTGGATGCTGGACTAATATACCCAATTTCTGACTCACCTTAGGTTAGCCCTGTTCAAGTTGTCCCAAAGAAAGGAGGAATGACGGTCATTACAAACGAAGAAAATGAGCTCATACCAACTCGGACCGTCACCGGTTGGAGGGTTTGTATTCACTACCGGAAGTTAAACGAAGCAACTCGCAAGGATCAGTTTCCACTTCCGTTTATTGACCAAATGCTCGAGAGGCTGTCGGGAAACGAATTCTACTGTTTCCTTGATGGATTCTCCGGTTACTTCCAAATTCCGCTCGACCCAAGAGACCAGGAGAAGACAATGTTTACATGCCCGTATGGAACATTCGCATATCGACGAATGCCATTTGGATTATGCAATGCACCTGCAACATTTCAGAGATGCATGGTTGCAATTTTCCATGACATGATCGAACAATGCATGGAAGTCTTCATGGACGACTTCTCTGTCTTTGGAGACTCTTTTGCATCTTGTTTGTCCAACCTCGATAGGATGCTCGCCAAGTGTGAAGAATCGAATCTCGTTTTGAATTGGGAAAAATGTCACTTTATGGTAAATGAAGGAATAGTCTTAGGACATAGAATATCAAAGTCAGGAATCGAAGTAGACAAAGCCAAAGTCGAAACCATTGCGAAACTTCCACCACCCACCAACGTTAAAGCCATTCGAAGTTTTCTAGGTCACGCTGGGTTCTACCGTCGTTTTATCAAGGACTTCTCCAAGATCTCTCGACCGATTACCCACCTGTTAGGAAAAGACATCAAATTCGCATTTGACGAAAGTTGTATGAAGGCCTTTGACTACCTAAAGAAAGAGCTAACTAATGCACCGATCATGGTCGCTCCGGACTGGAGCCTTCCATTTGAAATCATGTGCGATGCAAGCGATTTCGCTGTAGGGGCAGTTCTCGGGCAACGGAAGGATAACCACTTTCGACCAATCTACTACGCTAGCAAAACTCTCACAGATGCTCAAGAGAATTATACAACCACCGAAAAGGAGATGCTGGCTGTAGTATTCGCCTTTGATAAATTTCGATCCTACCTGATATTGTCAAAGACAATAGTGTACACGGATCACTCAGCTCTGAAATACCTCTTCAAGAAGCAAGACGCAAAACCAAGACTGTTACGATGGATTCTACTCCTACAAGAATTTGATATTGAAATAAAAGATAAAAAGGGAGCCGAGAATGTCGCTGCAGACCATCTGAGTCGACTTGAAAACCCATCAATGGAACAACTTGCAGAACGGGACATCAAAGATCGATTTCCAGAAGAGCAGTTAATGAGTTTAGGAGAACAATTGCAAGGATCACAATTCACGGATGATCCTTGGTTTGCAGACATAGCCAATTTCGTAGTTGAAGGGATCACAAGAAAAGGAATGCCGTCAACACGAAGACAAAGGTTCTTCCGCAATGTCAAGCAATACTTTTGGGATGATCCGTATTTGTTTAAGGTCTGTCCCGACCAGATTATAAGAAGATGTGTCAATGGAAAGGAAGCCGAACACATCCTCCATCAAAGCCATCATGGACCCACCGGAGGACATCAAGCAGCCAACTTGACAGCGAAGAAAGTATACGACTCAGGATTCTATTGGCCAACTATTTTTAGAGACGCACAAGACTTGGTGAAACGTTGCGATATTTGCCAAAGGTTTGGAAATATCACAACGCGTAACGAAATGCCGTTAACGAATATCCAAGCATGTGAAATATTCGATATATAGGGATTAGATTTCATGGGACCATTTCCGAAATCTTACGGAAAAGAATACATTCTAGTAGCTGTCGATTACGTGTCAAGATGGGCAGAAGCTCAAGCCTTTCCAACAAATGACTCAAGAGTAGTGACCAAGTTCTTAAAACAACTGTTCTGTCGGTTTGGAACACCTCGAGGGATCATCAGTGATCGAGGCACGCACTTTTGCAATACTCAGTTTATGAAATTATTGCAACAGTATGGTGTTACTCACAAGACCTCTACGGCCTACCACCCGCAAACGAATGGGCAAGCAGAAATTACAAACCGAGCACTAAAAAGGATCTTGGAACGAACAATAGGTCAACACAAGGAAAGATGGGTAGATAAGCTAGATGATGCTTTATGGGCATTTCGGACGGCTTATAAAACGCCATTAGGAACAACTCCCTATAGGCTCGTGTATGGTAAAGCATGTCATCTACCGATTGAACTCGAATACAAAGCTTATTGGGCATTGAAGAACTGTAGTTTAGATCCTACGAAAACGGGAACACACCGGAGAATGCAACTGAATGAACTAGCAGAGTTAAGGGATCAAGCTTATGAAAGTTCTTACAAATTTAAGGAAAGAACCAAACTGCTCCACGATTCCAAGCTCCGCCCCACACGTTTCAATCCAGGTGATAAAGTTCTACTCTTTAACTCCCGATTTAAAAAGTTTTCTGGTAAGTTCAAAACACGATGGAGCGGTCCTTTTACAATCTCTAAAGTATTTCCTTATGGTGCCATAGAACTCGAGGCTCTAGACGGAAATTTCAAAGTAAATGGTCACCGATTAAAACACTACGTAGAAGACTTTCCCTCAACTAAGGAAGTCTACAACTACGAATCATCTTAATAAATTAATAGTTATCAAAGAGTCAAGCTACGAGACTCGATAAACAAAGCGCTCTTGGGAGGCATCCCAAGCCTATCTTATGTTTACAGAATTAATTTCATTTTACTGTTGTGTTTAAGCTAATCCAATTTTCTATGCAGTACCTCATGAAGGACTAATGATCTTATACCATTAACCTTTCATATTTTGCAGGATGAGTTCGCAGTCAGACAAAGCACGAGCCCCCAGACAGAGACGCTCGCGTACCATGCATCACTCCCGGAGTTCATCACCGGGTAGTAGCATGAGGACTGTCAGAGGATCCCAGTCACCACCTCCTAGTTTGGATGAGATCTCGGCAGACTTGGTGGAGGTGCACGTTCAGGAGGCATTCCTGTTACGTCCCATCCAGGCCAGGTTACCTTCACCTCACCGACCAGCGGGACAGACCGTCGGGACCTCCAGAGTACCCATCTTCAAGCATGGGGTTACTACTGTGGACCCTGCTGTCACTTGGTCTATACTGAGAGCCTTTGAGGTCCAGCACACCGCCATCTCTGAGATCCACACTGCTTTAGGCTTTACCTCTACACCTGTGTGCCCCTTTCAGATGGGACCTGATCCCGCTCCGCACATTCCACCATGGGATTTATTCCCATCTTGGAGCTTGACTGCGCAGGACCACCCCACTTTTATGGCCCCACTAGAGGAAGAGACTGCTGCACTGGACGCTTGGATCCAGGACCCAGAGGATGGTACTGCATCTCCTGTCTATACCATCGAGGAGTCAGCATCTCCTACATCGATCGTGGAAAACACGATCTTTATGGATGATGACTTCACCGACTGGGAGGCGCTCTATGCTGACACGGATTAGCTACTTTTAGTTATTATTATTTATGTTTAGTATTAACTCGTATTAACATTTGTGTCTTATGAAGGATGTGTACTATGCAGAATTGAAAATAGAATTTGCGGAACAAGTTCATTCTTAATGAGCCTGGTCCATCTCCAGTAAATTCACATACACTTGAACCCGGTCCTTTAAATCCAGTGGCATCACACGTAGCACAAGGAAGTATCTCTTCTAACCTTACTTTGCTTGAACCACACAAGAATTTTAAGAAAAACTCTAAGTGTGGGATTATTACCCACAAATGGAGAATAACTTTGAAAATATTGATCCGTATTAAAACCCTAAGTGTGGGATTAACCTAACTTAGAGAACATTAGGGACAATGTTCTTTTAAGTGTGGGATAGCAGTAGCATTCACTACTGTATTGCAACATAAACGTTTGATCAAACTTCTTAGCAAAAATTTTCAAAAATTTTTCATGGAAAGCCCAAAAAGGGTATTTTCGGTCAACAAAAATCCGAATGGTTTGGCAAAACGACTACGACAGGTAAAACTCTTTGATAAATTTCCAAACTGAGTTTCAAACAAGCAATCGCATGACTAGGCACAAAACCACCAAAATTAAGTGAGGAATTTTGAGCCATACAAAAGCATTCACTTTAAATGCTTCACTTATTCGTTTGTGAGTGTGCCGATGTATGCCTTCTTGAGTCAGAACTTGCTCGATGAATGCAATTCGAAACTACAAAAGTGAGCGTCATACGTGACGAAAGTGCAATTAGAGGATCTTGACATTCACTAGGATAGAACCCTCTCGTAAAACCCCCGTTTTCAAGACTAACCCTGCCAATGCCCATTTTTGGCATTGAGGATCATTTAGAAAACCTGTTGAGCCTTAGCCTTTTCGTTTCAAATACTCACTTCAAAAACCAACCCTTTCTTTACATCTCTTGGCCATAGCCTAAGTTTCTGTTCTGTCAGCGAAACATTGCAAGAAACGAAGTTCTACAAGGACTCCAAAGAAAGCACGAACAAAGCTGCCGAAGAAATCAAAAAGCTAAAAGACCCAAGGATCATTTAAAGCCGAGGGAAATGTTATTCAAAACAAGAAAGAATTACGAAAAGGAGGCTCTTAAAGAGAAAAATTCATAAAGAGGTACTATCTTAGAAACGTCAAAGACAAGTCATCACAGACAACTCTTAGGCTATATTAAACTCCAATTTAAACCACCTACCAAAACCCTTATCCCATACACCGTCTTCACCCTTTTTCGAATGTCTAGGGATAATTTGCACCGTCCTCATTCAGATATTATAGATTTGATTCTCGACCAAGCCTATGACAATAGAAAAGCTACATGACTGGCCTTGAGTGATTTAGAAGTTAGGAAACCCGATACACTTGAGTGAATTGAGTGACCACCTGTGAGGGCCCCAGTCATGTATATCTTACATTTATGAAGATTGAAAAGAAAGCTTGCTAGAACCAAAAGTTTGGGGGAACATCAAGGGATGGAACTTCGTCCGAAATCTTTTTACCAACCCTGCAGGAACCAAAGTTCTCCGAAATACGAAGACACCCCTCCAGCTTTTTCCAGATTTGATGAAGACTTGCTTGAGGACAAGCAAAATTCTAAGTGTGGGATACTTGATATCGCGTAAAAAGTCACGTTTTTACTACCGATATCTCTCTCATTCTGGAACGATTCTCGGCATATTAACTCAAAAATAGCACAAATCAGTAACATTATGTCAAGATGGTCAAAACAAGGTTGCACGATAAAAATCAAGCAAAACGGTCGAGAAACGAAGATTCCACATACGTTTGAAGATTCAAGGCTTAAAAACGAGATTTCAAGACTAAAGTGCCCTCCATCAACATCCAATATTTCCAAGATGTTCGTTTTTAAAATTCGAATCCAACAGAAGAAGAATCAACCAAAAAGGGTGAAAAATGAAGATGTCGCGCCCGCCGGAAGATCCAAATGATCCGTACGCAATATCTGGATCTAGGGACCTCATTTCAGGGCCTATCTTATGTCAAAATCTTCGTTTTTGAATTACGAATCCAACAAAAAAAGAATCAACTCAAACGGACGTATAACGAAGAAAACATGCACAAATCAAGAAACGAAGCAACAAACGACGCAACGGGGCGGGGGTGGGCCCACCGCCGCCGGCCACCAGCCATCCGCCACCGGCTGGACCCCCACCGCCGCCGTCCACCAATGCCCTACCCCGGTTTCCGTTTTTGGTAACTTTTGGTACCTGGTGCGCCTACTTTTCGTGTTGTACGGTACCCGGTGCGCCTACTTTTCGTGTTGTACACACCAATTTTGGAAAGCTTTCTAACATGCAGCTCATGGTGCTAATGTGAGCCAAAGCTCACCTATAAATAGCTTGCCTAGGTTCATTTGAAAGACACACCAATATATGCACACATTCTAGCAAATTTCACATTTTCTCACCATCCATTCTTTTCTTTCTTTATTGTAATACTTCCTAGGTTAGTTAGACTAACTAATTAACTAGGCAAGGAAGATTTGTACGGAGGTGCTCCGGGACGCATTTGTAGCTACGAGTTATTGTATTTCTTTGTCAGGTTTTAATCTATCTTCCATATTTAATTATGTTCGTTCCTTCTTTAATAAATTTAAATATGTATGCTAGAATTGCCATGATTAGCTAAATAACTCAATTGTCTGCTATGATAGTCGTTTAGGAGAGATTTAAATATGTGATTATATTGTATGCTATGAGATTGCGGGTGTTGTGTATTATGAATAGATGTAGGAATCGAATCTTTATCGTTTATCTACCCAACTCATGTTGTGACTAAAACCTTATCCAAAAATGAACGTAGCTAACTCATAGGGTATAGGTCACTTAGTTATACTATGTTTGATTGAATCATTGAGCTCGGCATGGCCGGTGTTCTCTAGACCAAATTAGGATCCAAGAGACACGGAATATGGGAATAGAGGTAGATTAAGATTTAATTCAGACAGACGGTATTTTTGAGACAACTTTCGGAATATCCTCGATTTAATTAATACATTTGTATGCTTAGGTTTAACTATTGTTTTGATTGTCTTATTGCATGTTCTTGTTTGATTGTTGCCTTAGGATTATCGCACTAGTAAAATACACCTAGCCTTAATTATTGTGAAATAACATGACGGCCCCTATTCGACTGTTCTTCGATATAGTACTGGAAATGCTTATGGCAAAGTACAAACGTATGGAAGTCAAGAACGACCGAAGGTAGTTGTGTTATGGATCAGTTAACAAACGTATTACTTAAGTTTCTATTTGTAATATAAAACACCCCTGTCTTGTTGCATACTTAAGTAATGTTGATAATTCATACGAATAAGTGATGACATCTTATCTGACCGCTTAGACCAGTTCTTCCAACCTATTCCGACGAGGGTAAAACCCGTTTACAAGATTGTTTATTCAACAAACTGTGCCATGATTCGGACGTCTATGATGACCGAGATTGGGGAATAGAATTCGAGATTAACTGTTAGATAATATGGGCATGCACTTGAGAGAACTTTCGGTGTATGCTTTAATATATTCTGCAACCCACGTGACATTCTATTTGCCTGATTGTGGATACCTCCGCGTTAGCCCGATAGTAGGATTGTAGTAATAACTCACATTAACTTATGAACTTATCCTCATTGGAACTCTTCACGCTTTAATATCACCTGAACCACTTCATAGTAAACAATCGCTTTAAACTGATGAACGCCCGAAGTAACCTCCATTTCTGATTTAATTTAGTTTAATCTTAGAATAGAAAACCCGTAATCCAAACCAACTCTCTTTCGCCCTAGTTAAATTCATAAAAGTCTCTAAATTCTCCTAGTTTCAATTCGTCGCGCTTTGAAGAACGATCCTAGGTCATACTTATCCTTTGCTAACCCGTAGAATAGCAATAGTAGTAACCCTAGGCCCCAACCTTATAAATTTAAAACCCACTGCTGGTGCCCGGATAGTCATCATTAACGACACCGACCTGTTCGGGCGCCAACAAGATCTTTGTGAATCTATTGATATAAGTATGAGGAAAAATGTAAAGAATGATCAATCATATATATAAGGTTACAAAATAAATAATTATGATTAAGAAAAGATTTATATTGAATAATATATAATATTTAAAGGGTGAAGTGTAATTATTTTAATTAAATTTAATTCGTTGGATCAACAAATTGACAGATCTTATTGAAGAGTTCAGATTGCTACATGAAATTTTGGTTTAATTATAGGTATGTATTATGATATGATATATGATATATGATATGTCGTATGGGGAAGTTACTATAGTAATGATTTGTCAAACTATCTATCTATATTTATAAAACAAAAATTTTTCCTTGATTTTTAGACATGCCACATCATAACATTTCCTTTTCTTTAAAGGCTCCTAACTTGCCACATCATCATATTTTTTTTTTTTTCATAAAAACCTTAATTATTAATTACTAAAACTATTATTTATCAATTATACTTTATTATAATAGCCTTTAAAATTCCTATATTATAATTAATATATAACAATTTTTACCTACATAAAAAAGGATTCATTTTCTAATCCATATCTTGTACATTGCATTTAACAAATATTATCATCATCAACAACCATGTTTTAAGAAAATTAGTTTTAATAAAGATATCTGAAATTGATTATTTTCTGTACATTTTGGTATATATTACTATTGAATTTCAGTAACAAATTTTAAACTTTCAACAACATTAAGATACAGTTGAAAACCTAAAAAACATATGATGAATTTTTATTTTTTTAATTACCTTGCATTGCATAGGCTCAACAAATATATTAAAGTTAACACAATAACTTACAAATTAATTTAATTGTATTATGTATTCAAACTTAAACATAATAACATACAAACTAATTTAAACTAATTTAATGGTATTATATAAATGGTCGTGCATCGCACGGGCTTAATGCTTAGTTTTTATATATAAAATAAATTTTAATTACCTATTAGAGCGTATTATTTTGGTTAACGATTACGTGTTATTAATTTACAAACTCTTGAACATTGTTTACAAAGAAGTTTGGTTTATAACTTTACGCTGAAAAGTAAAGGAATGATATATATGAAAAATATTGAAGTAAACGTAAAGTAATTGGTCAACATCACAAATTAATTGTGCTATCGATAACACTAATTATATGCCCATTAGTATATTCGGCTACTTACAAATTACTATATAACTGCACTTTTTAAACGGTCGTGAATCGCACGGGCTCAATACCTAGTATATATATAAATATATTATACTAATATACACGCAAGAAGCAACTAATTGCCATGTCATTATCCTATTTTGGTATTCCAAAATTAAACTCTTGAAATGAGACAAGCCTGAAGATTTAATATAGTAGAAGACAAATGTGCGCTACGCGTACGTGGAACAATCAATAAACGTTCGATGTGACATTCCAACCGTTTCTACTTTAATTTCTAGCTAGCTAGTGCTTGATCTACTTTAGTTGGGAATGTTTCAAACTTTTCAATATTACTACACTAGTCTACTTGCTATGATGCCTTTTTTCTAACATACGACTACAACTTTTTCTAAAGCAGTGTTCCAACTAATTATTATGATAAAGTTTTGTTATTTTAAACTGCTATTATAGGTTAAAAAATAGACTTAGAGAATATATAACTTATAAAATGCACATCACACAAAGTGAAATATTTGTAAGTTTGACGGTATAAATATGGGTGTTAACAAATACAACATCAAATTTGTTTCATACAACAAACTTATGCTTCTGCATACTTATACAGTAAACTATAACTGTTGTACAATGTGCTGTATGAAACAATTTTGTTGTTGTATTTATCAATTTCCTACATCTATATAGTATATTAATTTAGTTATTAATATTAATTTTGAAACGACTGCTTAGTTTATGAAAGTCTGATTTAGTTAGAGTGATTTGTACACTTCAAGAAGAAGTGATATGGACACCATAAATGCGCCATATTATTCACATAGAATAACACTTTGTAAAATATATTTGAGATATACAAATCACTACAGATAACTAAAATATAAATATACTTATTAGTTTGTATATGAGTAGTATACAAACAATGTTTTCTTTATACAAAAGGATTTGCCCCAAATAATTTGGATCAAATGACTTCTCTATCAGTACAAAAGTAAAAACTGAAATACAGAAAAATAAAGCGGAATATATTTAAAGACAATAAGACTTATAGATCAAAACCTTAAAATATTGAAATAACGAAGTGTTGGAAGATAACAAACTTGAATTGGTACACTAACTTAATAAGTTTCATTTTTAGACGATGGCTTCAATCTTTGACCGACTTATTCATATGATCTTAATTCAAAACTAAATATAACACACCACATTTTATGATACCATTTTTTTTTTTTTTACTCGGAAGCTCAAGTCCCAAAACATATATACATAAAATGACATGTCGTCATCTTCCAAATTACCTAAGTTATAAGTATTGATTAATAACGTTTACAAAACAATCCTTTATATCCTGGACATTATACAATCAAACCTTTTAAACTGTATTAAATAATATCAGAGTAATCCTAGTCAAACATTCTTCAGTTACTCCTTGACCCGCCCATAACCAGAGATATTAACCTGCAAGGAGTAAACAACGGGATTAGCACGAAGCTAAGTGAGTTAACTCATCACTAACACTACACTTAGTTTAACACCATGAGTCTACAACAATTAACACTTTGACTCAACATCACTAGAGGATCGGTGGCCCTTGTGGCACCCTCAGCCGCAGTGGCCCACCAAGCGACACTTACACCAACTGCAGGCCAATACAGTGGTTAACCGATAACGGATTGCTACCTTTAGTCAACACAAGCTCTATTCACAACACATGTTCACAACTTTTGTGTTGACTAACCTGTAACAACATCGTCCAACAAAGTTGACCTACTTAACACAATCACCAATAGGTTTCTTAACACTTGCTTACTAATTCACAAAATGCTTTAACACATGAATGCATCAATTAACACTTGAAGTAACCACATAAGTGATCACCAAATATAGTAAGAGATCTAAGTCCACTCACCGACTACCATAGTCGCCCACTCAGTAGTCTAATATCACTGAGTCTTCTCCATATCTGGAAATACAACAAAATACACAAGTCAGTTACTTGTATCAAATCTACATAACATTACTCCAATAGATTTATACCAACAAATCTCAATCCATATGTATTAACATAATCATCACATACATCAAGTTCATACTTCTTGAATTGTTTCTTAATCATGATTAGATATCATGTTAACCAATTTTTAACTATACATCAATTTAGTTATCACTTGTAGTAATTCCTCATAATTCATTCCATTAGTATGAATTATCATTATTAACCTTATTAGTTCATCCTCACTTAATAAATTATGATAATTATAATCAACTTGTCACATAATTCACATTAATCATTGATAACTAACATAATCACACCATTAACGAGATTAATAACTTTCAAATTATCAATCCATCAAAATCTTCATGTAACTAAATTAACTTACTCAATTCTAATATAGGGTTTTAGCTTTTAATCATGATATAAGTATCAATTAATCCTTCTAACATGATTACAAGGTAATAATTCAATAATACTCACAAACCCATCACTTTATTCATATGTTCATGCAACATTCTTCATTTCTAACTTAGGATTCTACTTATAATCAATAATTAAACATCAACTAACCACTATATGATCACTACAAGTCTTAATTTAAGATTAATCAAGTCAATTAAATCAAATATTCAAAACCCCCAATTTCTAGGGTTATATTAAACACGAAATTAACACATATAACATGATTAAGATGATGCTAGAATGATTATTACATGTTATTGAAGCTTAATTAACATTAATTTACACCTTTGAAACCCTAATTTCGGATTTTATTCAAGAACATCAAAAACCCCAAATTCTAGGTTGAAGAACATGAAGAACACAAGATCATACCTTGTTTGTGATGATTACGAAAGCTTGAATTCGAGTTTTAAAGCTTCAATTTGATGTTCTTCATGATCTTGATAATGATTTAGGGTTAGAGGTGTGTGTGTGTAATCGTACGTATGTATGTATGTGTGTGTGGGAATAAAACCGATTTATTCCATAGATTTTAGCATATAAGTGTGTAATTTTCATTCCCCGTATTTATTATTGTCTGGAACTTAAAAACCATTTGCGGGGAAATACAATTTTATTTTACCGTCAACTAAATAAATTTAAAACAAACAATATTTCACTAACCACAATATTTCCTGAGGCTTATTGACCTATTAAATTTACAATCAAACACATATAACAAATTTAAATCACATTTAAATTTACAGGAAATACTTATTACTCCTAGGCCCAATTTGAGGATGTTACACTAAATCTTCAAATTATTATGAGATTTTAAAGAACCAGTTATGATATAATCATGAAATAAGATAATACGAGATTATGTGATTTCATGACATTTTTACATTTAACACTTTCTTTGAAAGTCATATCCTTGATCATCACTATAAACAACAATATAATACATTGAAAATATTTTTTTTCCCCTTAAATTAATTACTTGGTGCATACTGAATCACCCATAAATTCATATGCTTTATTTCTCTTTAATGAAGATAAGAAAAGATAAACAAATAGAAAAACTAAAACATAAATATCTATGACCTTAAATATTATTAATTCTTTGCAATATTCATATATTTTAACATAACCTTTTTTCGGTTGGGTCTTAATAGCGTCTTTTTTTTTTTTACTTATTCAATAGAATTACTTACAAGTATAATTTAATTTTTCAAATTTGGTTATCAGCATCATGATCTGATATGTATATAATAATTTTACTTCAATCACTTTAACTATAACTTACAAGTCTTAATTGATGTCAAAAATCTTTTGGGAGACCTACGCCCCATAGAAACTGTCTACTTGAGAATGTCCTTTAACCTGCACGTCATGACACAAGTAAGAATTCTAGCTATTCTATAGTGGTATAAAAAAGCAATTTTAATTGTCTTCTAAACTTCCAAAGTTGACACATTTTACCATTGGTTTCTAATTACATTTTCTCTATTAGTATAAGAATAAGAGTAGTACGTATTTTAATTTTAATATAAAATCAAATATTACAACTTAAATATAAACTTATTCATCTAACAATATTCTGTAAAATGAAGCATACATTCACAAGAAAATAATTTTAAAAATTATTTAAAAATCAATCAATTATTATTTTATTCATGATAAAAGGAATATATTATTGTTAAAAGGGATTTGGCAAACAATAATGCAAGTAGAAGACAAAACATGTTACCTCATCACTATAAGCTTCGAATCGGTAGAAGCGACAGTTTGTCACACGTACAAGCCTTGTGTTCACTAATAAGACAGCTTAGGTAACACGATTTCTTAAACAAACAAAATTGTTCATAATCTTTCTTCCCAAAGATTCGTAACTGAGGTACTTTAATCGACATCTAATTGGTAATTTGTCGGAGATCGATATCGTTATATATCATACTTAATTATCTTCAAACACCAGGTCCATATTGTGTATCTCATACTTCTGTTTTATCGCAAATTGTGAGATATAGCAATGTGGAATGTTTTTAATAGAATGCATTTTGATTAATGATATGCCCATATTTAACTAATAAGTATGTTACATAACCTTGTGTTTTGAATTGCTAACTTGGGCATTATATCTTGATTACTTAACACTTAACTGAGGTGACAAGCACATAGCATATGTTACCAAATTTTTATTACTTTTATTAATTATTTTGATAATAATTGAAGTTCAAATTATATAATTACTTGTAAGATGTATGTCCAATTAGACAAACACCCATTTTAAGTTATATGAAGATAATTAAAAATACATGTTCAATTTAGTAATCGTACTACATCAAAAATAAAGGAATGGAGTTGGGGGAGTTTTCAACCATCTCAATGTACCTCTCTTGGCTATATTATTATCGGAGAAAATGGTGATAAATGGATTGTAGAAGTCTTGAATGAAGTTTTTTTTTTACTTAATTTTTTTGTTATCTCATGAGCAATTTGGAAGTGGAGAAATCATATTAAGCATCTGGTGAGGAAATGACATGAGTTTTTTCATCCGTTTTGCAATCTTTGCAGTTAAAGTATCGGGAAGAATCTAGATTATGTAATTGTTGTTTCTCTGGATTTTTGTATTTCTGATCTCTAACTCCTTGCTAGTTGATCTTTTTTAATGCAATTTTATTTCTGTTGTTCAAAAAAAAAAAGAAGAAGCATCTGGTGAGGAAAGAAGCAAAATTTAATATCGTTGAAAAATAGAAATACAATGGAACGGTTATAAATTGGAGCAACTGAATTCTCAACTTGTGAAATTTTAATCCCGATTAGTCTCATCTTGATTTTTATTCTATATCCTTTGTAAACTCTGGTTGCTTAAGCTTCTATTTGAGTCAATCATGTACTACTAGTTATTATTTAGGTAATAAAAACTTTGTTAAAAAGAATGCAGTTACAAAATAAAGAAAATAACATTTTGACTAGAAGACATCAATATTAGTTATAAAGACATCAACTTTCTATTGAATGGGGCGAGGAGGGTAGTATATTTTAATCTTTTTGTCACTTTGATGATCTAATAAACTTCTAGAATACATTTTCCCTTGACAAGATAAAAAGGCCAAAACGTTATTTGGACGCATCATTCCTTGTTCCCCATATATAAATAATTAAATATATTATTACTCAGTTTCATCTCCTAATTTTATGGCATGTGTTTATTTTTTTATAACTAAATCACTTGTACTCTCAATGGACTCACTTGTCTCTATCCTCAAATTGCTAGTTAACTAATCTCAACCCCAATCAAATTTGTCTCTCCAACACAAACCCTTTTTTCTTGCATTCAAAACCAACATTACAAAATATTCATAACTGATATTGCCAACTTAGGAAGTTTAGCCAAGCCAAGCCAAAATATTTAGCCGAGGCGAGCCGAGTATTGTGAAAACTATATGTTATTGAAGTTCAATGGATTGAAGGAGTAGCTAAAGGCTCTGAACTAAATAAGATGGAGCCAATATGGGTTGTCAAGATTGGTAGTTAGGTGTTACAAAGGTGGCCGGTGGCTTTGGCTGGTCACCAAACCACATATTCATATGTTAATATCTGCATTTAGACTATTAATTTAAATAAATAAATAGATAATGAGATTTGACATATTGATATGGGTTAATTGTTTATTTGAGTACTCAATTGTTATTGGATTATTATATATTTCATTCGTGGTTGCTGACTTTTATCATTTCAACCATACATATGTACGTATAGTATTTATAGAAGTGGTTGTTAAATAATTTACAAGCACCCATTCAATTTCTTTCTTTAATTATATAAAAAAAATAGTGCGAGAGTAAATGATACGCATGGGACGGATTAATATATGTTAAAAATGTTCAAAACTTATTATGTGTGGGTCCAATATTACTCGTATGCCAAGATTAATACAATAGTAAAAAACTTATATATTACTCGTATATCAATTAAACGCATGCAAATTAACACGTTGATCGACCCCTTATCGATCATATGTATCCCTTTTGTCCATTATGACGAACCAAGATTGATGGTACAAACCGAGTATACAAAACTTTGTAGGTCTTGATAAGATGATGATAACCTCTGGTTTTTTATGCTATAGTGTTATTTACTTATTTTAGGTAAAAGTCAATTCTGCACTTGTGTTTATTCTTATACATCTGTCCATATATTTTAAAGAGTTTGCAATGATGTACAGAATGATTAAATCAGAAAAACGATTGATTCATTTTCACTAACTGACCATTCATGATGATACACTGTATAACACCCCTCATTCTGGACATCAATATTATATGATTTTACTCGGAAGCGTATATTAAAAACATACTTTACTATTATACATAATGGAAATGTACATAACTTTTTCAAAATATGATACATCATAGTTTAAAGTTATTAAAACAATGTACACATATTACACAAACGGGGTATTATGTAATTTCAAACTTAGTTTATAACAAAACTATATCAGAGTTAGCAGAGCAGTCAAACATTCCCTGCCAAAGGCATCAACTTCCTGTCCACCCACATATCTATTCATAACCTGCAGGAAGTAAATGAGGGATTAGCACGAAGATAAGTGAATGAACTTGTCACACACAATTCAACTTAGCATAACTATGAGTTTACATCAAATAATCGTAAACACACATATTTCAATGAGGATCGGTGGCTCTTGGGATATTATAATACCCGGGGATTCCCCAAGAACACTTATCGTACATATCCGTATGGCCATAACGAACGAGACCGATAACTATTGGTTATTAAACTCATACACAGGTTTCAAACACAACAAATGAATCAAAACCTGTGTAAATCACATAATAACCAAAAAGTCCAACTACACGTTGACCTCAATAATCTGATACACAGAGGTTCATATATCACGTAGATTAATTCAATAATTAAGACTAAACAGTCTAATAAACACATCTATGTTTACTTGTTGCAACCAAACAGTTACAACTAAATCAAAAAGTGAGTTCTAAATCCACTCACCGATACCTCTGCAGATTCCACACTCAGCAGTCTTATATCACTGAGTCTTTGGAGTATCTGAAACACCACATAATACAAAAGTTAGTAACTTGTTCCATAATTATCATTCTAACATATTTATCAAATCAGGTAAGTCCCTGAAGTCTAAACAAATAAAAGTCCAATCTAAAATAAATTCAGAAAGTCTCAAAATGACGTTTAAAAACTGAAAAATACCATTTTGGACCCCTAGATGACCCCGAATGGCCAAAAACTGCCTAGACTTTTAGAATAGAGTCTTGATCATTGGGTCGTTTCCGAGTGGATATGCGAATTTCAACTCAATCCGAGTTAATGGAAAAATTTGTAAATTTTTAGTCACTAAAGGAACACTTGTGCACTTTTAAAATTTGCAAAACGAAAACTTTAAAAATTCTCGGTTCGCAGTGATCTCAACTCGCAGGTCAACTCGGTTCGCAGAAACTCGACTCGCAACGAAGTAACTCAGTTCGCAGAGCCATCTCGACTCGCAGAGTCATCTCGACTCGCTTCGGAACTCAGCTCGCCTCGTTGGACGAACTGGGTTTCGTAGCTGCTACTAAAATTCGACTCAAATCTCACCAAAACTCCGAAAAACTCATTTCTATGGTTTCTAACACTTTCACTAACATCAAATAACACCTAATAACAATATATCAAGCTTCAATTTGATTCAATCACTCAAAATCAAACTCAC
Source organism: Helichrysum umbraculigerum (assembly GCA_949592205.1). Lineage (NCBI taxonomy): Eukaryota > Viridiplantae > Streptophyta > Magnoliopsida > Asterales > Asteraceae > Helichrysum > Helichrysum umbraculigerum. The sequence continues at coordinate 124,531,193 of CATIUR010000004.1, forward strand.
TTTTAAAGAAGATGAAAGTGAACTAGATGGAGAAGATGATGAAGTTTAAGATGATGATATTAATAGTTATGATGTTGTAGAATCAAAATCACACAAACGAATTGGTGAAACTTGGTTATGGTTTCTTGATTTGGAGAATTTTGCAAATTTTTGGTATAAAGGAAGTGATGAAACTTTGAGGAAATACGGATATTAAGGTCGGCTCACAACCGACTTTGATATCCAGTTACTTTTAATTTTATACCCGTCCTAAATCTATTGTCTGGAACCCGAAACCCATTTGCGAGAAATTATTTTACTTTACCGTTAACTATAGTAAATTAAAACAACCAATAATTTACTATCCACAATAAGTCCTGAGACCTATTTATTTAAGTTTTACAGTAAAACAAATAATATCAGGTAATTCCTAAAACAATTAAATAATTAAATAAACTAGAAATTACCAGGCCACTAGAGAGGATGTTACACCCTGTAAATATATATAAAACGATTGAAAAGCAAAACTAACTTAACTGCCTTAACTACCTGACCATCTATTTTCACTATACTACCTTTACCGTACAATATATACAAAATGACCCATGTACTATCTTTCAGAAATGACAAAATGACCCTTGTACTTTAATACTCCCCTTCAAGATGAGAGTGAAATGTCAGATGAAACTCCCATCTTGCCAAGTAATTTGTTATGCTGATCTGCAGATAACACCTTGGTGAAAACATCAGCAATTTGATCAGTGGTGTATACATAAGAAGGCTTGACCAAGCCATGTTTCACTTGATCTCTAACATAATGACAATCCACTTCTATATGTTTGGTTCTTGCATGGAAAACTAGGTTAGCAGCTATGTAAATGGCAGCTTGATTATCACACTTTAAATCAACACAACCCAAGTCTTTGAGACCTAAATCTTTTAACAAACTAACAAGCTAGGTAACTTCACAGCAAGTAAGAGCCATAGCTCTATACTCTGTTTCAACAGATGATCTACAAATCACAGATTGCTTTTTGGATTTCCAAGATTCGGGGGAATTACCCAAAAGAACACAATAACCAGTGGTTGACCTTCTAGAGAAAGGACAACTTGCCCAATCAGAATCACAATAGGAAATAAGCTGAACAACTGAGCTTTTGGCTAACAAAATACCTTGACATGGTGCCTGAAGCAGATATCTGAGTAAATGCTTAACAGCTTGTAAATGCACAGAAGTTGAAGACTGCATGAATTGACTTAGTAATTGTACAGTGTAGCAGATATCGGGTCTTGTGATGCTAAGGTATATTAGCTTACCAATAAGCCTTCTATAAACCTCTGGATCAGATAAAGGAGTACCAACATCAGTTTGAAGTTTAAGATGTGGATCCATTGGTAGCTTATATGGTCTAGAATTAGATACACATGCTTCTTTGAGTAAGTTAAGAGTATACTTTTTTCTGAGAAATGAGTAACCCTTGAGTAGTTTTAGAGACTTCTAAACCCAAAAAATAACTCAATGCACCAAGGTCTTTCATATGAAAAGTACTGCTCAATTTAGCCTTTAACTGTGCTATATCTACATCACAACTTCCTGTAATAAGTAGACCATCAACATAGCAAAAGACAGCAGTGACGGCAGATTCAGTCTTTTTAACAAACAGAGAATAATCTGCTTTTGACTATTGAAAACTAAAAGAAATAAGAGCAGTAGATAACTTGGCAAACCATTGCCTTGGAGCCTGCTTCAACCCACACAATTATTTCTTCAACTTACAAAATGTAGAAGAATTATTATGAATTACATTTTGAACATGCTCCCCCTTACTGACAAAACCCATAGGCAACTGCATGTACACCTCTTCCATAAGATCTCCATGAAGAAAAGCATTGGAAACATCCATTTGACTAATGGACCAATCTTTCATGGCTGCAACAGCTAAAAGAGCTCTAACAGTAACCATTTTGGCTACAGGTGCAAAGGTTTCTTCATAATCAACACCTTTTCTTTGCCTATTACCCTAAACAACAAGCCTAGATTTCTTTCTTTCAATTGTACCATCAGCTTTGAGTTTTGTTTTATAATTCCAATGACAACCTATAGCTTTCTTTCCTAGTGGTAAAGTGGTAATATCTCATGTACCATTTAGCTCTAAGGCTCTTAACTCAGCATTCATAGCTTCATACCAATCAGAGTCTTTAATAGCTTCATGAAAACTATTTGGAGTAGTTTGAGAAGTCAAGGCACTCAAAAAGGCATAAAAGGTGGAAGCCAGAGTAGAAGAATAAACAGTATTAGCCCTTGGAAGAGAATAAATGGTTGGAGTTACAAAATCTTTTAACCAAACAGGAGGAACAGAAGGTCTGGTTGATTTTCTTACTGGATTTGAAGAACTTGTAGAGTGAGAAACAGCTGTATTGCTGTCAGAACTGACAGATGAAACATTGGATTGTGTTGGATCAACAGAAATAGTAGATGAAACAGGAACAAAATTATCATACCAGTGAATTATTAGAAGATGAGGTTGAATTATTAGAAGAAGTTAAAGGTTGCATCAAAGACTGCATACTAGACAAAGAGAAAGAAAAAAATATGCTCATAGAAGAATACATCTCTGGACACAAAAACAGAGTGAGTAAGAAGATTGTAAAGTTTATACCCTTTTTGGTGTTGTAGATAACCTAAAAACACACAAGGAGCACCTCTAGAAGCCAACTTATGAGGAGGTTTAATTAGATTGCTAGCCATTTCTAAGCAACCAAAAACTCTCAAATAATCATAGGTTGGTGTCTTGTTAAGCAACATTTCATATGGTGTTTTTAATTTAAGAACTGAAGAAGGACTTCTATTGATAAGAGGAGTGGCAGTAATGACACAGTCACCCCAGAATTTAAGAGGAACATGGGCATAAAATCTCAAGGCTCTAGCTATTTCCAACAAATGCCTATGTTTCCTTTATACTCTTGCATTTTGTTGTGGTCTATCCACACATGAAGTTTGATGTTCAATGTCTAAAGAAGTCAAATAAGGACCAATAGATCCTTTGACAAATTCTAATGCATTATCAGATCTGACAATTTTAATAGAAGTGTCAAATTGGGTAGAAACAAATTTTAGAAATGACTTTAGCACAAAAAGGGCATCATTTTTGTAAACTAGCAGATATGTCCATGTGGCTCTGTTATAATCATTCACAATAGTAAAAAAATATCTATAATTGCCATAAGTAGGAACCTTATAAGGACCCCATTATCCATATGTATAAGGCCAAAAGGTGTAGAACAATGAGAAGCACTAAGCTGAAATGGTAATTTTGTAAATTTTGCCATTAGACAAGACAAACAAGTATTTTTACAAGCATTATCAAGACAATCAAAAATGCCAGAAATGTGTTTGAGTTTAGAATCTGACATATGACCTAGTCTATGATTCCATAGACTATAAGTGGTTTTAAACACACTTGAGACATCTTTATTTGGTAAGGAATTAGCAAAGAAAGAAAACAGACTACATTTTTTTTAGAGCAGAAACAACAAGTGTAAAGTCTTGCATCAATTTGATCAAGTGGAATGTTGAGCAGATGATACAATCCTTCTTTCCTTTTACCCAGACCCAGAACCTTCCTTGTTGTCAGGTCCCGGAAGACACAAAATTTGAGAAAAAAAAGTGACAAAGCACTTAGAATCTTGAGTAAGTTTAGATACAGATAGCAAGCTAAACTTGAATAAACAGTACTACCAACACATCTCTCAGTTTCATGCCATTTTCCGAAGGTGCATTGCCAATTTGTGAAATAGTAGATTTTTCACCATAAGGAAGAGTGATTTGAGGTTTGAATCTCAGAAACTGAATATCCACAAGCTTTCCAGTATTTGGTGTCATATGATCAGTTGCACCAGCATCTATAATCCACCCTTCTAAAACAGAAGATGAACTAGACAAAAAATAATAGCATAAAGAAGTAGTAATACCTGCAACAATAATATGCTCTAATTCATCATCTGTATCTGAGTGACTGTTTTTAGCAAAGTGTGGTAAACTTTTCATGAGTTGTTCAAATTGTTTAGCAGACATAACAACTTGATTAGAATCAACATGAGCAGCAGTCCTCTTAACTTAGCTACCAGACTGAGACTTGGACTTAATACTCTGCTTATTTTGACTCTGCTTATATTTGTAATGCGAGCTTGGATAACCAACTTTTTCCCAACATTTATCAGGAGGATGCCACTTGTAACCACAAATACCACACTTTTCATTTTTGCTAGCATCATTTTTATCACTCTTACTGTACAAAGCAGTAGTTTCAACAGATGACAGATTACCACTAAACACAGCTCTTTGAGATTCTTCTTCCTGTAACAATGCACATGCAGACTCAACACTAGGCAAAGAATGTCCCAACAATATCTGACTTCTTTGTGAACGAAAATGGTTATCCAGACCATTTAGAAATTGGAATAACATTTGTTCTTCCTTTTGAGTATTCAAAGCAGTCAAGTCAAGAAAGCAGAAATTTCAGTTGTAACAGTAGTAAGTCTTGGCTTCGTTGAGTCAAGTTCTTTCCACACACGTACACTTCATTTTGGTGTAGTATTCACTTATATATTGACCTTGTTGAGCAATTTCATAAGTTTCTTTATTCAGTTATACTTTCTAGATCCATTATTCAAGGTAAAACTTTTTTCCAACTAATACCATATTTCACTAGCAGTACCAATAAATATGATAGATTTAGCAATTGAATCACATACAGAAGACATAATCCAGCTAATTACCATGTTATTACACAGTCCAGAAGAAAATCAACTAGTTGAATCAAATGAAATTCAACTTGAATCGCAACAATTGAACACAATTACATAGTAATTGAGCAGTATTTGATCGGAAACAAAAAAAAAAACGGAAAAATTAGGTTTTCAGAATTTCATCGCATCTCAGCTCTGATACCATAAAGAATTTGCAATGATGTACAGAATGATTGAATCAGAAAACCGATTGATTCTTTTTCACTAACTGACCATTCATGATGATACACTATATGTATATATATATATATATATATATATATAAAACGATTGAAACGCAGAAGTAACTTAACTGCCTTAACTACCTGACCATCTTTTTTTTTACTATACTACCTTTACTGTACAATATATACAAAATGAACCCTGTATTTTTTTCATGAATTTTAGATAGTTATAAGTGGGTCAAAAAAATTCGTGAAGTTCCAAAGGTCCGAAACTGACATCTGTTCATGAACCGAATTTTCTGGAAAGATCGGTATATTTTTAGGAGTTGAGTTCTAAACGAAATTGTAGCCAACATTTTAAGAAATATTTTGGTTCAAACCTCATGCATTTTAGTGACCTAGAACTCGAGATATAGCCTAAAGTGTGAGACGAAATTTCTATCCAGCAAGCTGTGTAAATCTATGTGCTTACTAATTAGTTTTTATCTCAAATTCGGTGTATTTCTAAGAGATGTGAAAGTTGTGGTCCACGAACATACGAAGATTTTGGAATATTTTTATTAGTCTAATTCGGTGTGCAAGATTTTATATAAATTATTTGGTGAGACTGATTCCGTGAGACAGAAACTGTCAAGTATATATGTTTATGAAAATTGTTTTTGAGCTTATGCTTTGGACATTAACTAGTCATAGGAACATACTAACATGTATACGAACATATTATAAGTAGTTTTGAAAGGTGATGAGATCTTACGAGTGTCGGTTTTAGAAACCGAGAAGATTGAAACGTGGCTAGAGTTGTGATGAACGTTTTTGCTTCAAACCTTCTTGTAATCCAAGGTGGTTTGATGGTAGTTTACGGTGGTGATGATGGCTGGTTTTTAGAGAGAAGGAAAGAGGGAGAGATTGTGTTGTAGAGAGAGAGAGAGGTGGTGTAAGAATGAGGAGTTTAAGGAATGTGTGTTTGGTTATTTAGTTAAAAACAAGATCCACCATTTGGGGATCTTGTTTTGGCCGGTTTTCTTAGTCAAAAAGGGAGGCAAGGTTTGTAAAAATCTTGTCTCCAAACTTCGGTATTAAACCCGTATTTGTTTACCTGATTGTTTAAACGTATATTTATACGTTATATGTCATTCGTATGTGTTTTAAATAACGATCAAAATTCAATAATTTAGTTGGTAGTATTACTCAATAATACTTGGTAAACATTTATAAAAATGTTTAGTTACAGTGTCGGGTTTGGTTTACGCGCTCGTGTTCGTTGCGTATAATTTATTTGATGCGATACGGTTTACGTGTTAAATATTATCAAAATAATATTTAGAAAATAATGTGATTATAAAATAATTTCATATTACTTAATAATTTGATTCACCAACGTCCATATAAAATGTACCGGAATCCATCCGATATGAAAGTGTACGATTAATTTTAATCGCGCACGTGTGTATATATAACAATATACATAATGATACATACAATTAGCCTAACATAGAACTTATTACATGTATTAACAAAGTGATTAGGTAATAATTACTAGCCCCTAATTTGTAGGGTGTCACAAAAACGTTACATTATTTAAACAATCGTAAAACTCGCAACCGACAACCAAATGGGCCCGACCAATATTTTGTAACTTGAGATACATTATTTGGGACAAAAACTTTTATTCAAAATATCGAGTTTTTAACCGGTAACTAAACGTATAATATAAATCTTTTAACGTATATATAAACATCGAAACGGACGAGAAAACTAACACCGCACGGAGCACAAATTAGGTAACCAAAAATTTGAGACACCCACTCCCTTGTGGGGTCCCATGAAGCCGTCCCTAAGTACCCCACTGCACCTCCAAAATTGCTTCTTTGACTTATGCAACCATCACACCACACCACCTCCTCATTTTTACCCACACTCACACTCAAACCCTCATTCACTCCATCTCCCCCTCTCTCTCTCCCTCCCCATCGTTTTTCACCATCATCATCACCTTCAAAATCAGCCACATCTCCATCAAGAGTCATCATCAAACCACCATACTTTGTAGGAAGAAAACAAGAAGAAGAAAAGGGAACCAAGATCAAGCTCATCATCAGCTTCATCTTTCCTCCATCATTTTTGTTATAAGGATCTAACACTTTCTCTCTCTAAATTACTTACATGTTACTTATTTAAATGTCTACTAGCTCCATTAACAAGATTATGTCCAAATAATGGGTTAAAATACGTTTTCACAAACATATATTCGTGACAGTTTTCTATCCTCAAAAACAGCCACACGAAAATGATCATATCTTGAGTTCTACTTTGAATTAGGCCATGAAACACATACCAAAATCTTCGTATGGAAAATCTTTACAAAAAGTTCTTCTTTGGATCTTTCCATAAATCTACGGATTTTTAGTTATAATCTGATATTTGAGCTGTTGTCAGATTTTGTCGAAATAGGTGTTCGGTTCCTTCGCGAATTTATTTACCTATCGAAACGGACTCAATAATTACCCGAAAAATTACGTAATGAACTAGATACATAGAGGATCAGTTGTGAATTTTTGTGAGAATTGATGTGGAATAGAAAGTGTAGAAAACTTGTGGCGAAACAAACCGACAAAAACCGAAAACACATTTTGGGCTGTTTTGGGAATGGAATAAAAACCGACACTTCGGGTCAACCATAAAACGAAACAACAATTTTCTTAGACTTTATAAACTTATTTAAGACATGTGTAAAAGTTTCGGGTCAAACCGAGCTCATTTGACCAAGTTTTTAAGGAAAAAGACATTTCAGCTGAATCTGCTGAGTGAGTCCAATCTCGGTTCGCAGCCCAAACTCGGTTCGCAGCCCAACTTTGCTTTGCGAATCCAAACTTGGTTCGCAGCCCAACTTTGTCTTGCTAATCCAATCTCGGTTCGCAGCCCAATCTCGGTTCGCAGCCTAATCTCAGTTCGCGGTCAAACTTGGTCAACATTTTTCAGCACTATGTAATTTACTCAAAATGATTACCAAACAATAATAATTAATCAATACGATATTAAACCAATGCAAGAACGGTTAACACGCACTTTTATAAGTATACAAATGAAACGAAACATAATAATAATATTTTGAAAATTATTATTATAAATCTCACCAACGGGCCGTACACGTTTTCAAAACACAAACAAACAATCAAACATTTAGACATAACTAGTTGATGGACAACTAGCATAGATGGTCTGTTGAGACATCTACTCACTCATATAACCTTGCGCGTTTAGGACGCCCGGCAGGTTACAGTCTTCGGACACATCATTTGGTACAACATCATAATTGCTTGCTTTGCAAACACATCAGACTCAGGTGAGTCTCATAGTTCCGCTTTTTTTTTACTGTTTTTACTCCCGGGGTGGGAGTACATGCTCAGTTTTTATTTACATGTGAACACAAGTACAAAACTCGATATATTGTCTACATGAGTTGTTATACTAATCATGAAGCCCTCCACATCATAGTTTGTTACTATGGATTTAGCGCGAGTGTTAGTGTATGGTACCATATGGGATTGACAATCCCCGTCCGGGGTAGTCGCGCTACCACGACTGCGGTCGAACAGACGCATTATCATTTGTTCATACGTATGTTTGATTAGGCACATGTAGGAGGCAACCTAGATCAGGCACTTGATTGTGATCCTAACACCTTAGTTAAGCTCAAACTATGAGCTCATGGCAGTAATATACACACTTATTTGATTGATTTCAAACATGATTAAATCTTGTGGTTCATACATTATTGTTTCATCATTACACCTGTGAGCTCACCAGCTTTTAGCTGACCTTTTAGCATGTATTCCCAGGTTCCCAGCAGCAGTAGGACTGCCTCTCAGGATTAGCTTAGCTTAAGTCAGCATGCAAACATCAGAGATTTCATTGCATTATTATATTAATTATGCTTTCAAATCTCTCATATCGGAACACGAGATAATGTAATTATCATAACAATGTAAACATTTTTTTAAATGTATGTATTTTGTTTAAACGACGCATATAGAGTCGTTCATTGTATCTTTATGATGTGATTACCTTGATTAGTCGCACCCGATGTATGTGATGTCGCTTATGAAAGCGCGTCTTGTTTTACAATTTATAAATAGAAATACCTAATAAATACTTTCAAGCAACCAGGTAAGAATACCTGATCAATTGTAAATATAGATTTGGTAAGTCGGATTCGAATACAGGGAAAAGGTGGAATATTTAAAATAGAAATTAACAATTAACTAGAAAACAGTAAATATGGAGGGCGTTTTAGTTCCGTACGAACATTCAAGAAAACATCTAATTTAGAATAAACAAACTTAAATAAAACTTTTAAATTAAAATAATAAATAAATAATAACAATAAATCCTAATTGGAAGGAATAAGTAATTGTATAGTTAATGTCACTTAGATTCATATTTCCCGATTTATTACGTATTGATTATTTAATTGTGATTCTTTTAAATCAACTTAATACCAAATTCTTCAATGAATACTAAGTCGAATATGAACTAGCCAACGTTTCGGGTCCAACTAATTCCTATAATCTAGGGTCCAACATAAAACACTGATTTCAATGTCACAAGATGATCAGTCAATTGTGTGCCTTTCCCTAAATTATGCATTAAACATTCACAACTCATTATAATTAACTCTATGGTATGACTCAACAATACCCAATAATTAACTTATTGTCTTGCTCATTTTAAAGTAGATAATTATTGTATACTCGACCTATCAGACTCAACGTATTTAGTGATAGTCCAAAACCCTAAGGTAGTACTAGCAATAATCAATAATCTTATAGGAACTCAATCTCATTAAAATTATTAATCACGTGAAGCAACAATAATAACTAGTTACCAACAACCAAGTGTCCACGAGCAATATAACAGTTTTCAATTAAATAACTTATTCAATACGCAATTATAATCGTTCAATAATCATAATCTAAGTTAAATTAACTACACAATCACTTAAGATACTCAATTCATCATAAATCAATAATAATCAGAATATTCAATAACAAATTCTTCAATGAAATCGAATAAAAGAATTATACCGAATCGAAAACGATGAACTACGAAAGATTTAGATGAATTATCCTCGATCTTTAGCTTCCGTACCTCCAAACTACTAAGTAAATTCGTAAACCTAACCTAAAAACCGAATATAAACCTCTGGAAACGAAAAACTAAAAAAAACTATCGAATTAGGGTTATTTTCCGTTTTTATACTTCCTGTGATTTTGATCCATACGGCGTATGGATTTCCATACGGCGTATGGATTGAATTCAAGCCCAGCCCATGTCCGCGTAACCTGGGCCTCCACTGCAGCAATCCATACGGCGTATGGAATTCCATATGGCGTATGGATGACTTTTCCAGCTGAATTTTTGATTTTTCTTCTTTCATTCTTTTCTTCGACTTCGGCTTTACTTATTTCTTCAAATACGCATCATTTAACTCTTTTATTGACTGTTTTCCTTCCTTTCTTCATAAACGTTCCATTTCCACATCTAATTGCAAATATGAACGAAATCAATATCTATTCTAAGCAAAATGCAATAAAAACATTCAAGAATAGGGGTGAAATACTTCTGAAATATAGTACTTTTGAGCGTTTATCAAACATCCCCCACTTGAATCCTACTTGTCCTCAAGTAGACTATCGATTCAAAAATCAAATTCTTAAGAAAACAGTCATCTCTATTAATCCAAATAACTAAGGTAAGAATTACACAACATCACGCATCTTCAACTCAAATGCTTAAATTTAAAAATCTGTTAATTCTAAAAACAATTATTAAGAAACTACGAGATTTACAAAAAAACTGATCTACACATAGAGTTATTATTCTTAAACATCAAATAGTTCACAATGATTACTGATATTGTTATCCAGTTAAACAATCTATATTTGAATACTCGAGCTCAACTTATTATTATTCGTGTAAATATTCCCTTAGACTCCCTGAAACTATATACTTTCATATTCATAATATGCCAATATTACATATCTTGAAATTTAATCAAAACAATCATTTTTCAAATCAAGACAGAGGTGACAGGTCTGTGCCTCAACACAACAAAGCAACATAACTTGATTTTGGTTTAGCAATAATGTTTTTAGTCAAACCATTGGTGACAGGTCTGTACCTAAGTACAACAAAGCGACTTAATTTGACCACATTTTAAAATCATGAGTTGTTAAACTCTTTTGCTCTTTTTTATTAGATATACTGACGGAGACCAGGTCTGTACTTTTGTACAACAGAGGAAACAACACCTAGTATATCCCCAAATGATATTAATTAAATTCCCAAAAATATGGCATATCACACATTACTAATATGAAAATTAAGACATATGTCATACATAGCTAGAGTTCATCTACAAGTAACATTTACTCCTTAATTATCATTTCTTAACAGCTCAAACATTCTCATATAAATCGCCTATCAATACATCATATAATGAAGCTAAATAACATCTTTAATAGCTTTAGTATTTAATTAAAAGTGTAGATAATTTTAAATTTAACCTACATAGTTACAAAATAATTATCTCTAGAAAACAAAAATTTTAATGCAAAAATTTGGTTGAAAAATGGGCAACTCATAACCTCCTAGTTACTTATTTTAATAAGATAACTATTAACCAAATTACAAAATCATCTACTTATTAACAGAACAATTATGTGAAAACTTCACTCTTTTCTCTCCCATCCCCCACTTAAAGATGTACAATGCCCACATTGTACAAAAAATGAAATACTTAAAACGGGAAAAAGAGAAAAGAACTTAGAACAGAAAAACTCCCCTGGAATAGTGTGCAGTTTAATGACAAGGAGGATACGAATTTCCCACATCCTCTCGATTCAATTTTTCGTTGCGCCGAACTTACTGCCAGCATGACACGTACTCACAACACAATTCTGAGGGATCAATCAACACACAAGATTAAACAATACCAGATTAAAACATTCTAATTAAAAATAACTACTACCGAATCCTAAAACTACCAATCAAACACAATTAATAAAACCTACAAATAAAAACAGTCATAATAATAATAATAAAACAATAATAATAATAGTGTCTGGAATCATAAACCAAATAGGATGAACATCATCCTAGTCACTGTCATCATCCTGGCGGTACTGGTACTGATGAGAAGGCACTCCATACTCTGACTGCGATGGTGGTGGTGGTCGTGGCATGAACTCTGGTGGCATCTGGTACTGGAATGGCTGATACGCGGGTCCAGAAGGAAACTGACCAAACAGCTGCTCAAACAAGCCATCCTGGTAGTCCAAGTGTGCACTGGTCTGATGGAAATGCTGTCTCTGCATATGTCGTCACCTCGATCAGTCACGGTCGTCAACGCAACGGAAATAGGACACGGCAGTGGAGTTTTAAATTTATAAGAGCTGGGGACCTAAGTTTTACTACGGCTGTATAGCATCAGTATGACCTAGGGTCGTTCTTCAAGCTAATCGTATTATGAAACGAGAGTATCAAGACAAGTCGTTTATTTTAGTGATGGGATTTTTAAAACAGAGTTTGAGTGGGTTTTTTGTTACTTAGGTCCGTATTTTAAAGCAATTAAATAAAAAGTAAATAAATGGAAAATAGAAATAGGGATGAAGTCAGTATGGAGGATATGTGTCTGTTATGACTTCGTTAGCTTATGCGGAGGTGATGCTAGGGTTTTAGTATGAAAACGTCTTTTAAAGGTTTGTGTCTTATTTGAGCTTAATTGTTTGTAGTGTAAACACTAATACCCTACTGATTGGGGAAACCAATCAATATGTCACTGAATACTAGGCCAAATTGAGTCTGATCGGAGGAGGATGCTCAACTCTTCAACGTTATCCAGTGATGGAGTAACGACCCTTCTTGGAATGTTAGTTCCTGGGTGCATGAGATAGAGTAACATACCCACTGAGGTTCCGACCTTTCTTAACACTACGGGGACAACGAAGTCAAATAAGGCATTTAAGATTAAGACTTGGTTTGGTGGATATTAACTTTATATTAATGGTTATATTTTAGCCTAGAGCTTTCATCACGGTGTACAGTGCGACTATGCATTTCCACAGTTTTCCAGACCCAAGATGTACTAACGGTGTACAGTGCATCTAAGCATTTCCACAGTGTTCCTGATCTTTAGGTGTACTAACGGTGTACAGTGCGATCAAACATTTCCACAGCTTTGAAGTCAAACCAGGATGTGACACAGTCTTCAACCACCGACATTTCCTTAGCTCCTACGTATTTGTACTTCACCAAAGGTGTTTCCAACGTTACACGAAGTACAGTGCCGTTTATCATGGTCTTTCCGGGGTCACATACTTTATGGTCACTCTAGACTAGTTTCAACTACGTTTGTATTAAAGCCCAACCATCTATGATATAAACCAGCCTTCACTATTTCCCAATAAATCCCTGATTGATTCACGGTGTACTATACGAAAGGTTTTAAATAGTATTTCCACAGCTACGCAATTCGGACCATGTTTACAGTTTCAGAAAACATAGATAGGTAGTGACCGTTTGATCAAGGTTCGCGACTCCTTGTCATAAAGGTTCTAACCACGTTTAATTGGAGGAAAGGCGATTTGGTTTAGAAATTCATAAATACAAGATTAATAGATCACCGGTTTTCATTTATATAATATAACTCGAAACATTATTTCCACAACGGATTGTGCCCACGACTTTCATAGCTTCCACGTTCCGTACTACACATATAAGTGATGATTCCGGCGCTATACAAATGAAAGCCGTATAACGTTACCTCCGTTATTTCATAATGTTATCCAATTAAATGTTTAAAGCAGCATCACCCCACACATATATAAACTAACTACATCATAACAAACACACAAGGAAATTACTCACTACGCATAATAACAGATCCTAAATCTAGCATAATAACAATATCAATTATCATTATAACAGATAAGGAAAGAAGTAACCGTTAATAAAGCGTAGATTGAATAAGCGTTTAGAGAGAGAGTACAAGCAGAACTTCCGCAATATCCTTGAAAATATTACAATAAAAGCCCCTGAACTATTCCCTACGCTATTACAAAAGTAGCCCCTCCGTTAGTTTCAGTTAAATATTAACTGAGAACTAACTAGACCTAACCCTAATTTCTAGAGAGAGAAAGAAAGAAAGAGAGTTTAGAGAGAGAGAGAGAGAGAGTGTGTGAGAGAGAAAGTGGAAATGGAGAAATGAATGGAATGATGAAGTGTGTTGAATGATGGAGGGGTGGCCTCCTATTTATAGGCAAAGCTTGAAATCAGTCGTACAACTCGCGAAGCACGCACGTACAAGCAAACGAAGCACAAACGGGCAGCATACAGGGTACCAGGGGCCGTATACGGCCTTCATAAGGCCGTATACGGTGTGTTATGGGCCGTATACGGTCTATGAAGGGCCGTATACGGTGGCCAAGGCCGTATACGGCCTCCGTCTGATTTCGTTCGTTGCTTAAAACGTCCGTATCTCCTTCGTTATGCGTCCGTTTGACCTGATTCTTTCACCTGTGTCTTCGTAATTCCGTTACGCTTCTAATGGTGCCAATATCACTGAAATTGGATGTGTACAACTTTAGCATAGACGAAATCACTTTATAGGAGTTTGTAACCGTCCAGTCTTTTCCGTCCTTTGTCCGATTTGCATGATTCTTGATTTTCTCGTCTCGATTTTACCTATTACATCATATCATAAGGTTAGAATATGTTTATCATAGGATAAATGAGGGTGCGAGAGTTAGTTGCTGTTTATTTGCTCCGTTTTGTTCGTTATTCGGATGTTTTTACTGATTTTTGTAGCAACGTCTATTTTCTGAGCACTTTAGTGAATTTTCGTAAATAATGATTGTTTTGAAATGTTTTCACTGAAGATGTGCCCAAAAAGTGTGGAATAATGGCCTTGAAAACATGACTTTTTGCGTCACATCAAGTTATCCCACACTTAGACGTTGCTTGTCCTCAAGCAACACTCAGTTTCTGAAACATTTTAAAACAATTTTTAGAGCGAGCTTCAACATTTTTAAGAGTTACCACTGTCAAATGCAAATAAGATAGTTTCAGGAATATAGGGAAAGATAAGATGATCCTTCTTTAAACAAGAAAAGATTCTCTTAGGCATACATCCAAATCTCATGATCTTGGAGTACACATGACTAGGCGATCTCACTAAAGGTGGTCACTCAATTCACTCAAAGTGTATCGGGTTTCCTATCAGTCTAGAACAAAAGAAATCGCTCAAATAGCCAGTCATGCAGCACTCATCGTCATAGGCTTGGTCGAGAATCGGATCTCCACCACTTAGGTGAGGACGGTGCTAATTATCCCAAGACATTCATGAGGGTTGTAGTGTTTGGTGAGGGGTAAAGGGTATGGATAGTGGTATTTTTTGGGTTGTAAGGGTTGCTTATCTTAAAACAACTGAGATTATGAACAACTTTATTTCAGAACGGAGAGAGAGGCAGCTTTTGGTCTTTTATCAGAATCTTGATGATACTTCAAAGGACTTTAAGCTTTATTCTTACGGAACTATTTTTCTTTCTTTTCTTCTTTTTCTTCTTTTTATTTTCTTTTTCTGCTTTTGTATTTTTCTATTTTTCTTTTCTTCTTCAGAATTTCTTTGCCAGAGAATTTCCAAGGATATTTTTCTTCTTTGATTCTTTCAGAAATCCCTTATCTTGAACGTTTCGAGTCTTTTCGCGGTGTCAATTTTTCACACCAAGGATTCTTCAATCTTTTTGAGAGCACGAAAGGGGTAGGATAAGACATTCTAAAAGATGTTCTTCATAACCGCAGAAATTCTAAGATAAGTTTGGGAGTATTTTGGGAAGTAGGGTTTATTGGGGGTTTTTATGAAACGAAAGGTTTAGGCTCAACAGGGTTTACTAGGTGGATCATCGATACTAAAAATGAGTATCAGAAGGGTTTTGGGCTTGAAGAGATATGTGAAAAGGGGTTTAAATCCTAGGGAATGTCAAGGTCATCTAATTGCACCTATACCGCATACGGTACACACCAATGTGGTCTTGAAGCATATGTCAAGAGCAAGTTCTAATTCAGAGATGCATGCATCGGCACACACAAGAAATGATTAGTGAAGCATTAAAGATGAATGCTATTAGGCTCAAGATACCTCACTGCAAATAGGGTTGTATGTGCTTCGTCATGCTTCCATCAGATTATTATTTCTTGTTTAAGCAATTTCCACCTTATTTTCCCTAGACTCCGAAATATATTACTCACATCTGAAAATAGCTCCTCTCAAAAGATATTTCGGCTCAAAATTAGCAGAGTAAATCAATAGATTTAGCTCATACTTTTAATTTTCTTGAAAAATTTTTGAAAAATTTGAGGAACATTTTCTGAGTTTACTATTTCGGACATTAAAAATCAAAGAAAACCAAGGTATTCTATACCTGCTATCCCACACTTAGAGGAACATTGTCCCTAATGTTCTCTTTAGTTGAGATTTACTGGAAGTAAAATCCCACACTTAGAGTTTGAACATGTAAGAAAATGTTTCTCAAGTGTTTGTTTTGGGCTGGAATCCCACACTTAGTGATAAGCTTAGGATAGAGTATAGACTACTTTCACAAACTAACAAAGCAAATAATATACAGAATCATAAACAAAAGAGAGTAAAGGTTAAGACACTCCCCAGATAGCGAGCAACGAAGAAGCTGAGAATCTGAATTTGCTGAAAAGAGATGTTGCCAAGATCTTTTTCTGCATTCATGAAGAGCGGCACAGCTTCAAGTGTCTTGCTATTTGGTTTCTTTTCCATCCATTATTCCCTTTGTGAATCAATCTCGTAAGTGTGAACACGTTGGTCGTACCAGTTTACAAACTCAAGGTATTTGCAAATGAAAAGATAAATCATCGTCTCAGAACTTTGAAAAGATATTTTCTACTACAAATCATTTTTATAAAACATGTGTTTTTAAACGAGTTCGAGCATAATGCATAAAAGTAGTATGCAAGTACCTCAAATGCTCGAAACACATGAATTATCATTTTTCAAATTGATTTCCTTATTTCTGAGACGAGTGGTTTATTTGAAAATGAGTTGTAATATCAGAAAAGTGTTTTGGTGACGACCAAGTGTGAAGGATAGTCAGAGATATATCTTCACTTATTGACACTGTTCTCTCTATACGTCTTATTACACGAGTTGCCTCCCGAGAAGCGCTGCTTTTAGAGTCGAGAGCTCGACTTTGCCTTCCTTCAGATTTAGTTGGTGCTGGAACCACCAGGACCGGAAGTGCGCAGTAGTGGAATCCTGGGGTTGGGTGGGTATATTCTCAGAAAATGGCGAGCGATGATGTCGACGATGTTTGGGATCTCAGATGAAAGTATGGGGAAACTCTGCAGATGCTGCTCTGTAATCTTTTTTATGTGCAGCAGGTCCCAAGTAATCTCCTTTACTGTGCTGGAGATAATTCGGCGGGAATTTAGAAAAGAGAATCCATCAGCTTCAATCATCTCTCGTTCAGGATGGTATTGTCTGAGTGAGTCCATAAATCCAAAGAACTGCAGGTGTAAGGTCTCGTGATCTGCAATACTGGAGTTTACTCCAAGTTCTCGGATAGATTCATGAATACCCTGGATGAGACTGGTCTGGTAGTGGGAAAACGTGAGGTCGGAGTTCTTAAAGGTATTGTTCATCATGTCGTAAACCTCACGTAATCCGTAGTTGAATATTTGACTATGTTCTTCATCAGGTACTTCAGCGAAGATTTCCTTGATTCGATCAGTGAGGAAGTTCGCGATGTTAACCATTGAACCTTCTGGAATAGAAGAAGGGATGACACGCGTCCTCTCGTCAGAACTCTCGTACTCGAGATCTTCGGCAATCTTGTGAGCGTGGTACTCGATGGTGCAGTCAATGTAGAACCTATGAGGAGAGGTCTCGTCGATATGATCATTCCTAGCCATAGAATCTAGGAGTCCCCTAAGATCATTCATCAACCGGATGTCTATGTCTGCGTCAGGATTCCCAGTAACATTGTACATATTGCTGCGATAAGAATTTAAGAACTCGTGTTGCTCAGCAGAATATGGAAATGCGGATCTGAATAGTGTATCATAGATCTTCCTGTACATGCGTCTTTGGTCTTCAAAGAACTCAAGCTCCTCAGGTGTTGGTCCAGCAGCGTGGTGCTCTCGTAGCAACTGAGCGGCGAGGTCTTCGGCAAAGACATTTAGGCGGTTGTGGAAGAATCTGTAATCTTGGGAATTCTCGGCTTGGTTGACCTCAGATTCGGCTATGATTTCCTCAATCAGGTTCCTTTGGTGTGGGGTGTAATCATTGGTTGAGTTAATGATAATGCTTGTCATTATAGGTATGTCGTTTTCGAATTCTTCAATAGCATTTATCATTTCCTCATGGTTGGAGATAGTCGGAATTTGAGGAGAAGCGGAAACAGTCGAAGATGCAAGAAGTCGGACAGACCGAATATCTATTGGAACATCAGTATAGATGATGTCATCGTCATCACTCTCCTCAGCTGGAGTATCCCTAGCCTGGAAATCAGGGAACTCAACACTATCGGATGGTGGAAGGGAGTCATCAGTAATCTGAGATATCGGCTGAGAGGAATCCATCTCGATGTCTTTTTCCTCCTGAGAATCAGAATCACGGCTAGATCCGGATGTACTTCCCTTCTCGAACTGACTTCGAGGTGCAGATGCGTCAAAGGTTTGAATCCTTTGGGGAAGTCGGGATGCTTTATATGCTGCAATCTTTCTCAAGAGTTTGTCTCGAAGCTCCGGGTGCTGTGCGGATAAAGCTATAGTCTTCTCAATATTCAGCAGAGCGTCAAGTCGAGGAGACACGAGAGGTTTGGTGGGATCAATAGCTGATGCAATTAGTTTCTCCATGGTGAGACCAAATTCTGCATCGTGAGAGTAATCAGTCGGTGGATCTTTATCTGATTCATCTTCTGACAGAGGGATGAAGTTCTCGAGGTTTTCGATCTGCATAATCTCTGCTGTCAGTAAATATGAGTCAGGAAGGTATTGATGAGGTGGTGTGGACTGATATACTTCCTCGGGCTCTGATTCTTCTTGTTCTTCCTCGGATTCTTCCATTTCTTCTGGTTCCATTTCTTCCATCTCTTCTTCCTCTGGTTCTGTTTCAGGTTGTTCCTCTTCTTCTTCATCCTGCTCTGAGTCTTCCTCATCTTCTATTTCTTCCTCTGGTTCAGATTTTTCCATTTCCTCGTCTTTTGATTCTGACTCTTCAGTAGCTGAAATAAGACAAGTATGCTCGTATGGCCTGTAGGGTTCTGGCTCTGAATCAGAAGTGTCATCATCCAAAGTAATTCTGCCCACGGATATTGCGTATATCTCTGCATGCTCCATTATTGAACAGTTGGTCTGATCAATCTTGTATGATATTGTTTGTCCATGTGCTCGTAGACTGATAACCTGAGCATATACATCAATAATAGCACGTGCAGTATTCATGAATGGCCTACCTAGGATAATGGGTATGTTAATGTCTTCCTGTATATCCATCACTACAAAGTCAGTGGGGAAATAAAACCTGTCAACTTTTACCATGACGTTCTCAGCAATGCCTTTCGGGTATCGGACTGATTGATCGGCAAGCTGGACGCTCATTTTAGTGGGCTGGAGAGGTCCTAATTCTAATCTGGAGTAGAGCGAGTAAGGCATCAGATTGATACTAGCTCCAAGATCGGCCAAGGAGCGTATTGTGCCTGAGTGATAGATGGAACAGGGTAAGGTGAATCGTCCCGTGTCTCCTAGCTTTTCCGGTAAGGCATTCTGGATGACGGCTGAACACTCGGCGTTCAGGGAGACTTTAGGAGTGGAAGGAATCTTGTCCTTAGTTGCCAGCATTCGTCGGATGTACTTTGTACTAGAAGGGATTCTAGACACGGTGTCTAAGAATTTTCCATCAAGTTTGAATGACTTGGCATTGTACTTCTTGTGCAGGCGGTTAGGGAAAGGAATCTCAACTTCACGATTCGGCGTGGGCATTGATTTGGTCTCAACTGTCGGCGGGACAGGAGAATGTTCCCTTGGAGAAGTAGTCATAGAAGGAGTTGGTTTATCAGAGTTTAAGGTCTTGGCTTCCTCGACGTGGGGGTTCTGAATGGTATTGCTTGGTAAGGTCCCTTGCGGTCGGGTATCGAGACGTTGGGCTAACTGACCGATCTGGTTCTCAAGGCTTTTCAGGACCGAGAGTTGATTTCGAAGGAATAGATCAGTTTGGTCTTGTCGAGCCGTAGTCTTTTGGTTGAAAGCGGTCTGACCTTGGATAAATTTGTTGAGGTTGTCATCAGTACTCGTGACTGGAATGATGGTCTTTGCAGGTTCAGCAGGCTGGCTATCCTCAGTAGCGGTTAATGGAAGTGGTTGATTGTATGGAAGTTGTGGTTGTTGGGGGTACGTCGGATATCGTGGCTGAAACCTGGGCTGGAAAGGGGGTTGGTTGTTCCGTGGAGGATATTGGTTTCCTCGGGTTCGTGGTGGTGAAGTTCTTGCGAAACCGGGCGGATTTTGAGGTCTGACAGGAAACTGGGCATAGTAGACTGAACCGTCAGTAGGATCTTCGTACTCAACCTCGTATTCTTCAGCGGGATGGTTGGTACAGTTCTGGCAAGCCTGAACTTGGTGGATCTGCTGTGGTTGTTTCTTCAGATCTGCTATTTGTTTTGTCAGAGTCTCAATTTGATCGCTCAGAGACTTAATGGCTTCAGTTTGGCGGGTGTTGTTTGTGGAGAGGGGTAATGATGGGGATTGCTCATCAGACTTCCAATCGTGGTGATGCATCGTCATATCCTCAATCAAGCTCCATGCTTCATCATCAGTAAGTTTCATAAAGTTTCCTTGAGCTGCTGCGTCAAGATTGATGCGATGGTTAGGATCAAGACCTCGGTAGAAGGTGCACACCTTGTCAGTCTTCGTCATTTGGTGGTTTGGACATTTTCTCAGTAAACTCTTGAATCGCTCCCATGCTGAGTAGATAGATTCATCGTGGGCTTGTTGGAAGTTTGCGATGTCATTCTTTGCCTGAGTTTGTTTGGACGGGGGAAAGTATCTAGCGAGAAACTTATTACCCATGTCGGTCCATGAGGTGATTGAGCCGGTCTCAAGTCCCTCAAACCAGGTAGAAGCATGTAAAGCGAGAGAATAGGGGAACAAGTATAAGCGGATGATGTCCTGCTCAACCCCATTCTGCTTATAGGAGTTTGAAACCTGAATGAATTTGTCGATATGAGCGTTGGGATCATCACGGGGTAGACCGTGGAATTGGCAGTTATCTTTTATGAGTTGTACGATGTGGAGTTTAATGAAAAACTTAGAACAGAAAAACTCCCCTGGAATAGTGTGCAGTTTAATGACAAGGAGGATACGAATTTCCCACATTCTCTCGAATCAATTTTTCGTTGCGCCGAACTTACTGCCAGCATGACACGTACTCACAACACAATTCTGAGGGATCAATCAACACACAAGATTAAACAATACCAGATTAAAACATTCTAATTAAAAATAACTACTACCGAATCCTAAAACTACCAATCAAACACAATTAATAAAACCTACAAATAAAAACAGTCATAATAATAATAATAAAACAATAATAATAATAGTGTCTGGAATCATAAACCAAATAGGATGAACATCATCCTAGTCACTGTCATCATCCTGGCGGTACTGGTACTGATGAGAAGGCACTCCATACTCTGACTGCGATGGTGGTGGTGGTCGTGGCATGAACTCTGGTGGCATCTGGTACTGGAATGGCTGATACGCGGGTCCAGAAGGAAACTGACCAAACAGCTGCTCAAACAAGCCATCCTGGTAGTCCAAGTGTGCACTGGTCTGATGGAAATGCTGTCTCTGCATATGTCGTCACCTCGATCAGTCACGGTCGTCAACGCAACGGAAAGAGGACACGGCAGTGGAGTTTTAAATTTATAAGAGCTGGGGACCTAAGTTTTACTAGGGCTGTATAGCAGCAGTATGACCTAGGGTCGTTCTTCAAGCTAATCGTATTGTGAAACGAGAGTATCAAGACAAGTCGTTTATTTTAGTGATGGGATTTTTAAAACAGAGTTTGAGTGGGTTTTTTGTTACTTAGGTCCGTATTTTAAAGCAATTAAATAAAAAGTAAATAAATGGAAAATAGAAATAGGGATGAAGTCAGTATGGAGGATATGTGTCTGTTATGACTTCGTTAGCTTATGCGGAGGTGATGCTAGGGTTTTAGTATGAAAACGTCTTTTAAAGGTTTGTGTCTTATCTGAGCTTAATTGTTCGTAGTGTAAACACTAGTACCCTACTGATTGGGGAAACCAATCAATATGTCACTGAATACTAGGCCAAATTGAGTCTGATCGGAGGAGGATGCTCAACTCTTCAACGTTATCCAGTGATGGAGTAACGACCCTTCTTGGAATGTTAGTTCCTGGGTGCATGAGATAGAGTAACATACCCACTGAGGTTCCGACCTTTCTTAACACTACGGGGACAACGAAGTCAAATAAGGCATTTAAGATTAAGACTTGGTTTGGTGGCTATTAACTTTATATTAATGGTTATATTTTAGCCTAGAGCTTTCATCACGGTGTACAGTGCGACTATGCATTTCCACAGTTTTCCAGAACCAAGATGTACTAACGGTGTACAGTGCATCTAAGCATTTCCACAGTGTTCCTGATCTTTAGGTGTACTAACGGTGTACAGTGCGATCAAACATTTCCACAGCTTTGAAGTCAAACCAGGATGTGACACAGTCTTCAACCACCGACATTTCCTTAGCTCCTACGTATTTGTACTTCACCAAAGGTGTTTCCAACGTTACACGAAATACAGTGCCGTTTATCGTGGTCTTTCCGGGGTCACATACTTTATGGTCACTCTAGACTAGTTTCAACTACGTTTGTATTAAAGCCCAACCATCTATGATATAAACCAGCCTTCACTATTTCCCAATAAATCACTGATTGATTCACGGTGTACTATACGAAAGGTTTTAAACAGTATTTCCACAGCTACGCAATTCAGACCATGTTTACAGTTTCAGAAAACATAGATAGGTAGTGACCGTTTGATCAAGGTTCGCGACTCCTTGTCATAAAGGTTCTAACCACGTTTAATTGGAGGAAAGGCGATTTGGTTTAGAAATTCATAAATACAAGATTAATAGATCACCGGTTTTCATTTATATAATATAACTGGAAACATTATTTCCACAACGGATTGTGCCCACGACTTTCATAGCTTCCACGTTCCATACTACACACATAAGTGATGATTCCGGCGCTATACAAATGAAAGCCGTATAACGTTACCTCCGTTATTTCATAATGTTATCCAATTAAATGTTTAAAGCAGCATCACCCCACACATATATAAACTAACTACATCATAACAAACACACAAGGAAACTACTCACTACGCATAATAACAGATCCTAAATCTAGCATAATAACAATATCAATTATCATTATAACAGATAAGGAAAGAAGTAACCGTTAATAAAGCGTAGATTGAATAAGCGTTTAGAGAGAGAGTACAAGCAGAACTTCCGCAATATCCTTGACAATATTACAATAAAAGCCCCTGAACTATTCCCTACGCTATTACAAAAGTAGCCCCTCCGTTAGTTTCAGTTAAATATTAACTGAGAACTAACTAGACCTAACCCTAATTTCTAGAGAGAGAAAGAAAGAAAGAGAGTTTAGAGAGAGAGAGAGTGTGTGAGAGAGAAAGTGGAAATGGAGAAATGAATGGAATGATGAAGTGTGTTGAATGATGGAGGGGTGGCCTCCTATTTATAGGCAAAGCTTGAAATCAGCCGTACAACTCGCGAAGCACGCACGTACAAGCAAACGAAGCACAAACGGGCAGCATACAGGGTACCAGGGGCCGTATACGGTCTTCATAGGGCCATATACGGTGTGTTATGGGCCGTATACGGTCTATGAAGGGCCGTATACGGTGGCCAAGGCCGTATACGGCCTCCGTCTGATTTCGTTCGTTGCTTAAAACGTCCGTATCTCCTTCGTTATGCGTCCGTTTGACCTGATTCTTTCACCCGTGTCTTCGTAATTCCGTTACGCTTATAATGGTGCCAATATCACTGAAATTGGATGTGTACAACTTTAGCATAGCCGAAATCACTTTATAGGAGTTTGTAACCGTCCAGTCTTTTCCGTCCTTTGTCCGATTTGCATGATTCTTGATTTTATCGTCTCGATTTTACCTATTACATCATATCATAAGGATAGAATATGTTTATCATAGGATAAATGAGGGTGCGAGAGTTAGTTGCTGTTTATTTGCTCCGTTTTGTTCGTTATTCGGATGTTTTTACTGATTTTTGTAGCAACGTTTATTTTCTGAGCACTTTAGTGAATATTGGTAAATAATGATTGTTTTGGAATGTTTTCACTGAAGATGTGCACAAAAAGTGTGGAATAATGGCCTTGAAAACATGACTTTTTGCGTCACATCAGCATAAGATCTATCTGATCAAACCTCTGAGTCTGATGTAACTGCATCTGGTGCATCTGCTGAGACAACTGATCAAACTCCGTAGCATAACCTCTGTTACGGCCTCGTGCCGTACCTCGACCTCTATCACTGCCACTCGTATCTCCTCTAGCCCTTGCCTGCCTCGACTGCAAAGTCTGTCCTACCGGAGTAATCGGAACCCAGTAATACATCTCTGCAGGACCACCATAGGTAATGCATGGCTCAATGAGAGCAAACGCCTCCAACCGGCGTGCAGTCAACCATCCCATACTAGGCTGAACAATCGTGCATGACCCCATCTCATCCTGAGTAGCCAAACCAAAGTATCTAGCCAAACGAGTAACAAAGTGACCTCCACACAAACTACTACCATCTCTAGTACCAGTAGCTCTCTTCGACATCCACTTCGCCAACCTCCAAGGTACATTCACTAACCTCTTCCTGATAATCGAACTCAAATAAAACAAGTCAGGCCTCGAAACTTTCTCAGGCCCCTCCTTGCGACCAACAATGGTGTAAGTCAACAATCTGTGAATGAGTCGATGACGAGGATCTCGAATACGCGTGTAAGAAGGTGTCGAACTGCCATAACTACCCTGGGCAATAAACTGCCACTCCTGCTCAACTTCCAAATTAGTGAGCTTCTTCACAGCACCTGTAGAAATGTGGTTTAAAAAGTGAAGATTATCCAGCTTATTGGGCTCATAAAGTCCCAATCCCAAAGCAAACTGAACCAAGGTCATCTGTCTGGGCTGTCCCCCTAGCTGGAAGAAAATGGAATTCTCAGTCCATTGAGTCGACCTGGCGTCAAACCTAAAAGTGCTATAAAACTCAACAACCAGCTCTCTGTAGATATCCTCCCTGATACTGAATAACCGGGACCAAGCATAGGAAACAAATCCAATGTTTCCATCCTCTAGTACATATGGAACTGCAAGTAAATTCCTAATGGCCTCAGCACCATTAGTAAACCCTTCTCTAGCAATCACATGCTCCAAAACATTCCAGTTAACAGCATCAAACACCTCAATTGACTGGCCAATATTAGAAGCCAGACGATCTCTAAACTGCATCCTAGCAGTCTCAGAATATGACCCATGAAAAGTGAGGTATCTATGAGATCTAATCAACGGGTTTCCCAAAGTTTCACCTCCTCGTGCTCTCCTGTTAGACATGATAACTGCTGAACAAAACAATTGTTAATAATACTAAATAAGCAGTTAATTGCAAAAAGGTTACTAAAAAATTTCGGCAGCATTTCGGCTTAAAATTGAATAATCCACCATAAAGGTTTAGCCTACAACTACCGCAACAACCAATTTCATGAACCTAAATTACAATTTTTAAACAAAAACCACTCAAATTGCATACATGTATATACTTAATTAAATATTCATGACAATTGCCTAATCAAATGCATTATAATAACTTGGTACCATTATGAATATACGAAATTGCACAATCACTAAACTCGAGTATTAGTAACTAGCAAACATCCATAAAATCTCAAAATGAATTATTGTAACACAATTAATCAAAATAACAACTTATCACATAACCGTAATCACAAACACTTGTGTACCAAACAAATATTTGCATTAATCATCATGTGGTCAGAAAATTAATAAGCACTAAACTAAAACATGGCACAATTGAGTTTCTCATATTCACATTTCATCATTACTAACGAATAATTCG
Source organism: Helichrysum umbraculigerum (assembly GCA_949592205.1). Lineage (NCBI taxonomy): Eukaryota > Viridiplantae > Streptophyta > Magnoliopsida > Asterales > Asteraceae > Helichrysum > Helichrysum umbraculigerum. Next base: position 124,557,421 of record CATIUR010000004.1, read on the forward strand.
AATAACATAAAATATGCAATACAATCGAAAAACAAGCATGACATTGCAATGTATATAGCAACTAGAACATAATTCAATCAGAACATGCTAATAATCATACCCATATCCGAAATACCCAAAATTCTATCATAAACCCTAACTTCCAAACGAGTGATTTAACCAACGAAAATGAAAACGGGAAGTTATACCTTGTAGAGGAAAGTGCGTGTAACACGAATACGCAAAAATGGCGATGAATGCGTGGCCGGAATTTCCGTTTGGGGGTTGTGGGTGTGAAAGCCGTAGGTGGTTTTGAAGAAAAAGGTTTTGGAGTGAAAAATGAGGAAGAAAGAGGCTGCTGGCGGTTTTCTGCATTTTTGATCCATACGGCGTATGGATTCCATACGGCGTATGGATTAAACAGGCCCAGGTCAACTCATTAAACCCAGTCAACGGCCCGGTCCAGCGGCCCAATCAATCCATACGGCGTATGGATTCCATACGGCGTATGGATTGAAAATTCAGAATTTTTTCAAAAACGATTTTCAAACCCATTTTTAACCCAAATTCATCACTAACTTTATATAAATAAATCTCAAACCTGGAGGATAATCACGACTTCAAAATCTTCACAATTCCACACTATAAAATAAATAACAAATTAACAAACAATAATGAAGAATAATATTCAAAATAATACTTAATATTAAAATCACACATTCAAAAACAAAAATCCAAAACAAACAAAAGTCTAACATAATCCAAAACAAACCAGAAAGTTAGAAACAATCCAATAGCATAAGAAATATAAAAGGGATGAAACGATGAAATTAGTTCAATGGATAGAGGACAAGGAAGCTCTTCATCATTTCAGTGACTACATTTTCAACCCCATTACCAAAAGTCGCAAAACTTTCCAAATGTCCATTGGCAACATGCTGAAGATAGACCAAGTCCCAGCTGATTCCCTTTATCACTTTATTATTTACTCCCTCAGGTGCCAATACTAACTTATCACCTACCAGCTTGTACTCACGGTCGGGATGATTCCTCTCAAACTCACTCATAAACTCCAAACAATCTGCCACTATCCCAGCATGCTTACTCAGAATCGGTTCTTTCCTTAAACTTCTTATTCTAGTTTCAATCCCTGCAATTACCTCATTCTGAACACAAGTTAGTTCTAATCCTGAATCTTTGAAGATTTCAACCAATTTAGTGTATATTTCCACCATCCCATAGTGGAAATGCTCCCTCATAGTTAGAACCTTATTGTTATCAACTAAAACATCCAAGTTCAGTACCACATAAGTAGCCAAATCAATATCAAAATGAGGATGAATGAAATCCGGGTGAGGCCTTTCTTCCTCTTCCTTCGCAAAGCGATCCATTTTTGTCACCATCTCATGAAGATAGTAATGAATAGTACTCGTAACAATGAACCGATGAGGTGTAATATCAGTCAAATGGTCATCTGAATGTAGCAATCGAACCAATTCCCTTATGAAAGCGCGTCTTGTTTTACAATTTATAAATAGAAATACGTAATAAATACTTTCAAGCAACCAGGCAAGAATACCCGATCAATTGTAAATATAGATTTGGTAAGTCGGATTCGAACACAGGGAAAAGGTGGAATATTTAAAATAGAAATTAACAATTAACTAGAAAACAGTAAATATGGGGGGCGTTTTAGTTCCGTACGAACATTCAAGAAAACATCTAATTTAGAATAAACAAACTTAAATAAAACTTTTAAATTAAAATAATAAATAAATAATAACAATAAATCCTAATTGGAAGGAATAAGTAATTGTATAGTTAATGTCACTTAGATTCATATTTCCCGATTTATTACGTATTGATTATCTAATTGTGATTCTTTTAAATCAACTTAATACCAAATTCTTCAATGAATACTAAGTCGAATATGAACTAGCCAACGTTTCGGGTCCAACTAATTCCTATAATCTAGGGTCCAACATAAAACACTGGTTCCAATGTCACAAGATGATCAGTCAATTGTGTGCCTTTCCCTAAATTATGCATTAAACATTCACAACTCATTATAATTAACTCTATGGTATGACTCAACAATACCCAATAATTAACTTATTGTCTTGCTCATTTTAAAGTAGATAATTATTGTATACTCGACCTATCAGACTCAACGTATTTAGTGATAGTCCAAAACCCTAAGGTAGTACTAGCAATAATCAATAATCTTAAAGGAACTCAATCTCATTAAAATTATTAATCACGTGAAGCAACAATAATAACTAGTTACCAACAACCAAGTGTCCATGAGCAATATAACAGTTTTCAATTAAATAACTTATTCAATACGCAATTATAATCGTTCAATAATCATAATCTAAGTTAAATTAACTACACAATCACTTAAGATACTCAATTCATCATAAATCAGTAATAATCAGAATATTCAATAACAAATTCTTCAATGAAATCGAATAAAAGAATTATACCGAATCGAAAACGATGAACTACGAAAGATTTAGATGAATTATCCTCGATCTTTAGCTTCCGTACCTCCAAACTACTAAGTAAATTCGTAAACCTAACCTAAAAACCGAATATAAACCTCTGGAAACGAAAAACTAAAAAAAACTATCGAATTAGGGTTATTTTCGCGTTTTTATACTTCCTGTGATTTTGATCCATACGGCGTATGGATTTCCATACGGCGTATGGATTGAATTCAAGCCCAGCCCATGTCCGCGTAACCTGGGCCTCCACTGCAGCAATCCATACGGCGTATGGAATTCCATACGGCGTATGGATGACTTTTCCAGCCGAATTTTTGATTTTTCTTCTTTCATTCTTTTCTTCGACTTCGGCTTTACTTATTTCTTCAAATACGCATCATTTAACTCTTTTATTGACTGTTTTCCTTCCTTTCTTCATAAACGCTCCATTTCCACATCTAATTGCAAATATGAACGAAATCAATATCTATTCTAAACAAAATGCAATAAAAATATTCAAGAATAGGGGTGAAATACTACTGAAATGTAGTACTTTTGAGCGTTTATCAGTATGCTTCCGCTAACCATGAATTTGGGGGTGCGACACTAAATTTGAGAAAAAAGGTGACAAAGCACTTAGAATCTTGAGTAAGTTTAGATACAGATAGCAAGCTAAACTTGAAAGATGGTACTACCAACACATCTCTCAGTTTCATGCCATTTCTTAAAGGTGCATTGCAAATTTGTGAAATAGTAGAATTTTCACCATTAGGAAGTGTGATTTGAGGTTTGAATCTCAGAAATTGAATATCCACAAGCTTTCCAGTATTTGGTGTCATATGATCAGTTGCACCAGTATCTATAATCCACCCTTCTAAAACAGAAGATGAACTAGACAAACAATAATAGCATGAAGAAGTAGTAATACATGCAACAAAAATATGCTCCAATTCATCATCTGTATCTGAGTGACTGTTTTTAGCAAAGTGTGGTAAAATTTTCATGAGTTGTTCAAATTGTTTAGCAGACATAACAACTTGATTAGAATCAACATGAGCAGCAGTCCTCTTAACTTGACTACCAGACTGAGACTTGGACTTAATACTTTCCCTATTTTGACTCTACTTATATTTGTAATGCCAGCTTGGATAGCCAACTTTTTCCCAACATTTATCAGGAGGATGCCACTTGTAAACACAAATACCACACTTTTCACTTTTGCTAGCATCACTTTTATCACACTTACTGTACAAAGCAGTAGTTTCAACAGATGACAGATTACCACTAAACACAGCTCTTTGAGATTCTTCTTGCTGTAACAATGCACATGCAGACTCAACACTAGGCAAAGGATGTCCCAACAATATCTGACTTCTTTGTGAACAAAAATGGTCATCCAGACCATTCAGAAATTGGAATTACATTTGTTCTTCCTTTTGAGTATTCAATGCAATTAAGAAAGCAGAAATTTCAGTTGTAACAGCAGTAAGTCTTGGCAATTCATTCATTGAGTCAAGTTCTTTCCTCACACACTTCATTTTGGTGTAGTATTCACTTATAGATTGACATTGTTGAGCAATTTCATAAGTTTCTTTATTCAGTTATACTTTCTAGATCCATTACTCAAGGCAAAACGTTTTTCCAACTGACACCATATTTCACTAGCAATTCTAATTAATATGATAGATTTAGCAATTGAATCACATACAGAAGACATAATCCAACTAATTACCATGTTATTACACCGTCCAGAAGCAAATCAACTAGTTGAATCAAACGAAATTCAACTTGAATCGCAACAATTGAACACAATCACCCAGTAATTGAGCAGTATTTGGTCGGAAACAAAAAAAAAGGGAAAAATTAGGTTTTCAGAATTTCATCGCATCTCAGCTCTGATACCATAAAGAGTTTGCAATGATGTACAGAATGATTGAATCGAAAAACCGATTGATTCATTTTCACTAACTGACCATTCATGATGATACACTGTACATATATATAAAACGATTGAAACGCAAAACTAACTTAACTGCCTTAACTACTTGACCATCTATTTTCACTATACTATCTTTACTGTACAATATATACAAAATGACCCATGTACTATCTTTCAGAATTGAAATAATGACCCTTGTACTTTAATATATTTTGATAATATAAGCTAAAGTAAAATATGCCAAATAGCCAATAATCACATGTCTCCTCCTTTTCTTTTATTTGGCACCAAATTTATTTTATAAATAATTGAATTATAAAATACGGAGTACTTAATATACTAATAATAAGGGTTTAAGTCAGCGATCGCCAACGAACTTTCCATTTTATCCCGAGATCACCAATCAACCGGTTTTATTACCGTGATCACCATCGAACTTTCAAATTTCGTTCCGGGATCACCAACCATGTACTTTTTTGTGACAAACCAGAATCACCATCTGACGTGGCATTGCTACGTAGGTATTTTTAATGACGTGGCAATGCCACGTCAGATGGTGATTCTGGTTGTCACAAAAAAGTACATGGTTGGTGATCTCGGAACAAAATTTGAAAGTTCGATGGTGATCTCGGGACAAAATGGAAAGTTCGTTGGCGATCGCTGACTATTAATCATAAGTAATCACTAATAATCAAACAATAATCAAGGATCATCAAATAAAATACACCCGATTTTGACTTTTTTAAAAATCACTTCGGCTCCTGTCACGAGTGGGTAGAAGAAGCAAGAAGAATCGGAGGTTTTTGTTAGTTCATTCATTTCTTCGGTTTCTCGGTTCGAATACGTTATTCCTTTTCATTTGATTATGATTTCGATTTCATTTTCGGGTCTGAGTTTCTGTAACGTTATGATTGGCTAAATTATTTATGTATTTACTTAGATGATGATATTTAGATGATGGTTAGATTATTGATTTGTGAAAGATATTGGATTTTATGAATGTTTATGTGTTTATTTGATGATCCTTGAAAAGGAATAATGTATTCGAACCGAGAAACCGAAAAAATGAATGAACTAACAAAAACCTCTGATTCTTCTTGCTTCTTCTACCCACTCGTGACAGGAGCCGAAGCGATTTTTAAAAGAGTCAAAATTGGGTGTATTTTATTTGATGATCCTTGATTATTGTTTGATTATTAGTGATTACCGAACGTGATTTTATGATCAATTGAGATTGAGTTCCTTTTGATTATAAAAGGGTTTAAGTCAACGATCGCCAACGAACTTTCCATTTTGTCCCGAGATCACCATCGAACTTTCAAATTTCGTTCCGATATCACCAAACATGTACTTTTTTGTGACAACCAGAATCACAATCTGACGTGGCATTGTCACGTCATTAAAATACCTACGTGGCAATGTTACGTCATTAAAAATACCTACGTGGCAATGACACGTCATTAAAAAAATACCTACGTGGCAATGCTACGTCAGATGGTGATTCTGGTTTGTCACAAAAAAGTACATGGTTGGTGATCTCGGAACGAAATTTGAAAGTTCGATGGTGATCACGGTAATAAAACCGGTTGATTGGTGATCTCGGGATAAAATGAAAGGTTCGTTGGCGATCGCTGACTTAAACCCTAATAATAATAACGATAGCAGCATCATTTATTAATAAATCACCCAAATGGCCAAATCTCCAAAACCAAGCACCTTCCAAAGTGACGTTTTCCCTCTATTATATAATGGACCCCATGTCCCTTCGCCCATGCATTAGTAGTGGTTGGGCAAGCCATAATTGTGTAATTATAATACTCAATAATGAATGAATTAGTGATGATCTAATGTTAACACCCCATTTAATATAATTGGCCCATAATCTATAATCTCTTTTAAAATGGTCAATTTGGTTGAAATGCCTACACATCAACTAACTAACTAAATTGAAATCGAGTTTTTTAATTAGTGGTTATAAATTAACATACACAATGTGGTTATATACACTAAAGGCATTATAAGGTATCACATCGCGCTCATACATTCATGAATCAGACGCAGACCCTTTTTAGTGATTTCAATGATAATTTGTTACGTTTATTCAACAATGACATGGCCAAAGTATTTGTGAGATACAAGCATAAATCTTAGTTGTTTCACTCTAAATTATATACTCCGTATTTTATAATGATCAAGTCTTTCTGCCTACAAATTATATATAGTGTCTTAACAACTACCGATTTCATGAAATCACATGAACATACATAAACAAAAGCCCAAGTAAATATATGATTTATAGAAAATTCCATTTTGGTATCATGGTAAATATATGATACATATATTTTTATGTGTAAATGCCAATAAATGAGCGAGTAATTTTTTTTTTGTGTAAATGAAAAAGTTTTCTAATAAAAGCTAAAAGAAAATTGATTGCAATTTATTGTAGTTAACCTAAAAATACAAGTAAAATAAACAATGAAATAAAATAAATAATAGATATTAATTAATTAAATATAAAAAAATAAAACCCCTGTCTTTGTCTTTGTGTGGGTACTAGTTTGTCTTGATAACCATTAACATACAGAATCTTCTCATCAAACCTTCACACTTTTTATTCTTCTTTCTTTCCCATCCATCTCTCTTTCGTTTACCTATATCTCAGAGGACCATCATATATCATATATAGATACACATATATACATATACATCCCCTTCTCCCAACTAATTCACTTAATTTAATCCCTTGTACAGACCACCTACATTATATTACATACCCACTTTTATTATTCCGTGAAATATAAATATATATTCTTTCTCTCCACTTTCAAGTAATCAAGTTTCATATCTTTCCCCATCTTTTTCTCCCTTTTCAGTTTCTTGATTTCTGTGTTTGAGTGTTGCTATCAATATCATCAAGATTTGATTTTTAACAAAATGGGTGTTTCTCAAATCAATTCCACACAAAACCCACTTCCAATTTCTTCATCTTTAACTAGAATCACTTCCAGAACGTCGAGTTTTGATGACGACGACGATGAAATTTATCACTACAATGATGAAACTGATATGAAATTTAAAAACTTCATTCATAAAATGATTTGGGATTTTGGGTTTGCTTGTTTTTTCCCAACAATTGTTAAGAAAAAAGATGAAATGAAAAGGAAAATGGTGAATAATTTGGAGAATAATAAGGCATGGCTTCTTGCAGAGTCTGGTGGGTGTGTTACTAATTTGGGAAATGCTGAACCACAATCAGTTCATTCATCTTTTAGGTTCAGTTTATGCTCACAAGTTGAACTTGAATCTATGAGTGTTAATTCCTCATCAGCAACTGTTTTGATGGTGAATTTGGATAATGGGTTGATGGAACCAAGATCTCAAGAACTCAAATGGGGAAGAATTGAGTCTTTAGAAAGAAGTATTTCACCTGTTGCACATAACCTAATTAGATTCAGCTATGGTGAAATCATTTCAGCTACTCGCAATTTCTCAAAAGGTAATAGATTTAATTTAAAATTTTAGTTCTGTATTTCTTTTTAAAAAATGTTACATCTTTGACTTTGACCTAATTTTGACTTCCAAATGCTATGATCTTACGTTGCTGTATCAATTTTGCTTTTGAAAGGTTCAATAGGTGTTTTATCAGTTTATATTCTACTGTAGGATTAGAAATTTAGTAAATTTATTAACTTTTGTGTTTTAGGTTAATATATTTACCTAAAGTTGGATCTGATTTGAGTATGTTTGAATTGGGTAGGAAGGGTTTTGGGGAGAGGTGCATTGAGCTGTGTTTTTAAGGGGAGAGTTGGGATGCTGAAAACGACAGTGGCAATCAAGAAATTGGACAAAGAGGATAAAGAAGCACCAAAGGCATTTTGTAGAGAACTAATGATAGCAAGTTCTCTCCATAGCCATTTTATCGTTCCGCTCGTGGGGTTTTGTATTGATCCGGAAGGGGGTTTGTTCTTAATCTACAAATATGTTTCAGGTGGAAGCTTAGAACGGTATCTTCGTGGTACTATATCTACGACCTTCTGCTTTCGTTATTGATCTTGAATGTTAAATTTTGAATCTTTATTGACTAAGAAAATACTCATTTTGTAGAAACGAGAAATGGTAAAAATGGTGGATCCAAACTTTCATGGTCAGTAAGGTATAAAGTTGCTAAAGGGATTGCTGAGGCTGTGAGGTACTTGCATAATGGGACCGAAAGATGTGTGGTTCATAGAGATATTAAGCCTTCAAACATCCTTCTTTCTTCACGAAAGTCACCTAAGGTGAGAAATTAATACTACTGTACTGTATAATTTGTTGTAGTATTTATATATAGCATGACTTGTAGGCTTTGTCAAGAATTTATATTAATAGTTTACTTGGTGGTTGCAGCTATGTGATTTTGGATTAGCTACGTGGACATCTGCTCCTTCGGTTCCTTTTCTGTGCAAAACTGTGAAAGGGACATTCGGGTAAGATTTTGAACTTTTGATCAAGATTTTGCTGGCATGAATGTTTTTGGTTGGTTGTGATAACTTAACATGTTTTATTTTTACAGGTATTTGGCTCCTGAATATTTCCAACACGGAAAAGTATCTGATAAAACCGACGTTTATGCTTTTGGGGTGGTCCTTTTGGAGTTGATAACAGGACGAAAGCCGATTGAATCGAGAAGAGGAGCCGGAGAAGAGAATTTGGTTTTGTGGGTAAGTTGTTGCTAACATATTACTCAACTTGACTGAGTTTTTCATTCATTTGACTGTTGTTATTAGTTGTTCGTATAAACTGTTTATTGCGGTCAAAAGTCGTCTGAACCATCAGTACGTGTTTTGCAATCTGATCATAGTTCCGGCTATCTGATTATTAACCTTGATCAAAATAATAAGATAGAGTGTAGTATAGTTGTGATAAAACTGATCATTGAGATTAGTTATATTCTTGGCATCCGGTGACTCTTCAAGATTTTAGAATTTTCATCTCTAAACACATGTATTGACTCATATAATCTGCTCAAATTTTGCAGGCAAAGCCTCTATTACAGCAAGGATCCATAGAAAAATTACTCGATCCCCGCATCAAATTCACTCAAAGAAACCTAGAACAGATATCTCGGATGATACAAGCTGCAGATGCCTGTATAAACAACGAAGAATCCAAAAGACCAAATATCGATATCATCATCTCAATTCTAAATGGAGTTGAAGCAAATCAAACAATCAGAATAAATCCCGGTGCTGCCTTATCTTCTAACAACTATCTTACTGACAGTTACCCTCAGATTCGACAAACAAAGAATGAAATGAAGTCTCATTTAGCTTTGGCAATGCTAGGGGTCACCGAGTTTGATGATGATCATGATCTTCTATACTGTCGATGACCGAAATCTTAGAGCAAATACATCCATTTTGAAGTTACAAATATGTTTGAATATAACCCAAGAGTACAGAGATTGAAGATTCAAAAAGACTGATTGAGAGTTTGTATATAGGTCTTGTAGTTGAATTAGTAAGGTAAAAAGCTAATTTACATGTTTGCATTTTGAGATCATCATTATGGTGATGCCTTTATTTGATAGGCTTATTATGGTAGGAGTTTTTCTTTGGTGTCTTAATGCACAAAAAATGTTTGAATTATGCTTTTTAATGGAGTAGTCAATTGAGTTTTGGCTACTGGAATATGAAACTAACAATTGTGTATCATAAGCCCCAATTAGATGGTGAGTTGGTCACCTTATATAAGTTCTATATAATATAATGTAATTAATTAAAAAAAACTAATTCACTTTTATGTGGTATTTATAGTAGGTTTGGTAGTTAGTACATTAAACTTCCTTTTTTACTATTGTATGCATTTAATTTCAAAACTTTTTATTATATGTATTAAAAATTTAAAGCTTATGTATTTTCTACATCAGTTGGCATTTTATAAACGTTTTAGTAATTGTATACATACAATGAGGCTTGATGGTGTGACACATTTATATAAGTATAAACCTTTATAGTATTAGGTATATAATAACGATGTACTATAGTATTTATAATATGTTTGATATACACAATCATGTAGAACAGAACGAATGATAAATCCTGAAAATTCAAAATAAAACAAAAAAGGGAATTATAAAGTTCACAAAAGCCTGCAAACATGAAATAATGCACGCAAAATATGAATAAATATACATAAACATACATATATATTAGAGGTGGCAAAATGAATGGGTCGGGTCGGGTCACGTCACGGGTCTAGATGGGTTTGGGTCTAAATGGGTCCGGGTCTAGATGGGTCATTTGGAAGGAGGGGTCTAAACGGGTCCGGGTCAAATGGGTCTCGGGTCGGGTCGGGTCATCGGGTTCACCAATTTTTTTTTCCTATTTGAGTGAAAAATGAAAAAAATGAAATGAGGTGAAAAAAAAAAAAAAATTACCCGCTATACCCGTCTAAACCCGTTGGTTAATTGTTACATAATTAGAGGTTATATTGAAAAACCCATTTAGACCCATCCAAAAAATGGAGAGGAGACCCAACAAACCCGGCCACCCCCTCCTAAAAATTAACCAAACTGACCCAAAATTAACCAATGGGTCTAAAATTGTCACCTCTAATATATATAAGTTAATTTGTGGATTTTATAAATCAATTTGGAAAGACTGTTTATGTTGCTCATCCATTATCGATCGACCAAATTCGTTGTCAATGACATTTACAGATTTACTTAATAATATGCAAAATTGTTTCTTCTTAAAAGCATACGTGATCCACGGTAAAATTACATTAACATAATAAGTTGACTTGGATACCACCTCCCTCCCATATGTAATGCCTTTTGGATTTTAATGTATTCATAAGTTGTCAGCTAACATTAATTATTACGAGTAGTTAACTTTTAACACAATCCAATTAATGTAAATAATTAATTTATCAAAGACAATGATAGTAAATCTTATTATAGTGTCAATATAAATAAGTGTAAGGGATAGAAAAGACGATCCATTGATTGATATTGATTGTTATATATCGAGCAATAAACCAATTCTGTGACCGGATTGACGGAACCCATCAACTGATCGAGCAATAAGTTAATTACGCTAATCCATACAGTATTAATTAATAATAATATGAGCTTACACCTAATAGCTCGATCGTGATGTGTTTGTAGATTAATGTATTTGCAGCCGCAACAACAACAACAAAAAAGTTCTCCCTGATAATTCAATTTTCTTATTTCATGTGATTTGTGCATTAACATGTAATGTCGTGTGTGCATACTACCTTCCTTCACACAATAAGACCAAATTAACAAGTCGGGCTAATATAAAAAGGGTAGGCATTTAAATTGATGCTGCTCATATAATACAAAAGGGTTAGAAAAACGCATGATCAGTCATCACGTACATACAACGTTTTGGACCATGTCTATATAGTATTAAACCAACTAAACCTCGTCAGTTGAGCCTGGTTTAAACTCAGCAACCTCGTGCTCGGTCGGTTCAAATACAACCCTCGGGCATGTGCCCACATTGCTATTGCTAGTAATAATAAGAATAATAATAATAATAATACAAATAGGCAGCGGATTAGATGGATATCACGTGCCACGTGTGGGCTGCAAATTTGATAGTGGTGAATTAAGACCGTGCCCCACATAATTATGGAACGCCATCCCGGTCCTCACGGTCGTGGTAATCCACTTTTAAATACGTATACAATTATTACTCAAGTTAATTAGGTTATTAAAATGAATGAAATAGTGAGGCAGACCCATAATAGAGTTCTTGAGTTAATGATATCGGGAGGTGTTTGGGATTGTTTATTTGTAAGCACTTTTCTACTTAAAAAGTAAACAGGTAATTCTATATTTATTTTTAAGTGTTTATTTCTTACTCCTTCCGTCCCGAATCTATAGTCCATCTTTCCATTTTGGGATGTCCCAATTTTATTGTCCACTTTGTACTTTGAACCAATTAAAACATTTGAATGTAGTGAGAGATTAAATCTTATTGGTTGTATAGTACGACCAGTACACTTTTCTTAAACTGCGTGTTTTTTGTCTGGAGACAATAAATTGGGACGGAGGGAGTAATAAATAAGTAAATAAATAGTCTTGTAGAGAGGGTTTGTATATGCTTATTTGCTGAAAATTAGCAGTAAGAAGATAATAAACACATAAATAAGCAATGCCAAAGACTCAGTTTTATGTAATTTTTGTTAAATGCCTTTTTTTCACTACTACCGCCCTCTAATTACAAAAAAAAAAAAAAAAATACATCTATTTCGGAGTTTACGCTAGAAAGAAAAGAAAGGAAGATGAATAGATAAGATGAGAAAAATATAAAAAAAAATGATGATACTTAGATATTTAGCGTTCCTAAGTTAGAAAGAAATCAAGAGAAAGTGAGAATTTAGTGATAACAAATTTTACAAATTTACGCTTAACATAAAAAGTTACATCATTATATTATTAGGTCAATAAGTTTTTGGTAAAACTAATAAGAATAATTTGTGATTAATTGATTTCTCTTCAAATCTTTTCAATTTGGAATGAAAGCTAAGAAGAAAATATTGAAAGAATTATCTATCCTCTTCCTTTACTTTCTCTTTGAAAAAAACTCGAGAACCCCTCCTCCATTTTTTTTTCCGACCCCTCCCCTTCTCTCCAAAACAAAACTGTAGAGTTTATTAGATGACCTTGTTTATTACTTTTCTGCTCGAAACATTTTAACAGTTAATGACAAACATAATAAGATGTCTTTTTCAATTTTCGTTTTCTGTTTATCATTAATGAATAATAGTATCAGTCAACATTTGTAGTAATCAGTAACAAGATATATAATAGATGAAAATACAGAAGAGTCTTAGAGCATGGAGATTGGTTGATCGTTACTTCCAGTGAAGTTGAAAATGTAGTGTAGTGGCCAACATTGAATTTTTAGTGTTGATCGTTTTCTTTTAAATATGCTTTAATTTAATTTTATATTTAGTCCAATTGAAGAATAAATAGTATATACATTATATTAAACAAAATACATTCAAAAATAAAAATTACATCAATTTAAAGTCCTGAAATTAAAAATATACATCAAGGTAAATAAGAAAATAATTTGAGATGCATAATTAAAAAGAGAACATAATCTAAAGTCCTAGTAAAATGCATAAATATAAAGGCAATACTTTTTTATGTTTCGAGTTTCTCACGGTAAGAAGTCAAAAAGCAACAAGTAAAATAAATAAAAATAAAAAACCCCTTCCATCGTAGCGTTGAAGGCTCAACGCTGTAACAAACTAAAAGAGTCATTAAAGCGCGCGTTGTAGATTAAAGGACACCGTTGAATTCGATGGGCTCCACCCTGCATGCTCTTGGTAGTTTGAGCCTATTACTGTATTTAAAGGCTAATTAAGGTCATCTACAATAATCTTCATTTCTCCATCTTCAAAAATGTAGAAAAAACAGCATCTTTTTAGCATATTCTTCCTACAAATCTTTTCTTCTCCGATCATTCTACTCCAAAATCACAACTCCAAAAATTTTTGTACTAAAATAGTCTTACTTTTATTCAATAGCTTGGTTATTTAATAAGAAAAAAGATAGAAAGATAGACATTTTTATAAAAAAGTTCATATTTGGAATCATATATTCATAGTTAAAGTTGCAGCAATTGAATTTTGTCTAGGATGTATAATATTTGATATTTACGCTAAATAGTCAATCTATATAATTAACAACAAAAATCTAAAAGAAACAAAAAACATTACTAGTGATATAACATGTATATGCTTGTATTTAGTTGTAGTCTTTTTCTTGTGTAATATTTAAATATTTTATATATCTTAATTACTATTCTTTTTATAATTTTTTAATGTTTGTTAAGTATTTTGATATAACACTATTATATTAAATTATTATTTACATAGCTACTAGCGACTAATAGTAATACACATATTAAATATTAAGTATATAAATGTTATTAACTTTATTAAAATAACAAATTATAATGATAAAGTGATTTTGGAGGAGTGATAAGATTTCTTCAAATATGGATGAAAAATTCATTTCTCCAAAAATTTCTCAATATCCATTGAAGAGTGTTTTCTTCAAAATTCCTCCTCCAAATCTTCATGTATTGAGTAAAAGGTGTTTTGGAGTACCCCATTGGAGAGAGCCTAATGATCTATACACCATCCTTATTTATATGGCAATGATCATAATCTATATACTAATATATAAAGCATCTTGGTATATTATATTTAGAAACTCTTAAATTTTAAGACTCGACATTTTCATATGTAGTTATTATCTACTTCCAATTTTTCACCATATAACCATATTATATATTTTTCACTTTTCATCAAGTGTATCTCGAATCTCGAACTCTACATGCGACTAAACTACTGTTATCAACTCACAAGCACAGAGAATCCACTTGCGAATAATATACGACTATGGTTGAAGCACGGTTACAATAAAAGTACCAAACTCTGCAACATAGTGCAAGTATTATGCTAGTAATATTGTATGTGAATAGTTAATTCTTATTTCTTTTATAATGTATAACATATAACATACAGAGTATATGTTTTCACTTTCTTCTAATCTCATTGCTTGGAATCAACATCCTCTAACTTGATATTTTACATTGTACATAAGATATTTATTTTATTTTTTAAATGTGCATAATATATATTTGATGTTGTCATTTCATAACTTATATTTTTTATAGATCCAACTCTGACATAAAAATATCATCTCTGTTATAAAAATATTTTACACACTATTAACTAATTAATAACAACAATCAAACATAGAACAACCCAAAAGTTATCAGTTATGAGAGGCATTGCCAAAAACAAATATCTATATAAATATCGTAAAAAAGGATAAGCATTTAGAAGAAGATCTTGCCAACATCCTTCATTAAACCTCTGTTGGCATTATAAAACGTGGTAAATTCTTCGTACGAAATGAACCCATCTCCATCAGTGTCGAGTTCTTCCATCATAGTTTGGACCTCTTCAGGTGACACGGACCCAAGCTCCTTCAAAGCATCTCCAAGTTCCGATGCAGAGATTTTACCGTCTCCATTCATATCAAATTTGCCAAAGATCCGGTCACGTTCTTCTTTGTCATCATCAGCCATTGTGACTGTCTAATGGGATTAACCGATAATGTCAATTCCGGTTTTTGGTTTTCTTTTTTATTTTGTGTTAGTATTGCTTGAAAGAAATGTTTATAAAATGGTTATAGACCAAAAAAGAAATATGGTTGCCCTTAGAATACGGATTGCCATCTGTTTCTAAGGTGAAAGAAATTAATATTTACAAACGTTGGCGATAGTTACGGGCCTAAATATAACCATTAACAGTAAATAAATTAAAGATGTTACATGTAATAATAATAAGTGTACCAAATGAAAAGAACAGGTCATTTAAAATGTGTATATATACTATTATACTTGGTAGCTAACCATCTAATGAAAACCTATAGATTAAGAAATGTTAAGCCATCTTCATTTCGTTAACCAAACATTACCAATTCATTTTGAAAACGAGTTATGGTCTTTAAGAAGCAAAACAACTTATTACAGTACAGTTTATATTTAAATAACAAGTCGTCTAAGCTCAAACTCTATGATTGTGTATGTAAATATTGGGAATCGCTAACGACAACTCTAAAGGTTGTCAATAAGAGAAATATAATGCATTTATTAAACTCAAAGTTTTCTTATTTATTCGAAATTATAATTAACACGCTTACGCTTTATATTTAATTCGCTAGAACTTTTATTTCATTTGTGATGTATTAATTGATACTTTAAATTATACAGAAAACATTAAGTTTAACAAATGAATTTTTGTTATGGAAAAATGTGATAATCATTTCTTATAAATAGTTGTAACAAAAACTTAGTCGCATTTAGTTGGTTGGTGGTTTCATTGTGGATCACGGTTTTTTTCGTAGGGTTAGACGATTTTGTCATGAAAATTGATGCGTTAGCCATAGCTATAAGTACCAACCATAAGTCCATAACTCCAAGAGCAAGATTTACTAAAATACTAACTGTAAGTTCTGGAAATTAAATATGAATATATCATGAAGAGTTAAGTGGGCTGCATCCGCATCGGCCTAGTCTTCAAGGCCAATTTTATATGCTACCGGCCCAATTACTATTGAGCCTATTATTATTAGTACTAGGTTTTAAACCCGTGTATAAACACGGGCTGTGTAAGAAGTAATTTGAAATATATGTGTAAGTTATGTCGTACAATCGTTAGTTTGCATTTTCCATTGTTAATATGTAATCGTTAAACGTAAATAAATAAATAAATAATGTTAAATGTAAATTGCATTATATTACATTATACATGTATAATACCTAGAAATGCTTTTATTAAAATCGCAAATAATAGAGTTTATTGTTTCTTTATCTATTAAACTTTACACCATTTACTATTGTAGGAGTCGAACTTCAAATACTTCTATTGTAAAAAGAAAAATGTACATACAATAGACGATATTAAAAAGTTCAATACACACAATTAAACAAATAAAAGCATGTCTCATACAATAGTAAAAAGTGAACAATAAACCCAATAAAATATTCATAGTTGAAATATGTTAAGGAAGAAAATATTAGTTTGTTGTAATTGTTACAATTTAAAATTATATTGTTCTTTATATCTATTGTAAAATGGAAAAACTCATATACTATTAGAAGAAGCCGCTCAAATGAATAAGAAATCAAAAACTTTAGGGAAAAAAATGACCAGCACTGATAGCTATTAAAAATGTATATACGTTTGTGAAAACGTAACAAAACTTAAAAGTGTTTCATAATAGTGAACAACCGGATCAAATGACCTTCATAACCACGTTGTTAATTAAGGTTTTACTCTCAAAATAAATTTTTTAAGTAAACCATTTATTTGGTTAATTGAATGTTTGGTGATATGTAAGTATTCAATTGGTTAATAGATGTTCATTATTTATGTATCATGATTATTATTGTTATTACTATTATTAATAAGATAATTATAAACCCGTGTATACACACTTTTTGAAAATAATTTTTTTTATACAATCACTATGTTTAAATTTTAATAGAAAAGGGTATAACTTTGGACGTTCATACTTATAATAGTTTAATAAACTACGGTATTACTTTTGACAAAAAATATAATAATTATTGTATCATGCATATTGGAGGTTTATTGTAGAATCATTCCTTTTGGTAGGAACTGTTTAAACGATCTTTTCAATTTTAATTTCAACATATTTCCATAATTTCAATAAAAAAGAATGCCAAAATTATTAAAGTTTTATCCTCTTTAATATTAGATCGATTTTTTAAAAAAAAATAGGGTTTATGGTTTGGTTATGTATCGAACTTTGGAAATTTTACTATTGTATGTAACAAATTTCAAACCGTCTGTATCAAACTTTTTAAAATGCCTATTGTATGTATTGGTTGACCTGAAACTTGATGCTTGCTGATGTGGTGCCGGTCAAGCTTACATGGCGTTGGTTTGGCATCATATGTGACAAGAATTGATTACATGGCGTGTGAAGTGGATTTTTCGTAACAAAGGAAAAATTGTAAAAAAGAAAGATAACCTTATACCTGCTTGGTAGGTTACCCAATATATACAATAGATATTTTTACAAGTTCGATACATACAATAGAAAGTTTTAAAGTTTACTGTATACAATAGTAAAACGTCCAAAGTTTGATACATAACTAAACTATTAACCTATTTTTTTTTTAATACAATCACTATGTTTAAATTTCAATAGGAAAAGGGTATAACTTTGGATGTTCATACTTATAATAGTTTATTAATAAACTATAACTTTGACTAAAAAGATAATAATTAGTGTATCACGAATATTATACGATTACGTGGGAGGTTTTGTAGAAACATTCTTTATGGTAGGAACTATAGAAACATCTTTTTCATTGTTAATTTCAACATATCTACATTTTTTTCAAGAAAAAAGAATGCATATTAAAGTTTTATCCTCTTGATCGATTTTAAAAAAATAAAAAATATATGATATATAAACAAAAGTTGTGTATCACAACTTTTATGTGTGATACATGCTAAATTTTTTATGATGTGTATCATATAATTTTTTAAAAAATTTATCTCACATTAAAGAGCATATAATTCCAATAATTTTGATATATAACCTTTTTAGCAAAAAAGTTAATCAATTTAAAAGTAAAAATTTAAAAGTAAAAATTTAAAAGTTCGTTCTTACCGTTCACACCATAAAAAGTGTACCTATTTGAATCTTCGATATAATATAGTAAATATAAAACTTTTGAATGACTTATACTCTTTCTCTTCTATAAACTAAAAGTACAATAAATTGTGTTTTCAATCTTTTCATCTTGATTTACTATGTAGAGTTGTAGACTTCTTAGTAAAATAAATATATTGATTCGTTAAAAGTAGGTTACTAAAGCCACTTATTATTATTATTGTTATTATTATATATTTCAATTTCAATTTCAATTTAGATTTAGAAGAGTTGCCGTGACTTTTTCATTAATTATTATATATATATATATATATATATATATATATATATATATATATATATATATATATATATATATATATATATAGGGGGAGATCCTTGGGGAAGTAAAATAATTAGGGAAGGAGGGAAGTGATTCTCAGCCATACATTCTGGTCAACTCAAAAGTCAACGCGGTGGCATTTTTGTAAATAACTTGAAATCACCTCCCAGAACGTTACATGCATTTCAAAAGCATGTTAATAAAAAACAACTAAAAACGTGATTTTCATCTTAAATTCATCAAATTAAAGCTTGAAACTTGCAAAAATAAATTTAAAAACACTAATATATAACTCGTTGAGCAAGATTGATTAACAATTGTTAGATTCAATAAAAAAAAATGTTAGAAAATAGATTTCATGAAGAAAATTGTAGAAACCCATAAAAAAAATCACAAATTCATTCAATTGAGTACAAAATTGAGATGTATATAAAGCAAAATTCAAATATATCGATCATATACATCAATAATCAAACAAACTTGTAGTTATTTTACGTTTTACACAAAAAAATCTCAAAATCAAAATTTTCAGAAAGTTAACACTCATTTGAAATGCATGTTATAAGAATTACAATTTAAACATTCATTTATGATAAATATTTTAGCTTATATATGTTATTAGTGTATAATAACTCATATTCATCATAAATGCATGTTAACATCTCATTGAGTCTTTAACATTCATTTATGACGAATATTAAGTTATACCATGCTGATCAACATTATAACATTCATTTATAATGCATATTAACTCATATATATTGTAATACATTGATGTATGTTATGTTATAACGTTCAACGATGTATAATAACTTATATAAGGTAATATTCAACAAATATGAATGTTTAAGAATCTTACTTGTAATTTTGATTAACATGCATTGCAAATGTATGTTAACGTTCTGGATATTTTCAAAAACTGTGAAATTTGATGGTTAATGACAACCATAATTCGATTAATTACATGTTTATAAGTTTTGTATGATGAAATTCGTTTAATTTTATTATTTTCATTGGCAAAATAAAATTTGATTAAATATGTATTGTATATGTATTATTTATTGTATGAAAAGGGTGGGAGAAAATTAGTGGCTGGGATTTGCTTCCCTCCTTCCCTCAAACTTGATGCTTCCCTCTAGATCCTTCCCCTATATATATATATATATATATATATATATATATATATATATATATATATATATATATATACTCCATACTTGATAAGATCAAATAAACAAATATTGGATTATTAAATATAAACTTTCGTGACTTTTTTTGTAAGTTTTATCTAAATAGAATTTTTAAGAGGTTAAAGAGATTTGATTGGTTAATTGAAAGTGTGATGAAATCAAAGCATTTGATTGGTCAATAGGAGTTGATTTTGAGCAAAATTGAAGGTAGACAAGTTTTCTTTTATTAATATTTAGATTACTGTTATGTTAAAAATTACAACGGAGGAGTATTATACAGTAATAATTATTATTTAATGCATTTAGCTCAAATTTATCTATCTACCTATCTATCTATCTATAATCTATCTATAACATATATAATATTATATAACATATAGTTAAAGCAAAATAGCTTGGGGTCATCACAACCCTTAATTGATTTTTCCCATATTAATCCAACAATCTAGATTATTTTGATGATACTTACACTTAATCCCCTTTATATTTATCATTAAATAAATAATACATTATAAATTATAAATTATAGTTCAAGAACTTTGGTTAGTTATTTAATTAGATTTTCTTAGTATTAGGTGGATCTTAATTAATATATTTATGTTAGCTCCTAAATTATTTGATTTTAGTGCTGCTTGTAGATGCTTTGAGAGCCGCTTCGATTTCAATTATGGAAAACAAGCTATGCTACGTTTTTTTGCTTATTTGCTCTCTACGGTTTGTTTTAATAGGACTGTTTGTATTTGTACGTATTTTACTTAGTAATTAAGTTACATTTATGTGTGTCAAGGCTTTCTCTTAACACGGGTTTGCTGTAGGAAATAATTGCCGAGGCTGTTAAACAATGTGAACAACAAATTGGTTTCTTGCCTTCTGGTAAGTATATGCGTGAGTTTTTTTAATCTAGATTCTTACTTGAGAGTAATTGTAATTTAAGCCATATAATTTTGACACTTGTCTTTCAAGTTGAAGGGTATTATTGGTTAACATTATCTTTTCTTTATCCTAAACATCATATTAAGATCGTACGTTTCTTTTCATTGTCTTCAAAATGTTTCTTCTCTTTATACACTTAAAACGTCTACAAACAACGTCGAAAATAAAAATGTAAAAATTGAAATCGTGAAGACTATAACTTAAATTTCAGGACTAAAATTGCCAGTGCCGACACCAACTGAGACCACAAAGAAGACAACAACACGTTTGAATCCTAGACGCTTCTACATGGTAGAAGCTGCCCACTATTTTCTTCTTCGTAATTTGATGTCAATGGTTCTGTAACTTCTGTTCATAGTTTTCCAATCGAAACTCTCATTGACGTCTTCTCCTAGATCTGTTATGTGGTTTTAATTTATTTTCACCAAGAAAGTTGTATCAATTTTCGTTGCATCAATAATTCGTTGTATCAATTTTCAACAAGAAAGTTCTTCGTAATTTATCGTTGTATCAATTTTCGTTGCTCTGTATATCTATCTCTTTAAAATTGTGTATCATAAAAATAGTGTTGTGCATCATGTATCAAAAAAAAATATTCTGTTGTGTCAATTGTTGAAGGTCACATATCTATGGTTTTTTAATCCGTGCAACACAGATCAATACCATATATAAGGTGGGTTAAAATGAGAAGGCTAATTTTCGTGAGAACGTGAAAAACACTTCAAAATTACTTTTTAACTATTCGAAACACATTTTCCTATAAAACTTTTTTAATGATTACTATTAGATTGGAAGCTATGATATAAGTATAAATAAAAAATATTAACTTTTTTTTTTCCAAACTTATTTTACAGTTGTTACTGTTGTGATTATTTAATATAATCACAAAATATAACATGATAATCACATGTGATTATTCTCTATTATAATGTGATTATTATGTGTTCGAGATAATCACAAAATATGGCATGATAATCACATATTATTCATGTGATTATCAAGTTATAAAATGTGATTATTATGAATAAAAAATTTAACAAAAAATAATTAAAAAATCATAAAACGTCAAAAAAAAATTATTTGAAAAAAACTTCTAAAAGTTGTTTATATTATAAGCTACGAAGAAATTTTTTGTAAAAAAAACATATTTTGGATAGTTAAAAAGTGATTTTAAAGTGTTTATCACGTTTTCACGAAAATTAGCCTTCTCATATGAACATGAGACTATATATATATATATATATATATATATATATATATATATATATATATATATATTTATTTATCGTATTTTATAATAGGAACCAAACTAAAACCAATCCAAAACTACAAAATAATATACAATTGTGCATGATCATGTACATGTTGGGTTTAAAATCATGATTGTTCCGAATCTAAAAAGTCCCACATGAGATCGTCTATGGGGATATCAAACAAACTATTTTGACCGTCTTCTTGTTGGACAAATTCCAAAGCCTCGCCATCTACCGGAGAACCTCCAAATGACCACCCAACTCCACCGTCAACTTCCTTCTCCTGATCATCAAATAACTCATCCAAGTACTCGTTTATCTTGTCATCTAGTAATCTAGGCGGCGATATTAACCCCGGGGAGACATTAGACGTATCGTCAACAACATGATCATTTACGTTTCTTCCGTCATTTGATACAATGTGTGGGTGCTGATTTGAAGTTTTGGTGAAAGTACGTGGTCGAGGCTTAATAATTCTGAATGTGATGTCTTGTGATGGGTCATCGTCTTTAGGTAATTCTTTCCTTTGTTTTTTGAAATGGGAACGGAGATGCGTGTTCCAGTAATTCTTGACATCATTAGCAGTTCTTCCAGGTATTCTCCCCGCAATCAAAGACCATCTAAAATTAACATCAAAAGTACTTCCTCTTTAGTATAGCAACATATAGCATACATGCCTATATATTCACATCATGAATGGGTAAAAAAAATGCAACTATTCTTTTTATCGTATTAAGTTTAAATTTTAGGCACCTGTTTCCGAGAAGCTTGTGAAGCCTAAGCATGAGATCAACTTCATCTTCGCCAAAATCTCCTCTCTTTATATCTGGCCTTAGATAATTCAACCATCGCAACCGACAACTTTTCCTACATCGGTTTAAACCTACAAACAACATAATTATAAGTCTAAGTGAATGAAACAACCTACGTAACAGACGAATATGAGAAATGTGTCGCCAGCCTTTTATTTTTGGGTTAATTATCTAAAACCAACCTTTACTTTTAAATTTATCCCTTTTTTTTCGTCCTATTTTTTTATGTCATATTTCCCCATCTTACTTTTACATTTTGTCTCTTTTTCCTATCCTACTTTTTTATGTCATATTTTCTCATCATACTTTTACATCTTGTCTATTTTTTCCCATTTATTACCTGAAAACCTACTGCAGCAGGTTGTATAACATGGGAATTAAAAAGAAAAATAATCACCATTTCAAACATTTATTTTAGACCTTTAATACACACAAAAAATGAATAAATTTACGTGCAGAACATTCAATACACCACTAAATAAGAAAGCAATTTAATATCATAAAGAAACCACAAAGGTACGCTTAATTATTCCTAATATCACATATAGTAAATTACTTATAGTATTGCTAAATTATTAGAACTAAAATTTTGGACAGGGCTGGACGCCTGGACTGCTTGAACAACCCATTCACCCACCCAATTGATGTTCAATACGTAAATTTATTCATTTTTTGTGTGTATTAAAGATCTAAAATAATTGTTTGAAATGGCGATGGAAAAGTTCAGTTATGGTGATTTTTTTTTCATTTTACTTCCCATGTTATACAACCTGATGCAGTAGGTTTTTAGGTAATAAATAGGAAAAAATAGACAAGATGTAAAAGTAGGATGGGGAAATATGACATAAAAAGTATGATGAAAAAAAAAAAGGACAAGATATAAAAGTAAGATGGGGAAATCGGATATAAAAATTAGGATGGTTCAAAGTTGGTTTGAACTCTCAACTGGAATGACAAACACCACAACCTTGATGCGTATATTTTGAGGCCGGGAAAATCTAAAGTCACCCCCTGAATTACTGGGGGATACCCCCTGGCCCACTTCGGCCCCGTGCAGTCCTTTTTCAGTTCAATTTTATTTAAGATCGTTCCCAGTTCAGTACAAAATCAGTTTCAATTTTAGACTAAACAGAGGGTAGGAATTAGAAAAATATGGGGTATACCCAGAAAGTAAAAAAAAAAAAAGAGCATGATGTGATTGATTATATGGGTGGAGGGGGTAAGAGATGGAAAAAAGTGAGTCAAGGGGATATCTTTAGTAGGACCCATTGAGGCCAAGCCTGCCTAAAACCATATATAGATGAATGTGGCGGGTCCTTGTATTAAAAGTACTATTTTATTCTATTCTATTACTCTATAAACAAATATTTCCAATTAACATTTACATCTCCTTTCTTTATTTTTTTCCATCCACTTCCTGATTCCATTTGAAGTATTATAGTTTTCAATTACTCCATAAAAGTTCACACTTGCATTCACTTCAAAATATATAGTATACGTACGTATGGTTTTATTATTAAGTTTTCAATTTTTTATTTTTATAGCTTGTAACTGTTTTCCTATTAATGTAGAATCTTAGTTTTTGTGCAATATTTAGTAAATGCATTCTGTTTATTATGCAAGTTTGATATCATACGTATTTAAAAAAAATACATATACATACTAAGTTATTAAGTCAGTAAATACATTCGCGAGGACGTAATTTAAATGTGATATCGTTCTCAAATGCAACTTCCTATAATTGATTGAGTTAAGATAATGATAAAATCAGTAATATTCTGCTACTTACTGAAATATGTAGATTACACATATAGTTAATATATATATATAATAGTACGCTTACGTGTGAGTTTAAAGAATTGTGTAAAGTTGAACGCACTGTAAAAGTTTTGTGAGAAAATATAAGATGCTCATGTGGCAGTGCTTTGAAACCTGTAGAGTTCAATGCACTGGAGATGCTCTAAGACCATCCGTAACGCGCTGATGTGGCCCGCGTTGTCAGCTCCAGAACGCCAACGCGGCGTTCTGGACGGCGTTCAGCTCGGCGTTCTCACTCGATTAACGCCTCCGTTTTCCGCGTTTTGGTGGGACCCACAGCATATTTAATTTTCTTTTCTCTTTTTCTTTCGCGATAAATACCGAAAAAAAAAAAAAAAACGGTTTTTTTTTTTTGAAATTCAAAAAGTTTCGAAAAAAACAAAAAAAAAATTAAAAAAAAATTAGGGGAGCGTGGGTAACGGTTCTTTTTCAAAAAAAATTAATTTTTTTTTTTTTTTTTTTCAAACCACCTAACCCATTTCTCTATATAAACTAACACATTCTAACTCATTTTTTAACCCACTTCTTTCCTTTCAACACCATTTCTCCATCTATTTTCAATACTTTCAACACCATGTCCAACCCAAATTCCGACTACAATCAAACCAACAACCCGGAAAATATGTCGTACACAAACCTTATGTTATTCGGAACCGGAAACACACCCGGTTCGAGCGGGTCTAACCCAAACGTACGTCCAACCCAACCACCATACGGGTATTATCCTAACCCGAATTTTCAACAACACTATGATCCAACCCAACCACCATACGGGTATTATCCTAACCCGAATTTTCAACAACTACCGTTCCCGCAACCTTACCCGCAACAACCGTTCCGGCAACCAACTTTCCCGCAACAACCGGCTATGCAACCCGAACAGACGGATGAAGCACCAACCCAAAGATCCGGAAAACAAGTCACGCCTCAATCCAATAAAAGAAGCCATGCCAAAAAAACAGACGGGTCGAAAAAAACATGCAACAAACGGGCATGGTCGCCAACTGAAGAGGCGTGGTTAGCAACTTGTTATTGCGACGCATCCGAAGACTCTGAAGTCGGTAACTCACAAAAACGGGGTACTTTGTGGGGTACTATTGAAGAAAAGTTCAACGCCAACAATTATGGTTGGGTTCGCGGCGCCGACCAATTATCATCCAAGTGGCGTACACTTGACCGAATCTGCAAAAACTTCAACGGGTGTTATGAGTCGGTAAATCGAGCTTGGGGTAGCGGCCGAGACAACGGGATGATTTACGATCAAGCCGTAGCCGAATACTACGATACCTACACGAAGACATTCACCTCAAGGGAGGCTTGGTGGTTCCTCAAAGATCATCCGAAATGGAAGGCACCAAATCCGGTAGGTGGAACCGGATTGCGCGACGAGGACGAAGATTTTTTTGATCAGTCCGTTGATCTCTCTGCCGACCGAGAGAACGAGTTATTTGGGCCCGACCCGATTCCACGGCCCATGGGCCGAAACAGAGCCCGAAAAGCGGCCCGAAGCTCTGGTTCTTCCGATGCGGCGACATCTTCCCGGACAGGAACCCCGACCGAAAAGGTTGATGACGCGATACAGGCTATGGCGAAACACAAGGCCGAATTGTTAGCCGCCCAAAAAGCATCGATTGAGGAGATCACCCGTCAGGAACGATTGAGAACTGCGTTTCAAGGTCTACAGTTTCTCAAATTCAACCCCGAAGAGATCCCGGATCCAGCTGACCGTGCAGCGTTCGCGAAGATGAAGAAACAGTTTCGAAATGAGTTTGCGGAGTTCTACGATGCCGACGAGGACAACGAGGATGACGACGAGTAGTTTTTAGTGTGTTTAGATTTTTATGATTGTAACGTTTAATTTCTTAGGATTGTAACGTTTTATTTTTTAGGATTTTTATGATTGTAACGTTTTATTTTTTAGGATTGTAACGTTTAGATTTTTAGGAATGTAACGTTTTAATTTTTAGGATCGTATTGTATTTTAAAATTATTGTGATGTATTTTATTTTTAAAAAGTAATGTAGTTCATTTTTATTTGAATTAATGTATGGTTTTTATTTTAATTATTGTGGTGTATTGTATTTTTAATTAAAATGTTTTGTATTGTATTTTAAATAAAAGAAAATTAAATTTAGTTAGTTAGTGGTGGGTCCCAGAATGGAGAAAAAAAGTGGCGTTCTGGTGTTATGATTAGGGACGTTCTGGTGTTATAGTTTGACGCTGATGTGGCGCTGATGTGGCAGCTGAAAAAGTGGCGTTCTGGTGTTACGGTTACGGATGGTCTAAGGGCAGGTGTGAAGTTAAAATGGGGTAGATGTCCCCTCAAGAATTTTTTATTTATGTAAAAAGGAAAAAAAAAAATTAACACCCTCAAAACTATAAATGAGTATCAATATCATGATTTTTTTGCCCTCCACTCAAAATTTTTAACTCCTCCCTTGAGTAGGGGGATAATAATATGTTGAAATGGAGGCCTATAACTTCATAAATAACTAGTGTGTATTACCTGATTTGAGAGGAACAAGGTGCCATTTTCCTTCACCGTATTTTTCAATACAATTTTTGAGAAGTGTATCTTCGTCAGCTGTCCATGCACCTTTCCTCAACTCTGTACCCGTTTTACTAACGGATCTCATTTTGTAGTCTATGCAGGTGTTCCTGAACAATTATTTTGTTACATATATAATTTTAAGCCAAATAGTTCAGTATATTATATCATATACGTACGGTTGTGAATAATGTTAAGTTTCTTTGTAGGACAATATTGAAGCATGCATTTGGGTTTTACCTCTGTCAGCATATATAATGCTAATCGATGTTCCTTTTATAGACGCATGTAAAACTGCATATATGATATATGAACCCTAGCTTGCCACCTACCACCGCATATATATAAATCACCTACGTGCATCCTCATGTTTCCACACAAATATCAAAGCCAGGAAATTTGCATAAACTAATTAACAAAAAAATTTAATTCTAGTTTTGAAAACGTGTCACAAAGTTTTAGGATTTTTTTTTGCGTTTCTAGTATTATAATACGGAGTAATATTTTCTTGGCTGTTTTAGTGGATCGATTAATGTAATAACTAGAGTACGATTTTCCGTGTTTATTAATAGTTTTGATAGTTGATTTCTATTATTTAAAATTAATAAATAATTTGTTTATATTTTAAGTAATTTGCCCTTGAATATGCATACTAATTAACAAAGTAATTAAAGAGATCTGAGGGTGGTCTAAAATCAATAGAAATAGAGAAATGAATTAAGTTATAAGTAGGTAGACATATATCTCATTTAACTTTCAATGTATAACATTTGATTACACCCAACCCTACCATCGGCAAGGACGACAGGCGCGCAGCTAAGATGCAGTGAATTGCCAACACCGATAGAAAATGAACGTGCATCATAATAAACGTGACTGCTCCATTTGAATGTTAACCATTGTTGGTAACTCGAGAGAAGAAAGGAGCAACGTTTAGTAACTTGACTTTATTCAGCATTTTATTCTGGATTCATATAATTTTTTTTGTTATATACGTTTATTAAGTTATAGGAAAAAAAAGGTTGTTACTTCTTAGATGATAATATTAATAAAATGTAGGGTTTATTGTTTCGTTATGTATTAAACTTTATATTTTTTACTATTGTATGAGTTGAACTTTAAAAACTTCTATCGTATGTATTTAACTTGTATATATCGTCTATTGTACTATGTAAATTTTCCTTTTTGGGTAAGCCAAAAAAGGAAACGTTCATTTTTTGGCCTTAACCAAAATGAAAATTTTACATACAATAGACGATATCTACAAGTTCAATACATACAATAGAACAGATAAAAGTATGTCTCATACAATAGTAAAAAGTGTAAAGTTTAATACATAACGAAATAATAAACCTTAAAATGTAATAGACTAGATAAAAAGAAAAATCAAAGTACACATTGAAAAAAATCGAAGTCACGGTATAGTATCACACTACAACAAAGATATCATTTATCCACACTTTTTAAAAATGTGTGAAGTTATGTAAAATTCTCCAAACTTATAACTGTGTAAAAAAATTGTTACATCAAAAAGTGTGAAAATCACTACAATCTTCACATATATAAGTGTGAGAAAAAAAAGTCTACAATTAAAAGTGTTTAGAAATTACAACTTGTCAACACTTAAAAGTGTGAAAAAAAAAATTGTAACACCCAATTTATCCACACTTTCTCTAGTGTACAAAATCATGTGTTACAAATTTTGTTCTACATTTTTAAGCGTTAAAAAGTTGTAATTTCTCCACACTTATAAGTATGAGCCTTTCTTTCTTTCATATATAAGTGTGAAAAATCTTATCTTTTTCAAAAAGTTTTACACACTTTCTAAAAGCGTGAAGAAAAAAGTGTGGCAAAATGACATTTTTTTGTAGTGTCAATTGAGTTTTATATATGTATGTTTTATGTTTTATATCATAGGGTGCGGATCCAGTGAGAACCAGATCCGCGTGAGAACCCTCAGTACCAGTTAAAATAAAATTAATGCGCCATTAGTTGAATAAATCCGGGCAGGGGCAATCTAATAAGTGCTCTAATCTAATATACGATAACATCACGAAACCAGTTCACATGTCATATTCATTCTAAGACCGATATCAAATTCAGTTTTTGAATCTCTTTGAGTTGTTGAAGGTCAAACTATATAAACAATAAATAGATACTAGATGCATCTACTAATTTATATGATAATGAAGAAGGTGAAGATAAATTAGATGCAACTTCATATAAATTTATAAAGCATAGATAATTGACCCAATGTAAACATATATAATCAGTTTGCATCTAATTTATTTACATACGTATTTTATTTAGTCTAAATTGAGTACTCGGTTTGTTTACCAAGTTTTGTGATCACCTCGTCTTGGCCAGTATGTTAGCTTATTTTTGTACTCTCAAATGTGTATGCGTTTAACAAAAAAAAAAGTGTGTATGCGTTTATACAAGTTCATGTGTTTATATGAAACTTTATGATGTTTTACTACTTTGGGTCAGTATTGTACATACAGGAAAGTATAAGGTGTAAAGTGTAAGTTAATTAAGTTTGTAAGTATAATAACGGTTTAAGTTGTTAAAACCATTTAGTTAGTTAAGCTTAGTTTTACTTTTCTGGTATATAGTATGTAATCACGTTCATTTGCAAATTAATGAAATCATTTTGCACAATATTTGCTTCCGCTTATTATGGTATCAGAGCACAGAAGCTTTGATTTTTGATTTCGTGCTATTTTTGTGCCCTAATTTCTTGATTCAATCGTTGATTATCTCCGATTGATTTTGTAATTTCACAATTGATTCGTGATTTGATTCTGTGAGTTACAATATCAAAATTAGGGTTTTGAATTCCAAAAATAAGGCGATTTCTGCAACTGATTCAATTCCTAATTCTAATGATTCGCAAACTCAAAATGCGGTGAACGATCCACTTCATTTGGCTAGTTCTGATCATCCAGGGATGATGTTAACTAATGCGCCGTTTACTGGAAGTAATTTTCTTGGATGGAGCCGTACTGTCAAGATGGCATTGGGTGCGAAGATGAAGTTAGGGTTTATAGATGGTACTCTAGCTAAACCAATTATCACTGATCCTAATTTTCAGAGATGGAAACGATGTGATTATATGGTTACATGTTGGCTGCTTAATTCCATGATTGCTGAGTTGTCTCATTCATTCTTGTATGCTCAATCTGCTGCTGGATTGCGGAAAGAACTTGAAGAGAGGTACGGGCAAAGCAATGGACCACTCATATATCAGATTGAAAGAGAATTGAACAAAGTCACTCAAGGTAATCTTACCATTGCAGCTTATTACTCAAAATTGAAGAGGTATTGGGATGAATTACACAGTTTAAATGGTGTTCATGTGTGTAATTGTGGTAAGATGAGAGAGTGTACTTGTGGAATAACAGAGAAGTTTCTTGAAATTGACAGTCGATCTAAACTCATGCAATTTTTGATGAGATTGAATGATGAGTGTGAATCAGTTAGAAGTCAAATCCTATCGATGGATCCGTTACCAAACATTAACAAAGCCTATTATATAGTGCAACAAGTTGAGAAACAAAAGCAAGTGACTCATCAACCCATTGATCCAACTGCATTTTTTGCAAACTATAATAACAAAAGTGGTACTGGATTAAACAGAAACAATAAGGATGTTAAGGATGGTGTAAAGTCTTGCACTTATTGTCATCAAGAAGGACATCTATTTGAGCAGTGTTTTGAAAGAATTGGGTACCCTGATTGGTACAAAGGTAAAAAGGCAAAGAAAGGTGGAAAATTAGCTGCTCAAGTTGTTTCAGATTTTGGTTCTTATATGGGCAAAGATACACCTTTCAACATGGAGTATGAAAGTGAAGTAACTACTGAATCTGGTGATCTTGATCAAAGATTGGTCAATGCTGTTTGTCAGGAAATGATGAAGATGTTCAAAGGGAAACAAATTGATTACAGCAATGATGTGGCTGCTACTTCAAAGCCACATTCAGGTATATCTTTCCAGGCTTCTTTAAAGGCTTTGACTACTGCACATAGCAATTTCAATTTTCAAAAGGATTGGATTGTTGACACAGGTGCATCAGATCATATGTCACCACATATTCACTTATTTCATTCCATTAAGATCCTTAAGAAACCTATAAAGGTTAAATTACCTGATGGTCACAGTAAATGGGTCACCAAAGTGGGTCAGATTGTCATTAATTCTGTTTTAACACTGACAGATGTTTTCTTTGTTCCTGAGTTCAAGGTAAATTTGTTGTCAGTAGGTAAACTGCTTAAATCTCAATATCTTATAGCAGTTTTTTTTCCTACTTGGTTTGTATTTCAGGACCCTTCACTTAAACAAGTATTGGCACTTGGAGAAGGGTTCAACAATCTCTATATTTGCAAGCCATCGTCCACAAAATCCTCTCATTCTGTACTTCCTGTTTTGTCTGCTTTTGTTCATAAAGTGTCTCAGAATAAAGTTTCACATTCTTCTGTAAATGTGAATTTGTTTCATACAAGACTTGTGTAGCACCCCCAAATTCGTTTAGCGGAAGCATTTAGATAAGCTGGGGATGCCACTTTTTCATAGTACATGCATACGTATCAGAGCATATGATTACAACAGAACATATATATTGAGATGCCAAGAGTAATAGTTACAAAGTTTACGATTCATCGAATCGTATAAGTAGTTAAGTTGTACAAAAGTGGATTTCGTAAATATGACTAAAACAGATTAGTTATACAAAAGAAATCCATATGTTTCAAAAAGTTGGCATCCTAAATCTTCAAGGGTCGCCTAGATTTCCAGTTGTGCAGGCGGTCCCTACGTGTGTAGCTAATTCCCTGAAAAACATAGTAAAAGTCAACAACGAAGTTGAGTGAATTCACAGGTTTTAAGTTTGCAAGTACAGTTTCGTTTAAACCAAATACGTTTGTATACCGTGGTTGCCATA
Organism: Helichrysum umbraculigerum; assembly: GCA_949592205.1. Classification (NCBI taxonomy): domain Eukaryota; kingdom Viridiplantae; phylum Streptophyta; class Magnoliopsida; order Asterales; family Asteraceae; genus Helichrysum; species Helichrysum umbraculigerum. The sequence goes on from CATIUR010000004.1 coordinate 124,589,892, forward strand.
ATAGTCAAGTAAACGTTTTGTGGAATGTTATCCAAATACAGTTCGGTTGGGATGTTACCCAAAATGTTGTTTACGTGGGATGTTACCCAAAGTACAGTTTAAAATACGTTGCTGGTCGTTCTCCAGCGTTTCCAAAACAGTACCGGTCGTAAAGACGCACGGGTCGTTCTCCCGTCCAAACAAAACAGTTTACCGGTCGTTCTCCGGTCTAGATACGCACGGGTCGTTCTCCCGTCCAATGACGCATGGGTCGTTCTCCTATCCAAACACTGCTGGTCGTTCTCCAGCGAAATAAGCACCGGTCGTTCTCCGGTCCAAATACGCACGGGTCGTTCTCCCGTCCACTTGGCCAGTCGTTCTCTGGCACTAAAATACGTAGCTGGTCGTTCCCCAACATTTTCATAAAAGTACCGGTCGTTCTCCGGTATACCAAACAAAGTTTATCATGTTTATTGTATGAAAATGTTGTTTCATAAATACCAATTTTGTGTACGGTTTCAACAGTTTAAAGTACTCTAGTCGTTCGAGTAAACAAGTATGATAAACAATCACATAGTAAAAGCAGTTATGGCAATTAATAAAGTAGTTGACTATGTTTTCCACCCCTGTTCAAAAGCAGTTAAAACAGTAAATGTAATGGCTGTGAACTCACCTGTTGAGTTAAGTAACGTGTAGAGATGGCACCCGCGGGTCGTGGGTACGGATATGTCAAACCCATCACCCGCTCACGACGGGTTTTTTTACCCGCAAACCCGTGAATACCCGCTAGCGGGTTTATTTTTAGACACATACCCACAACCCGTGGATACCCATGGGTCGCGGGTAACCAACGGGTTTTAAATAATATAAATATTTTATCAAAATATCAAAAGATTTTATATAAATTTAATGTATAAAAATGTTTTAAAACATGTTCAAATCAATAGATCGTAATTTTAAATGAATTAAATTGTTAAAAATTTAAGACATGCGGACTAATAGTTCGATAACTATCAATTTATTTGATAATTTTTTCTTGTTCATTTGATACGTTCGCTATTCGAAACAGGAAAACTATACTTTTTAGTCTCTATATGAATAGTTTTATTATATATTGTTCAAATTAACCATTATATATACATATATATGCAATAAATTATACAAATCCACTTATAGGTATCTATAATATGCTTTGTAGGTTCGCGGGTCGGGTTTACCCGCAGGTATAAGTTCATACCCATCACCCGCCCGCGACCCGCCAACGGGTAGAAGTTCATACCCATAACCCACCCACGGGTAAAAATTTCACCGGTTTACCCACCCACGATGGGCGGGTACCCACGAGTCACGGGTTTTTTCTCGCCCATTGCCATCCCTAGTAACGTGCGAGTGCTAGCAAACCTAAGCCCAAGTATGGTCCAGAATCTCCTAACGCCCTAAACGTATGAGATTAAATAAGTACGTGGATGTCTAAGTCGACCATCTATGCCAGTGTTCGTACAACCAAGTTATGTCCAAAGTGTTCGTTTAATGTGTACGTTTGTATTTCGTAGTTGTGAAAATGTATGCGACTCGTTGGTGATAGTTTGAAAATCATAACTTCAGAAGTATAATTCTGTTTGTTTCGTTGTATTTTTATAAAGTATGAATTTGTGTACGGGGGTCCGGGGGCAGCGCCCCTGGTAGCGGGGTCCAAGGGGTGGCAACCCCTGGCGGGGTCCAAGGGGCAGAGCCCCTGGTTGGGGTCGAGCTGCCAAGTCAGCTTGGAAAATTTTTATTTCTGCTATGTTGCTGTAGTAAAAACGCTTTCGAAACTTCATTTCGGAGTAAAATCAGGTGGTAAAATCTCAGTCTCAACACTTAGTGAAAAAGTTGTAAACTTTCTTTTTTTAGCGTCACTTGAGGCGTCACTTAATAGTTAATAGCGACACTTAGGAAGTGTCGCATGAAATGATAAATTCTGATTTATTAGCGTCACTGGAGGAAGTGACGCATGAGGGGCGACACTTAGGCAAGTGGCGGGTATGAGTGTCGGTGTAAGTGTCGGACAGGGTGAAAATCAAATTTACGCGTCACTTAGGTTAGTGCCTTCTGGAGTGTCGGGTTACCGACACTTAACAATGTGCCGCAAAAAGAGGGTTTTTGGCGTCACTTAAGGAAGTGACGCAAGATTAGGGTTTTATGCGACACTTAGTGCGTTCGTTAAGTGTCGCTACACTGTTTTTGGCACCAATGCGTCACTTACAACTGTTCGACGAACAGCTTGGGAAAAACGAGTTTTGGGTCGATTTTGGACATTTTCGGTTGTTAAGAACACTAAAACATGTTATATTATGTATATTAAACATGAAATATCAAATAAAACTTCGAAATCTAAGGATTTACGGAAAATGTCAGAAACTTACGCGTGTCGATTTTGAAATCCGAAAAGGTAGAAGTGTAGGGCGTGATCCCGTGATCGTTTTTCTCTAAATAGGCTAGATGATTCGGTGAGTTTTTGTTGTAGTTTTCGTTGATTTTGTAGAGTTTTAGAGTGAGAAAGAGATGAGAGAAAAGAAAGAGTAGAGAGAGAGTGTGTTGGTGGAAAATGAGGGAAATGGAGGGAAATGGTGGGTTTTGTGAAAGCTTCCCATTTTCGTTCCCCGAAATTGCGCTCCGTGCAGTGTTCGTTTTCCCGATCGTTAAATGTTACAATATTTTAAATAATTATTATTTAAATACGTTTTCACTTATATTTTTAGTTGGAATATTTTATGGAAATAATTTAGTTAAGTTTATAAAATTAAAACTTTGTTTTGTTTTAGTTTACGAAATAAATGTTTATTAGTTATAAAATTCTTTGTAAATATTATCAACATAATATTTAATAAACGTTAATGTTATTTAATAATTTCGTTTTATTAAATAATTTTGTTCACCAACAGTCGTATATTTTTGTCGCGTTTGTTCCAATTGTCGTGTACATAATTATAACTAATTATGAATCGTAATACTACACGTATTAACTAGTTGAGCTTTGTTAAGCTTACCTCTAAAATGCGTTGTAAATTCACTCAAAGTAGGGAATTAGCCTAAAATGCAAATGTTTAGTGTACGTAATCTCGTTCAAATTTGCGGGGTGTCACAACTTGGTCATACTTCTGTTTCCAAATTGATTCATGTAAAGGATTGTAAGCATGTTAATACTACTGAATTTTTCTGTGATACATGTATGCTTGCAAAATCACATAGATTACCATTTCCTTTGAGTCATACTAAATCTACAAGCTCTTTTGAACTCATTCATGTAGATTTATGGGGTCCTTACAAAACTGCTTCTCTAAATGGCTCACATTATTTCTTTACTATAGTTGATGACTATACTAGGTGTACTTGGACTTATCTGTTGCATTCCAAAGATCAAGTTTAGTCTATTTTACCTAGTTTCATTAACTACATTGGTAATCATTTTCACTGTAAACCTAAGTTTCTAAGGTCTGATAATGGAACTGAAATAGTGAATAATACTTGCTTGAATTTTCTGAGTAAACATGGTATTATTCATCAAAAATCTATGGTGTACACTCCACAACAAAATGTTGTGGTTGAAAGAAAACACAGGCATTTGCTTGACACTGCAAGAGCCCTCAAGATACATGCTAATTTGCCAAATAAATTCTGGGGAGATTGTTTACTCACAGCAACTTATTTGATAAATAAAATGCCTATGCAATTATCAGGCTGGAAAACACCTTATGAAATGCTGCATGGTGTTTTACCATCTTATGATCATTTAAGGACATTTGGTTGCTTGTGTTATGCTACTGTGACTAAGCCACATAAAAATAAATTTGAACCTAGAGGCATTAGATGTATTTTCATAGGTTATCCACCTGGACAAAAGGGATATAGATTGTATAATCTTGATACTGCAGAGGTTTTTTATAGTAGAGATGTAATTTTTAAGGAAGACATATTTCCTTTCAAAGAGGTGCCTGCTAATTCATTTTCTAAATCCACTTCATTTCCTTATTCATCTTCATTTGTACCTTCTGATGATGATGAGGATTCTGGTTTTACTCCTATGTCTGCAAATGATTCTGTTTCTGCACCTGGATCTACATCTATTTCTTCTTCCATTTCTCCTAGTGATGAATTTGAACCTCCACCTGTCAATGGAATTCCTGGTCCTAATCAATCACTTAGGAGATCTACTAGAACCTCAGTTCAACCTTCTTGGTTAAAGGACTTTGTAACTCCTCAAAAATGTTCATCTGCTTCAGTTAACCATGTGGTTCATAAGTTACTAGTTTATCCTTTGTTTCACAAGGAAGATTTTGATTCTTATCCTAGTGATTATGTGGCTTCATTAGCACATGTCTTAGCTACCTCTGAACCTACCAGTTATTCTCAAGCTGCATTAGATTCTGGGTGAGTAGAAGCCATGAATAAAGAACTCAAAGCTTTGGAAGAAAATGATACTTGGGTCTTAACTACTTTACCTGATCATCATAAGGCAATTTCTTCCAAATGGGTTTATAAAACTAAATACAACCCAGATGGTTCAGTTGAGAGGTTAAAAGCTAGACTAGTCATTAGGGGTTTTGATCAAAAGGAGGGCATTGATTATAAACATACTTTTTCCCTTGTGGCTAAAGCTGCAACAGTTAGAGTTTTAATTGTTATTGCCACAGCAAAGGACTGGCCTTTACATCAGTTGGATGTAAACAATGCATTTTTACATGGTTATGTAGATGAAGAAATATATATGAAGCCACCAGAGGGTTATCATAAAGCATTACCAGGACAAGTTTGTAAATTGAATAAGTCCTTGTATGGTTTAAAACAGGCTTCAAGACAGTGGAATCAAGAGTTGACCAAATATCTAGTTTCTTTAGGCTTTGTTCAGTCCAAACACGATTATTCATTGTTTGTTAAAAGCAATAATGATGAGTTTACAGCCATCTTGGTGTATGTGGATGATATTTTGGTCACAGGTAATTCAGTTACTCAGATTCAATCCATTAAGTCTGCTTTGGATCAAAAATTTACCATCAAAGATTTAGGATTGGCTAGGTATTTCTTAGTTATTGAGTTATGTAAAACTCAAACTGGTACCTATTTGCATCAAAGAAAGTACATTTTGGATATCTTAAAAGATGCAGGTTTAACTGCAGGAAAACCTACATCTTTTCCTTTACCTCAAAATCTTAAGCTTTCTTTGGATAAAGGTGATTTACTTGATTCTCCTGATGTTTATAGACGACTTGTTGGTAGGCTCTTATAAACCAGATATCTCATATGCTGTTCAGCATTTGAGTCAGTTTATTTCTTCACCTAAGACTCCACATCTGCAAGCAGCTATACATCTTCTTAGGTACGTAAAAGGTACCATTTCTAAAGGATTATTTTATCCACTTCAACCACAACTTAAAGTTGCAGGCTTTTCTGATGCAGACTGGGCATCCTGTTTAATGACTAGAAAGTCATTGACTGGTTATTGTGTTTTCTTGGGTCATGCTTTGGTGTCTTGGAAAACCAAGAAACAAGTTACTGTTTCCAGGTCTTCCACTGAAGCTGAGTATAGAAGTATGGCTTCTACTACTTGTGAGTTAGTATGGCTAGCTTATTTGTTAAAGGACCTACATATACCTGTACAGATTCCTATCACCCTCTTCTGTGACAACAAAGCTGCACAACAGATTGCCGCAAATCCATGTTTTCATGAGAGGACCAAGCATTTAGACATTGATTGTCATTTTACAAGGGATAAGGTGCAAGAGGGTTTTCTTCAAACTGCATATATTCCTACTCATTTGCAACTAGCTGACATCATGACTAAGGCTCTCGATGAAAGGCAACACTCTTTTTTGGCAAGCAAGTTGGGTTTTACAGATCTTCCAACTTGAGAGGAGGATATGAAACTTTATGATGTTTTACTACTTTGGGTCAGTATTGTACATACAGGAAAGTATAAGGTGTAAAGTGTAAGTTAATTAAGTTTGTTAGTATAATAACGGTTTAAGTTGTTAAAACCATTTAGTTAGTTAAGCTTAGTTTTACTTTTCTGGTATATAGTATGTAATCACGTTCATTTGCAAATTAATGAAATCATTTTGCACAATATTTGCTTCCGCTTATTACTATGACCAATAGTATACTCGTGATGTGATAAACTGACCAAATTAAAACAAGATGCTGATTAAACATGACAAAATAAAACAAGACCTCATACATCTTATATACCATACGAAAATGGGTCCAAAGCAGACCACAGAAACCCAATCAACTAGGATAGCATGATCAATAGTAGCCAAAAACATCATCCATGTACAGATCTATTAAAATGAAAATATATATATATATATATATATATATATATGTATGTATATGTAAATATATATATGTATATGTATATATATATGTGTATGTATACATATATGTATGCATACATATATGTATGTATACATATATGTATGTATACATATATGTATGTATACATATATGTATACATATACATATATGTATACATATACATATATATATACATATACATATATATATACATATACATATATATATATATATATATATATATATATATAGAGAGAGAAATTTGCAATTTTTGTCCCTGTGGTTTTCTGTTTTTGCCAGTTTTGTCCTTTTACTTTTTTTTTTCGCTTTTTTTGTCCCTGTGGTTTTCTGTTTTTGCCAGTTTTGTCCTTTTACTTTTTTTTTCGCTTTTTTTATCCCTGTAGTTTTCAGTTTTTGCCGATTTTCTCCCTGTGGTGTTAAGTTTTTGCCGATTTTATCACTCCCTTCTATCACGAGATTATGTAAAATCGGCAAAAAACTGAAAACCACAGGGATAAAATCGGCAAAAACTGAAAACCACAGGGATAAAAAAGGCGAAAAAAAAGTAAAAGGACAAAACCGGCAAAAACAGAAAACCACAAGGACAAAAAAAGCGAAAAAAAAAAAGTAAAATGACAAAACTGGCAAAAACAGAAAACCACAGGGACAAAAATTGCAAATTTCCCTATATATATATGTATGTATACATACATATATATATACATATACATACATATATATATACATATACATATATATGTATATGTATATATATATATGTATACATACATATATATATGTATGTATACATACATACATATATATATATATATGTATATATATATATATATATATATATATATATATATATATATATATATATATATATACGTACGCACGTACGTACATACATACATATATATATATACACTTTAAATAATTGCCATGTGTCACTATTAAAACATTAATTTTTATAATTTAGTAATTATATATTCTTAATTTTTTACATTTGTATTAAAACAAATGATCATCCTTTGATTGATATATGTACACTTAAAAATTTGACACCTCATTAGCTATGAACAAAAAAAAATTCTTAAAAAAACACTTATTTTACTCATATAAAATACATTTTTATTTAACTTGGTAATTTATATATTCATCAAAACATTGAAAACTTGGAGTTCTAAATGCTTGGGACTAGATCTATTAAAAATCTTAATTAATTTGTAATCTAAAGATGTTAATTCATTTGTTTTGAGTATTTGACTATTCCATTATTGGAATTCTTATTATCATAGAAATATAAGGAATTCATATTGTCATAAATATATAGGATGTCATCTTATCTCTTATCGTAGATACATATAAAAAGAACATAAACTTCATATAAGTACATAGACACATTTATAAATTTTCATGTCTACTCATAAATAGAAATTAAAAAAAAAACCCTCCATGATACGATGAAATCATTATTTCTTACTACCTCCGTCCTAAAATTATCATCCAGTTTTGACTTTCTGAAGTCTTTCTTTTCAACTTTGACCTTAAATATTTTTGTTTATGTTATATAATACTTGATGCAAAATATATGAATGAATTAAGTTTTATATGTATTTTCATTGGTATAATTTTCATCAACTATTATATAACACACCAAAAAAAAAAAAGAAGATCAAAGTTGAAAAGAAAGATTTCAGAAAGTCAAAACTGGACAATAATTTTAGGACGGAGGTTAATTACATTGTTTTGTCATTCATATCTAAGCTTTATACTAATTACATTATTTTCTATATATACATCATATTTCATCTTAAGGCTAATGACCTTTACTCTTTCCTTTATACTTGGGTCCTAAAATCAACGCATCATCATAGTTAACATTACGATCTAAGTCATTTATCAAAAATGTTGGTGCTTGAAGATAGTAAATTGACGAGAAAATATAAACTATTTTCATGTTTCCGTCGAGCATCAACTAACGATAATTTACATATGACATTACAAAAATTAACATTAATCTATCTAGACGTGGGTCGTGCATCCGATAAGTTTACTAGTATATATATATATATATATATATATATATATATATATATATATATATGAAAGCAACATTAATAAAAAAAGCCCATTAATCTGCCACTAGCTGCATTGTTACTAACATGAGTACTTTGGATCATCATATGTGAGGTACTTACTTTAAACAGATTAATATTACGTACTTTTGCTTCTCTAAAAAGCTTGCATTAGTATTGTCTCTGTGTATAGCTCTAAGAGCATCTTCAATGTATACACTATTTTAGTGTAGCAAATTGTACTATTTTATTGTAAAAAGAGAATCTTTTGAAAATATGCTTGCACTAAAAAAAAGTTGCTCCAATATGTTGCACTAAATCTTTACAGTAAATCTTTTTTAATCGATTTAGAATACACATTTCAACAATATAATACTAAATTTTTTTATATAAGTATAAAATAATCATAAGAGATATAATAACAATCATTATATTGAAACATTTCAAAAATATAAATGAAAATTATATAAAATTTTTGAAGTTTCTTTAATAAATATGATAGCAAACATTATATTTACTAATTTTGAAAATATTAATCTCAGATATATAATTAATACATCATATTAATACATTTGAATCATTATAAATATTATTATTTAATGTGAATAGCGTTTAGTGCAGAGTTTAATGCAACACTATATTTGGTGCTGCACTAAACACTATTTGCCATTGCACTTTAATAGTACAGTGTTTAGTGCTAGCACTTGAGTGACTTTTTTACACTTTTGCACTATTTTAGTGCAAAAAGGTACGTTTAATGTATACATTGGAGATGCTCTAAGCCTCTAAAAGGCAAACTGAGTTAGGCTGACTACTCACTGTATATAGATTGAGTAGTCAGTTTGTTGAGAATTATTATAGATACATTAAAGATGAAATACACTCGACACATAAAAACAAATGAAATTAGCATTACATTTTTGTTAAAACCTTGGAGGTTTAAGTTAATGCTTGGCTTGCTTTTATTAGCTGTTGGGTCTGGTTTGCTTCTGTTTTGGTAAGGGTTGGCGCCAAGGGCTTCTGTCCATTTTGTTCCTTTAGTTTGGTGGTCCACTACTTCTCATTGTTTCTTTTGTTTGTTTTTTGAGTTAATTACACGGGTCGTTCCTATGGTTTGTTCAAAATTTCACTGGTCGTCTTTGTAAGTTTTTTTTTGCACTGGTCATCCCTGTGGTTGCTAGTTGTTGCACTCGTAGTCCTTGTCACTAACGGCCGTTAGTTTTCTTCGTTAAAGGACCATCCGTGTAAAAAAAAATTTCAAATTGTAAGTTTATTTAAAATTAAAAATTATTTTTAATTGTATTTAGTTAATATATTTTTTGAATAATCTAATCAATTTAATTTAATTATTTTAATCAACTTTTTTAGTGACAGCTAATTTATTCTATTTTTTTAAGTGTCCCGATCTATATAAACCCACTAAAAATATAATATATTCCAATAAAATGTAACATTTGTTTTTGAGTTAATTGAAGAAAAAATTGTAAAATACTAAATTGCAATAACTAAATAGCGTATAGTATTATTATACTCCATATGTTGAACATTATATCTTGAACTATTATATTTTTATTGGATTTATATATATCGGGACACTTAAAAAAATAGAATAAATTAACTGTCACTAAAAAAGTTGATTAAAATAATTAAATTAAATTGATTAGATTATTCAAAAAATAAATTTGCTAAGTACAATTAAAAATAATATTAAATTTAAATAAACTTAAAATTTGAAAAAAATTACACGGATGGTCCTTTAACGAAGAAAACTAACGGCCGTTAGTGACAAAGACTACAAGTGCAACAACTAGCAACCACAAGAACGACCAGTGCAAAAAAAACTTACAACGATAACCAGTAAAATTTTGAACAAACCACAGGGACGACCAGTGTAATTAACTCTTGTTTTTTTTAGAAAAGCAGATTTTTATTCAAATACAAGAATTTCATAATTACATGACATTACTTTTATACATTCACATTTGTCCATTTAAGACCACCACTACTACACCTATTGCTACTCGATTGCATAACGGAATGCATATATTCTACTTCCACAAAAGCTTTAATAGTAGCCTCATTGCTACCGACCCCAATTACTTTCCAGACCCATTAACACCTTACACAGAAAGCATGCATCTATCCCCATATTTCTTGCTCATTACTACCCAACACCAATTTTACAGTAACTACTTGAACATTAATTTCTTTTGGTTGTTTTTGTCTTATTGTTTTGTTATATGAGCGCCTCTCTATTATATCAGTTTTACATTTCATTATATATATGTTTATACTGAGTACTCAATATAGTATTTGATATATGTTTAGACTGCGTACTTAATCTATTAATTGGGGGAAACACTATGCTTCTGTGACACCCCGCAATTTCGACTTAATTATAAAAGTTAATTGCACGCATTTTTAGGCTAATCCCTACTTTGAGTGAATTCACAACACATTTTAGAGGAAAGTCCAGCAAAACCCAACTAGTTAATACGCGTAGTATTACGATTCATAATTAGTTATAATTATGTACACGACAATTGGAACAAACACGACAAAAATATACGACTGTTGTTGAACGAATTTATTTAATGAAACGAAATTTATTAGTATTAAATAATAAATATTATGTTAATAATATTTACAAAGAATTTTATAACGAATAAACGTTTATTTCGTAAACTGAAACAAAACAAAGTTAAAATTTCATAAACTTAATTAAATTATTTCCATAAAATATCCCAACCAAAAATATAAGCGAAAACGTATTTAATTATTTATTATTTAAAAATATTGTAACATTTAACGATCGGGTAAACAAACACGGAACGCAAACACGGGAGACGAAAAATGGAACAAAACCCACCTCCTCCCCCTCCTTTTCTTTCATTCTCACTTTCACTTTCTCTCTCTCCATTCTCCTTTTCTCTCATCTCTTTCTCACTCTAAAAACATCACACAAAATCACCAAATACTACATCAAAAACGCGCCGAATCATCTAGCCATTTGGAGAAAAACGATCACCTCTCAACGATCTACACTTCTACCTTTTCGGATTTCAAAACCGACACGCTGAAGTTTCCGACATTTCCTGTAAATCCTTAGATTTCGAAGTTTTCTTTGATATTTCATGTTTAATATACTTAATATAACATGTTTTAGTGTTCTTAACAACCGAAAATGTCCAAAATCGACCCAAAACTCGTTTTTCCCAATCTGTTCGTCGAACAGTTAGAAGTGTCGCTATGTGCCAAAAACACTGCTAGCGACACTAGCTAAGTGTCGATATGCCTAAGTGTCGCCCCTATAGCGACACTACTTAAGTGTCGCTGAAACCCTTAACCAGATCCATCCTAGCGACACTACCTTAGTGACGCCATAATTGAACAAGTGTCGCCTATAGCGACACTAACCAAGTGTCGCTACCCAATTGAAAATCAGGAGTCTAACGACACTCACCTAGTGTCGCCTATAGCGACACTAGCCCAGTGTCGCCAAAAATAGGAAGTTTACAACTTTTTCACTAAGTGTTGAGACTGAGATTTTATCACCTGATTTTACCCCGAAATGAAGTTTCGAATACGTTTTTACTACAGCAACATAGCAGAAATAAAAATTTTCCAAGCTGACTTGTCAGCTCGACCCCAACCAGGGGCTCTGCCCCTTGGACCCCGCTACCAGGGGCGCTGCCCCCGGACCCCCGCACACAATTTCATACTTTATAAAAATACAATGAAACAAACAGAATTATGCTTCTGAAGATATGATTTCAAAACGTCACCAACGAGTCGTATACATTTTCACAACAACGAAATACAAACTTAAACGTTTAACAAACACTTTGGACATAACTTGGTTGTACGAACACTAGCATGGATGATTTGCTTAGACATCCACATACTTATTAAATCTCATACGTTTAGGGCGTTAGGAGATTCAGGACTATACTTGGGCTTTAGGCTTTGCTAGCACTCGAACGTACTTAACTCAACAGGTGAGTTCACAGCCCCTACTTTCACTGTTTTAACTGCTTTTGAACAGGGGTGGAAAACATAGTAAAACGTTTTTACATACATGATTGTACACACGTTTTACTCGAACGATTAGAGTACACTGAACTGTTAAACTGTTATACAAACCGATGTTACAAAACAACGTTTTCACACTACAAAACTGTAAACGTACTAAACTTGTTTTGGAAATGCTGGAGAACGACCAGCAACGCTTTACCAAACTGATTGGGTAACTGATGGGTCCTTCTGACATGGACCGGATCCTACTAACATGGATCCACTATACTTGTTGAACAAAAGTCCCTACTGACATGGGCACAAGATCCTACTGACATTGATCAAGGGACACTGACACTCCCTACTGTTGAAAAGTCCCTACTTACATGGGCACTGGATCCTTCTGACATGGATCCACTATTGTTATTAAACTGTTGAGAAGTCCCTACTGACATGGGCACTGGATCCTACTGACATGGATCCACCGAGTAACTTATAGGATGCGGACATTCCTACGAATGTTGTAACACCCCCAAATTTACTGTTTAGCGGAAGCACGATTTTGGGTGTTACTAATCAATATATAAAGCATATAAGATATAATAAACGACCACTATATGCGTCGTTTTACATTTGTATTGATAAAACCAAAAGTTTACATAAAAAATATTGTTTACATTAACTCGGTTGAAATTGAGAGATTTAAGAACATAATTAATCTATACAAAATATAATAATGCAGCTAAATCTCTGATTGTATGAATGCTGACTCGAGCTAATGATTCCTGCTTGGGCAGTCCAACCTACTGCTGTGTACCTGTGATACATGCTAAAATGGGTCAGCGAAACGTTGGTGAGCTCACAGGTTTGTATGTCAACACATATTTGTATGAACCGCAAGATTTATAATTGAATTTAAAATGCAATTAAGCAAAATAAAAGTTATACAGCCATGAGCACATAGTCTGAGCTTAACTTGAGTGTCAGGTCCAATTAAGGAAGCCCAACTTGAATGCCTCCTACGAGTGCCTAATCTACACTCGTCTTCCCAAATGCTAATACGTCCGTTTGACCAGTTAGTGCGTGCTAACCCGGACGAGGATTGTCAATCATATATGATATCATATACTAACATTCACGTTACTACGTATTACCAGACTATGCTATGGAGGGCTTTAAATTGATTGGCTTGAAACTCATGTAGTATTTGATTTGATTTGTACTTGCGTTCAACTTGTAAAACAAAACGAGCAATAATATCACACCCCTGATTGAAAAGCAGTAAAATAGGGGCCATGAGACTCACCTGAGTCTTGAAGCGATTAACAAATAAGTTGATTTGACTTGACGAGTATTGATGTCCGAAGACTTGTAACCTGAGGGCGCCCAATATGCGCGATGGTTATTAATTGAATAGGTATCTTAAAAGACTACCTTTGTAGTTGTTGTCCGACTATAATGTCCAAATTACCCCGATTTGGTTGATTGACTTGTCCAAATTACTACGATTTGGTTGATGGACTTGATTATTTGAAAACGTGTACAGCCGTTGGTGATTGTTTGTAATAAGAATCTCAACTATTATTATTATACTTGAGTTGTTTTGTATACTTATAAAAGTATATATGTTTCGTTGTAAATGTTTGGCACTCGTTGTAAAAAGAAATTTCAAACTTTAAGTGACGGGGGTCCGGGGGCAGCGCCCCTGGTTAGCGGGGTTCCAGGGGTGGCAACCCCTGGCGGGGTCCAAGGGGCTGGCCCCTGGCTGGGGTCGAGATGCCAGGTCAGCTCGAAAATTTTTTATTTCTATCATATTGTTATGGTGAAAAACGCATCTGGGATTTGAATTTGGATAAAATCAAGTGATAAATTTTGGGTCTCGACACTTAGTAAAAATCTGTGATTTCTAGTTTCTGGTTTGTACGACGTTGGGTGCGACGTCGCAGGTCCTGACTGCGACGTTGAGCATGGCGTCGCTATGTGCGACTTTCGCAATTTAATGCGACATTGTGGGTGGCGTCGCTATATGCGACGTTGTTGATTTCTGCGACGTAAGGGCTTATGTCGCTATGTGCGACGTCAGCCAATTAAGGTGACGTTGAGACTGACGTCGCCACATGCGACATCGTGAGGAACTTTGCGACGTAATGGTCTACGTCGCTGATAGCCCAGCGTCTCTGCGACTTTACGGTCTAATCGGAAAATGGTGGCCGGAAAATCGATCGAAAGGCTTCCGTTTGGTCCAAATCTTTTACTGAACCCATATATGGACATTATACACTTAAACAACCTGCAAACAAGTAAAAATAAGTGAAAACGGAGAGTTTCGGGTTTTTATCGGAAACTTACGCTGTGTCGAAATGAAATTCCGGAAAGATAGGATTGTAGATCGTGACGCGGTGGTCCTTTTTCTCTAAAAGTCTTGGTGATCCGGCGAGTTTAAGTGTGTTATTTGGTGAATTTTGTGAGGTAATGATGGTTTTTGCTTTTTGGAGAGAAAAGAGAGAGGAAAGAAGATGGTGATAGATGATGAATGAGAAAAAGAGGGGGAAAGGGGTGGGGTGTAGGTGGAGCCTCACCCTTTTTCAGTCCCCGCGGTTGCTCCGTGCGGTGTTCGTTTTCCCGATTGGTTAAACGTTAAATAATTATTTTATACTTTTAAATTTACATTTAAAAATACGAATGACTACTCTATTTTCATTGAAGTATTTTACCAAATACTTAATATTTATGTTATAAAAATGTAACTTGTTTCATTTATTTGCGCGTTTACATTTTAATCGCGTTGTCCTCGCTTGTACGATATGGAATGAACACGAAATATTATAAAAATAATATTTTTGGATATAGTCGTGTTATTAAATAACATTGTATTGTTTGATAAAAATTGTTCACCAACGTTCGTATTAATTGCGTCGAAATCCTTTCGATTTGAGATTCGTACGATTTAATCAAACCGTAATACTTGTATATATATTCAACAATATATAATTAATTGATACATCAATTAGCCTAACACAGAACCAATTACATGTATTAAAACTTGATTAGGCACTAAATACTAGTCCTAATTTGGCGGGTGTCACAAATGACTAATAGGATACTGACATTCCTACGAAAACAACTATTAGGATACTGACATTCCTACGAGAGACAACTACTAGGATGCTGGCATTCCTACTAAAACTAGTACTGAACCCTGGGCAACATCCCAACAACACATACTTGGAACTAGGATACGAACTTTCCTACGAACAACTACTTTTGAAACGTATCTGGTTTAACGATCAACTATTACAAACATAAAACCTGTGAATTCACTCAACCTCGTTGTTGACTTTTACTATGTTTTTCAGGGAATTAGCTGAGCACGTAAGAACCGCCTGCACATTGGAACATAGGCGACCCCAAAGGAATAGGATGCCAACTTTTGACAACGGGATTTCTTTTATATAACTAATCGGTTTTAGTCATATTTACGAAATCTACTTTTGTAAAACTTAACTACTTTGGTACTTGTACGATTCGAGAAATCGTAAAACTTTGTAACTATTACTCTTGACATCTTAATATATATGTTCTGTTGTAATCCTATGCTCTGATACGTATGCATGTACTATGTAAATGTGGCATCCCCAGCTTATACCAATGCTTCCGCTAAACGAATTTGGGGGTGTTACAGCTTCCAATCTACTTGTTATGATCATGACGAACAATGATTTTTTTGTGTGTTTATCATTTGTTTTTAACGGTAAAGATCACTACTACAAAAATGCACATTACGGGCGGTAAATGACCCGCCATCTATGCGAATGATGTTTAAAATAAAAACATATTTAGAGACGGTTAAAACACCGCCTTAAATAAACATATTCAAGGCAGTTGCAAAAAGTTAAGGGCGGTTTATTTTTGATACATGCACGCGTATTTAGTGTCATTTAAGGGCGGGGGTTTTTATCTAATATAAGGCAGTGTGTCTTGGGTGTTGGCGCCAGTCTTTTGAGATATAGTAAGGCGGTTTTATTAATTTGTTTATGGCGGTAGTCTTTTCAATTATTATCTAATAGGATATTGTTTATATATAATATGGTGGGATTTTTGAACAGCTTTTTTAATATTTAATTCACGAAAAAATATTAAAAAATAAATTAGTATTCATTTTTATTATAGGCAGGTTATAGCTAACCGCTTCAATATTAATATATTTATTTATATCAAATTTTCCCGCCAAAATTTCAGTAGCCATATATTCCTGCAATTGCCAATTATACACATTGCAGTAACCAAAATCATTGCAATTACCACAATGCAGTAACCAAAATCCCTGCAATTATCAATTTCTAGCTAGCTAGTATATATCCTAATATATACAAAAAATATATGTACATATATAAATGCAATATATACATCGATCTAATTGTGCAAAGTTTGTTCAAATTACATGTTCTGAAAGATGAATTAAGTGTTAGAGTTGTGATTCGTATTGTTTTGAGGTGTTATTACATTGATTTGATTCTAAATTGAGCTCGATTTGACGTCGTGTGTACGGACTTGGTGACGAACAGCAATTTCGAGTTTCTGTGAGTAATTGAAGTGAATTCGTAGAACGATAAAGTTGATAGAGCATCGTTAAAGTGATTACTAGTGTTTGTACGGATTAATTTGCTCGAATTTCATGGATTTGTGTTTGTAAATTTGAGCCGTAGGTTCGCACATAAATTCCGGTTCAATTACGATATCTGCACACTTGAATTTGGTACCATTCGACTCGGTTTCAACTCAGGATCACTTTGCAACAAGTTTCGTAACTTGATTTGGAGTATTTTGTGAAATTCAATCTTGAAGTTTTTTCTGATCGTGCCTGCCCATTTGCCATTTCATGCGCACTTAGTATTTGCGCATTTGAGAAATAACCATCTCTTGCGCATTTGTTCAAAAATCAATACGTATTTGATTAAATACGAAAGGCTATCGTGACTTAACACATCTTGTATAATAATCTGCAACGAAGTTTGGTCTCTACACTTGAGCATATGAAAAATATATTTCATTAAAACATAAACTTGCACGTACCTAATTAAAATAAAATTAACCATTAATAAACAAAAAAAAACGAAACATAAAAATAAAAAAAAAGACCCTAATCATCATATAAACTAGGGAGATCGTCGTTCATCTATTTCTCTTTTTTTCCGATCATCTTATCGAGCGCTTCCACCATTTTCTTTTAATTATCTAGTATCTTCTTTACTTCGTCAATTGATTCATTGAGAGTCTGTATATACGAAAATTCAATTATATGAATCATCATATCTCTTCGTTCGATTGATATAATTTTTTGCGCTTTTTCGTGGATTGAATGATTTATGTTTACAATCATCCTTTTCAATTTCTCTTTTTTCTTTCTATCCTCTTCAAGCATCTGGTTGATCAAATCCGTATATCTTTTTGAATAAATTCTAAATCGGCTATCAGAAGTAGAACATCTTTTAGAACGTGGTTTTAATGAAACTGTTGATTCTTTCATTGCAAAGAGTAAAATGTGTATGTTGTTTGTTGGAAAATTGAAACTTAGCCCGATTATTTATAAGCCCCTAATTAAAGTTTATATGTGTATTATTAAATTAATTAAACGCTTAATTGTCTAGTTGCAACCACCGGCGCGAGTGAATTTATAGCTTACGTCTTTCGAGTTTGAGAATTAATTAGAAATATCATAAAAGGCGGGTGTCAAACACCGCCACATTTTATGCTATGTAAAGGCAGGTTATTGTGACCCGCTCAAAATACGTAAATCATGTATGGCGGTGAGGTTTTGGTATCCGCCGTAATAAGTAAGGCGGGTTTCTGAACCGCCACCTTTTATTCTCTGTAAGGCGGATTACTGTTACCCGCTCAAGTTACCTATCAAAAACCGCCATTAATTGCCATTTGTCCCCACCTTTTTAGTCGATAAGCGGTTTTCTATCTATGATCGCCTTTTACTGGCGCCTTAATCGCTTACTTTTGTAGTAGTGGATTTTGTTTGTCCCATTTTAAGAAGTCCTGTAGATCACTACCTTATAGTAATTATTATCTCAAGACTTTCATGATATGTATAATGGTCAATCTTTGCAATAAAAAATTATCAAATTCCAAATATAGTTTGAGGTCATGTTGGATCGTTTTTGGAACAAGAAATCATTAAGTTTCTTTCAGACACACATAACTCACATGATGCATCTAGTGTTGCATCTGTAAAACACACGTAATTCACATGATTATAGTATGCATCTAGTGTTGCATCTGTAAAACACACATAATTCACATAATCGCAGTATGCATCAAGTGTTGCATCTATAAAACACACATAATTCACATGATAGAAGTATGCATCTAGTGTTGCATCCGTAAAATTAAAAATGATTCACACGAAACAGACTGCAATCATATGCATCTGTAAAGCGTGTGCATCTGAATTGATGATTTCACAATCCCGTTCATGCTAAGCTCTAATCGACATGTTGAAATTGATGACTTCCTCGCCGTCAGTACGTTTAGGTGTACGAAATTGTTTTCGAATTTTGAACCGAAAATGCGAGAGTGCCCGTATGTATGAAATTGATTTCAAATTCGAATTGAAATTGCGAGAATGGTTGTATTTATGAAATTGATTTCGATTTTAATAAAGCCAATGATTTATTAGTTGATCTTATGTATTAATTTTGTGATTAAGCTCAGAAAAAGAATCTGGTTATAAAATTAGGACGGCTCCTGACCGTAAATTCTGCCCGCGCCAAAAATTTCAATTGAAAATTTAGTTCTCACGGTTCTCGCGCATAATTAAGTTCGTAGCGGATCCTTTTACTTATATCATATTATCATACGGTCATAGTTGATAGTTAATTATATCAAACGGTAAAATTAGAAATTTGTGAGATACAATAATTATTTTGTGTAATTAACTAAGGTGCGCTTTGTTGAAGTCAGGAATGAGAATATAAATGGAAATAGAACCCTAAGCAATGCAAATTATATTTCTTAGTAATACCTAACTATATCATTGATGTTTAATTCATACAACTAACCATCACAAGTATGGATGACAAATTGTGTCGGGTCAACATGAGGGGTCTTATAACGTACCAAACTCAAAACCCGTCATGATTTGATAAAGGGGTTGTCATGGGTCAAAAGTACTCGATCCGGACGCTAGTCGTGCTCTAAGATATCAGGCGCTATTATTTATACATTTTACATACCCTTCAATATTCTCAATTAACCACCCCTAATTTTGTATGTAGTAATCTCAAACATATTCTTTTGGTTGATGTGGCCATGTGGGTGATCGAGTACGTACAATGAAAAATAAGGACTAACGTACCACAAAAAAAAAAAAAGAAAAAGAAAAAATGTCTATAAACTTACTTTCGCCAAGTTTATATGAAAATGCGTGTGGAGTAATTGCTCGTTGCATAGAGTTTGATTTGGGAGAGTTGGTTTTGTTTTCAACATTGTCGGTGGTATACGATCCTTTCTACCAAGGTCTTCACCTCAATATATATCATTTTTGTATAACTAATTACTACTATATATTGTAATTGGCATATTGAGATTGTTATTGCACATTTTTCTTTGTAAAACTAGCTTATAAGAGTTTTGTTAACTTATTGTTGTCAATGATAATAAGTTTTGTACATGTATAATTTGTTGTACTTTAAAGCGTAAACAATATTTAGAGAGGTCAATTAACTTTTAAAAGGAACGACATTCAATTTGTTTATGAATACAAGTGTAATTGTCTTAAAATCTTAACGATAGCCCTAAAGGTAATATAACTTTGTCATTATCATCTTCCAACTTTTAAGTACGCATTACAGGGCTGTTTCTCCGGATTAGAAATTAAATTGTTCGATATTTATTTGTAATGCAATCAATTAAAAAGTTTTGTCCGTAACTGGTATGTGGAGAAAATTTATACGACGGGGACGTATCAACACAATTGCTAACGCGTAATGCCTTATCGTGAACGTCAAAAATGTCCCCTTATCGCGCGTTGTGAGGATTCTTCTTTTCATCTAAGACCTAAACGACACTATTGTCTTCACTTGCTTGATTGCAAATCTTGTTATTTTGAACATTTAATTACCACTAGGCCCACATTTTAATACCACAACTATGGCACTAGTTTTGGTTAATTTTAATGTGTTGTAAGTCAATTTGATATGTTTAATAATACAACTAAGAATAAGTATTAAACAAGGGAGCTACTAACCATACCAATTAATTTTATTGATTTGACATTTTTCATTATATAATTAATGAGTTTCATCCATTAAAAGTACTTAGAGCACAGGGTGTAGTGCTTTTGTAATCACAGTTATCTGGGAATAATGTTACGGTTGAGGATTTTGTGATGTTTTGAACAGTGTTCTAGAGTTTTTAGTTATAAAAGATTAAATTAAAAGAAAACATAATTATTGTGTAATGATTAGTGGTAGATTGAGTAATTAAATTGGTATTGAAAGACAATTCCAGTATTTCATAAATGCATTTCATATCAAATAAATGCATTTTATATCAAACATCACAAGTTTTTAGTTATAAAAGATTAAATTAAAAGAAAACATAATTATTGTGTAATGATTAGTGGTAGATTGAGTAATTAAATTGGTATTGAAAGACAATTCCAGTATGTCATAAATGCATTTCATATCAAATAAATGCATTTTATATCAAACATCACAGTACTATGCTTTTGTGTCCCCCTTGTCCAGTTGGCCCCTTCTACGTTTGTGATTGCTTATGGGAATATCTATCCATACCATTATTTATTACTCACCATATCATTTTTACATTAAAAAAATACAGAAAGGTACGAAAAAGTACAGAATAAGTACAGAATGTAAGAATAAATGATGGAATAAAGTACAGAAAAGGTACAGAAAAGTTAATATAAAATTAAAAAATGGTATGAAAAGCATGGGCCTTGCTTATCTACCTTCAACTGTTCAACATGCTTGACAAACTGAAATTAAAAATGGTATATTCTTTTTCCGTCTATTATGTCTAACGTCATATCACTTAAAAAAAGAAAACAGACCCAAACACTCTTTCAAGGAGATCCTTACCGTTACATAATAATAACCGGTTGATAAAGGGAATATCTATCCATACCAATAAATTATAATTATCATACCATTTTTGAAATAAAAAGTACGAAAAAAGTACAGAACGTAAGAGAGAGTGATAGAATAAAGTACAGAAAAGTTAATTTAAAAATAAATAAATGGTATGGAGAGTAGCACCCTTTTTCTAATAGTGCAGGATCAAGAAATAAATATAATTTTCTGAGATAAAGATGGAAGTAACTATTTTTACTTATATATTCAGTGATAAACATTTTGCTTAATACTAATTAAATTTGGACTGATATTTATTGAATGACATAGGGTTTTTCTGTCTAAAATTATAACTTAATTAATTCTTCATTTTGTCATTCTGGAGCAATGTGCAGTGGCGGATCCAGGATCTTGAGTGACTCGTAGCAATGGTATCTCAATTTTTCTAAACACGTAGCACAAATAAGAAATGATAATGGATGCCATCGTTTTACTTAAGCAAAATCAATTTGATTTGAACGGTGGTATCAGATTACGTTTGTATATATATATTTTTATTTTTACCGTTGTTAAAATACGGTTTTGATATCATAAAACAATAGTTATAAAATCGAGCTCATCATCAATAATTTACCGGCTCTATCGACCACATTATACAAATCGCATTCCATTTTACTCCCCTCAATTTTCACATTCCTTATTAAATACTCTCAATCACCTTATTCACTAGTCACTACCATCACCGCCACCACCTACCACCTTCTATCGGTGCCAGAATTCGGCCGCCACCAACAGCGGCCATCAATTGTGACGACCAGAGGTTTTTTCTTTTTTAACATTGCATCATGTTTTTATATTAAAAACATTGTTATATACTTTTAAATAAACACACTACATCATGCTTTCACATTAAACATACTGCATGATTAGTGAATAAATACTGTATCATGCTTTTACATTAAAAAAAATCGCATTGCATCATTTGTCAATAAACACTATATCATGCTATAATAGTAGACAAATTACATCATACTTTTACATTCATTATATATTTAGTCAATAAACAACATGCTTTTTACGTGGTGCATCATGTTTAACAGTAAAACACTAACAGTAAAACACCTTGTATCATGCTAAAAGATATATATGAATATTGAAATCATTTAATTTAATTACCCTATTATCATAATCCAAAATTTTCAAAGATGACATTGGTACACATGCATGTTTGAAGAACGACATTGGCAATCATGTTTGTGCTTTGGAAGGATACACGGAGTAAGTTCTACTGCCATATATCGAATTTGCGTAATCAAATTTGATTTCTTGCGCTTACCCCAATTACCGGTTACAGTACTCCATAGGGAGTATTAATAATTCTGGAAGCTCAATAAAAGTGGTAAAATTTGGATACACGTTCCCATATATTGTTGAAATATCAATCAATCAATTGTTCCGATAGTGAGATCTTACTACGACTTGTGAAAGTACTTTCTTTTTGTCACAAATTAGGTAGAGAAATTAGGGTCCCTTCGATCTCTTGTATTATTATTATTGTATTCATTTCTTGTCTTCTCTTTCACTACAACCAAATTTTCGAAAGAGAAATAAAACAATCTTCCACGTATATATCTCCGTTACCTTCCAGCAAGTTTGTAATGGTCTAGCAATTTTCAGGGGATGTCTGGTACAATTGTACGCACCGATTTGGCAGTACGTAGCCAGGGGCGTAGCCATGTTAAAAGTACGGGTAACAGTCGATACGGATCCATTCGCTATACGCAACGTAAATTTATTATAACAAAATTCATTTTTTGCTGCCTTTCTTGTTTGTGGGCGGGTCATCAAAATTGAGATATCCCTGTTACGAGTCACTCCATATTCTGAATCCGCTACTTCACGTAGCTAGTGTCCTCACTACAACTTCGTTTGGCAATTGGCATGTATAATATATGTTAGCTATAACACACCATAATTTAGACCATTTTTTTTTACACATTTCGGAAGCGCAAATCCCATTCATATATATATATATATATATGACATCTAGTCATACAAAAATATTACAAGGTTATAAGTATTAAGTATGATTACAACGATAATACAATAACTGGGTGTTATGTTAATAAAACATGGTTATCCAAAATGATCAGAGTTCCAGTTGTCAAACATTTCTTCAAAACAACGCCATGTGCCTAATCATATCCCAAAAGTTAACTTGCAAGAGTATGTGGGGGATTAGCACGAAGCTAAGCGAGTAAACTAAGTCTAACAATCTAACTTAGTATAACAATCAACTCACAACAATCATCTAATTAAACAATCAAACAGAGGATCGGTGGTTCTTGAGATACCCTCAGTCCGCGGTGGCACTCCAAGAACACTTAATAATCAACTGCAGGCCAATACAGAGATTTTACCGATAGTTTATTGCTATCTTTAACCAATATGGATTAATTCACAACGAATGTTCATCCGACCCATAAAGATTAACCTATAGCAACTAAACCCAATAATTGACCTCTATCATTCCAACCTATCATGGAATTATTCACAAGAAATCAATAAATCTATCAATCAACAAAATCAATCAATTGCTCTATCATCAACTTATCAATAATCCAATCAATATTTTCAACTTAAAATTGATGTAACCAAATTGTTAACACCAAAATTAAACTGTGAGAACCAGTCCACTCACCTGTTTCGCTTCAATCTCCACACTCAAAGTTCTAACTTTATTGAGTCTTCGGTGTCTCTGTAAACACAATCAAAACACAAGTTAATAACTTGTTTTATAATTTAATTATGACTATACTCAATTACTTACATCAATAATCTAGTAATACTAATAGCTAAATGATATAAGCATTGAATTCTAATAAGTTCACAAGACATCCTATCTTTCAAAATAACAAAGGAAAATGCGATCCGGGTCAAAGTGGTGGGATCGCGTTCCCAAGAAGAAAAACATTATGTAACCATTTTACACTGAGAAACGCGATCCGGGTTCAGGGCTGGGATCGCGTTTGCAAGACTAAAATGCGAAGGAACCAGTTTATAACTAAGGAACGCGATCCAAGTCAAGTTGTGGGATCGCGTTTCCTAGCCTTTCAGCTCCAATCAGACCTGCAACTTACATACGAACCCTAACTCAAAAATTCAACATAATACAGTACAAACTCAGATTCTTAGCTATCTTATAATCCTAGAAACGCCATATATCAGTTAACAACATCAACAACACATTCAAACTCAATCTTATACCAAAATCATTCAATAACCTAACATATTTCAAACAAATACATATATATATATATATATATATATATATATATATATATATATATATATATATATATATATCAATTGTAGTTTCAAGAACACTTACAACTTTGATAGTAGCAGAGATATGACTATGATGGTGATGAACTTTATGAATTATATCTTCAATTTGTATATAGTCTTCACTAGCAATTCTTGTTTTAAATTTTACTATAAAGGGTTGTGAGATAAATGAAGAACACAAAAGAATTTGGGGAAAAAACTTAAGTCGGCCTCAATTTTTTATTAGACCGACTCATTGTTATTCCTAGTATAATATTATACCCCTTTTTGATCTATTGTCTGGAACCTTGATTTCAAACGCGAGAAAATTATTTTATTTTACCGTCACCTAATATTATTTAAAACAAATAATATTTTACTAGTCACAATATTTTCCGAGGCTCATTTACCTATTAAATTTACAATCAAACTCATATAATAATTTAAATTGCATAAATAATTAAAAGAAAATACCTTTTTCTCCTAGGCCCGATTTGGGGATGTTACAAATCACCCCTCCTTAGAAAGATTTCGTCCCGAAATCTAACTAGACACAAATAAGCTAGGATATCTAGTTCGCATATTTTCCTCCGTTTCCCAAGTGAGATCCGCTCCCAAACTATGCTTCCATTTAACTAACACCATAGGGATTTCTTTCCTACGCAATTTGGTCACTTTTCTATCTAAAAGCTCGATAGGTTCTTCTACCAATTTCTTACTTGGGTCAACCCGAAGATCTTGCAAAGGAAGGATTTGGGATTGATCCTCCACGGAAGATCCAAAGAAACCGATTGATCATTAATCACCTGACGGATTCTAAATGGGCCAATATATCGGGGAGCTAACTTTCCACGTTTACCAAATCTAATGACACCCTTCCACGGAGAAACTTTCAAATACATTAATTCACCTTCAACAAAAACAACGGGCCGTCTACGCGGATCAGCATACTGTTTTTGTCTATCACGAGCCGCTTTCAATTTTTCACGAGCAATCTTAACTTTGTCAGCTGTAATTTGAACAATATCGGGACCCGCAAACTGTTTTTCTCCCGCTTCTAACCAACAAGTAGGCGTACGACAACGGCGCCCATACAACATTTCATACGGCGGCATACCAATGCTAGAATGATAAGAGTTATTATACGCGAATTCTATCAAAGGTAAATGTGAATCCCAAGAACCGCCATACTCGAGTACACAAGCTCGCAACATATCCTCGAGTGTCTGAGTAGTACGCTCTGACTGCCCATCTGTCTGAGGATGATAAGATGTACTGAGATTAACTCTGGTACCTAATTCCCGCTGTAAACTCTGCCAAAAACCAGAAACAAACCTGGAATCTCTATCGGAAACAATGGATAAAGGAATACCATGTCTCACCACAACCTCATGAATATACAATTGAGCTAACCGAGTCAAAGAAGCAGTTTCACTGGTCGTAAGAAAATGAGCACTTTTAGTCAAACGGTCAACAATTACCCAAATCATATCATTACCTTTCTGAGTACGTGGAAATTTAGTAACGAAATCCATAGTAATGTGCTCCCATTTCCATTCAGGAATATCTAACTGTTTCAACGAACCATACGGCTTCTGATGTTCAGCTTTTACTTGGGAACAAATATGACAAGTTTCAACAACTCTAGCAACATCGGTTTTCATGGTCGGCCACCAATACAAATGTTTCAAATCATTGTACATTTTCGTACTCCCTGGGTGAACCGATAACCTCGATTTGTGTGCCTCTAATAATATTAAATCTCTAAGTCCTCCAATCAACGGAACCCAAACTCGAGACTGGAAGGTTTTCAATCCCCGAGAATCATCAACTAATAAATCTTTTCGTTTCAACAAAATCTCAGATTTTAAATTTTGATCTAATAATGCCTCTAACTGTGCAGCTTTCAATTGAGAAACCAAATCAGAAGATATTTCTAAACGCATGAAATAAATTCGGTCGGAAGGTACCTTTCGGCTCAATGCATCAGCAACCACATTAGCTTTACCCGGATGATATCGAATTTCACAGTCATAATCCTTAATCAACTCCAACCATCGGCGCTGTCTCATGTTGAGTTCCTTCTGAGAAAACATGTACTGAAGGCTTTTATGATCCGTGCATACAACACATTTAGTGCCGTATAAATAGTGTCTCTAGATTTTCAATGCAAATACCACAGCTGCAAGCTCTAAATCGTGTGTGTGGTAATTTCTTTCATGAGTTTTAAGCTGACGGGAAGCGTAAGCAATAACGCGATCATGTTGCATTAAGACAGCACCCAAACCAGCATAAGAAGCATCGCAATAAACCACAAAACCCTCAGAACCATCAGGTAATGCTAACACTGGCGCCTGACATAACAACTGTTTAAGAGTCTGAAAAGATAATTCTTGTTGATCTCCCCACTGAATTTTAATATCCTTTCTAGTTAACTTGGTTAACGGGCCAGCAATTTTGGAGAAATCTTTGATAAATTTTCGATAATATCCCGCTAAACCAAGGAAACTTTTAATCTCAGAAGGTGATTTAGGGGCATTCCAATTCATAACGGCGTCCACCTTAGAAGGATCCACTTTGACACCATCCTTACAAATAATATGCCCAAGAAACTGTACCTCTCAAAGCCATAATTCACATTTGGAAAATTTAGCAAAAAGATGCTCTCCTTTCAAAATCTCAAGAATCAATCTTAAATGATGTTCATGCTCAGCCTCAGACTTAGAATAAATCAAGATATCGTCAATAAATACAATCACAAACTTGTCTAGAAAAGGTCGACATACTCGATTCATTAAGTCCATGAAAATAGCAGGGGCATTAGTCAATCCAAAAAGCATAACTAAAAACTCATAGTGACCGTACCGGGTACGAAAAGCGGTCTTAGGAACATCTTCCTCACGAACTCGTACTTGATGATAACCGGATCTCAAATCAATTTTAGAGAAATAGGATGATCCCTGTAACTGATCGAATAATTCATCAATTCTGGGCAATGGATATTTATTTTTCACTGTTCTTTTATTGAGCTCTCTATAATCGATGCACATTCGAAGAGTACCATCCTTCTTCTTAACAAACAATACCGGAGCACCCCACGGAGAAGAACTCGGTCTAATAAACCCTTTATCTAACAGTTCCTGAATTTGACCCATCATCTCACGGATTTCAGCAGGAGCTAATCTATAAGGAGACTTAGCTACAGGAGTCGAACCATGAATTAATTCTATTTGATATTCAACTTCTCTAACAGGAGGCAACCCAGGTAATTCATCAGGAAAAACTTCCGGGAATTCAACAACCACAGGAATATCAGTCAAAGATTTCTTTTCTAACTTACCATCTATTACATAAGCCAAATAAGAATCACATCCCTTAGATAGGGATTTCCTAGCTTTCAACATGGAAATCAACGGAAAACTACCCTTTTCACGTTCTCCTCGAGCCATGACATATGACCCATCAGAAATCGGAAGTTTTATAATCTTATTGTGACAATCAATATTGGCTTTATTCGAACTTAACCAATCCATACCGATAACCACATGGAAACTAGGAATTGGCATTAACAAGAAGGAGATTAGAAAATTATGACCCTCAATAAGTATACTAGCTCCAGCTACCGATGTGGTAACCGGAACTAATTTACCATCAGCAATCTCAACTTCTAAAGGCTTAACAATCAATGAGGGAATCAATTTCAGTCTTTCACAGAATTTCACAGATATAAATGAACAATTTACACCCGAATCAAACAATACACGAGCTGGTACAGAATTTATGAGAAAAGTACCAGTAATGACGTCTTCAGTTGTGACAGCTTCATCAACTGTCATTTGGAAAGCTCGGCTAGCAGCTACTGGTGGATTTTTCCTCTTTTGGCTAGAGGATGAGGAACCCGGTGCCATTCCCATACTCTGTCTTTTCGCCTCTGGACAATCCCCAGCTCGATGCCCCTCTTTATGGCAATTCCAACGCACACTATTCGGATACGTACAATCCTTCGCAGCATGCCCAAAAATTCCACACTTAACACATCTAGATGTCTGAGGAGTACAAGGACCATTGTGCCTAGCTCGACATCTATTACAGTAATTGCTATCAGTTGGAATACCAGAATTTGACCTCTTGTTCTGTTGACCACTTTGCCCTTTTTGCTTATTAGATGAATCTCCCTTTTGTTTCTGTGAATACCTTTCTTTATTCAGAATTCTTTTTGCCTGAATATCCCCATCTACTGAACGAGCCAAATCATAAGCTTGTGGAAGCGAACCTGCTAGTCTTACGGTGGTACGGTAATCCGGAGGTAAAGTTTTCACAAAATGCTCAATTTGTGTACTAGCCCGATTTGGGGATGTTACATTAGCCAGGTTACGAAAATAGGCCTTTTGATTCTTGGTTATGATATTTAGATGAAGTTGGAGGTTTCTGATATTTAGATTTACTATTAATTAATTTAATGTTGGTGCATGTCAAACTTTAACAATAGCTTAGAAGTCCATTACCTCTTCTTGTCATTAGACCATTCACCGTCGTAACACCAAAACGCTCATTTTTCAGTCGTCACGTCAGCATAATTCCACAACACCATTTTCAGCACTAGCAATGGTAACACCATAACGCTCTTTTTTCCCCCCTGGGACCACTATCTAAATTTAATTTTTCATTTATTTAACAAAACAAATACAATTTAATTAATTAATTAAAAAACAATACAATACAATAAAATAATTAAATGAAATACAATACAATAGTTAAAATTACTTATTTAAAAAAATACTATACTAAAAAAAACATTACAAATAATTAAGCATTTAAGCTGCGAAAGTTTATTGGAAGCGTCCAAATGTGCTCGGTGAGATCGTCCCGTAGTTAGTCGTGCACCTGTTTGTCATGTATTTCTTTTATTTTCTTGATTCTCGGTCTCTTACACGAGTCCTAAAATCCCGTCGAGGCCGATTAGTAGGGTCGTCGATCATCTCTTGCTCGATAGAAGATATCGCGAAACCGTTATCCTCTTGTATCATGTTATGCAATATGACAAAAATGTACAATTGTCTTCGCATCTTGGTGTGTATTTTTGAGATTGGAATTGTGTGGTATTTATAGAGTGTAAAATAGAAAAAAAAAATTTTTAAAAAAAGCCATTGCCTTCAATGGTCAAAAAAAAAAAAAATTTTTTTTTACAACGATCACACACACACACACACACATATATATTTAAAAAACGTTGAAACAGGCCAAAAAAGAAAAAATAAATTAAAAAAGCATGGG
This sequence comes from Helichrysum umbraculigerum, assembly GCA_949592205.1. NCBI lineage: Eukaryota > Viridiplantae > Streptophyta > Magnoliopsida > Asterales > Asteraceae > Helichrysum > Helichrysum umbraculigerum. Next base: position 124,620,001 of record CATIUR010000004.1, read on the forward strand.
TCCCACACGAATGCCCGAAATTTGCCTGTTGTTTGCTGCACGACGCCCCATAAATGCCCGATTACTGGCGTTAAGGGCGTTCTGAAGCCCCAAAACGGGTGCGTTACGAATGGTCTAAGAAGAATAAGATCCACGTTGTTACGATCACTAAGCACTAGTCAGCCATATAAATATCACATGTGTTCTCAAAATACTCACCGTCTTAAAAATATATTCCATATTTTCTTTTTCATACGTTTTAACTTAATTGTTCATTTCAAAAAATAGATAGAGAAGTTTGTTCGTGATTTATATATTACCATTACTTCAAATTATTATTACAAAACTTTAAAGAAAACAGTAATTAATTAGTTAAAGGTAAAACTGTCATTATGAAAAAAGTAAGAAAGGGAAAACAATAATGATTATGTTTTTATTAAAATGATTTTTTTTGTCGGATGACATTTATTCTAGAGGGAGTATAAGATCATACCTAATGGTGACTGAACCGACTGACCATATTAGCGTCACGTTAGCTTTTCCCAAAACTGACTGAAAACTGACACTCCTGCCATCAGTGACTGATCACTTCATTTTTTCAATGACCCACTGATTATTTAATTACATATTTAAAACACAATAACGAAAATAAACACATTTCATTATAATACAAACATTACAATTAAATAAAAAAAAAACATTACAATAACTAAAAATAAAACAATACAATAATTAAAAAACACACTACAATAAAAATAGAAAATGTAAACTAATAGTCTAGTGGTCGTTTCTTTTTAGTTTGTTCCATTTGACGATTATTTATTTGTTGTACGTTTCACCTCAACTTTGGAGTTATAGTTTTCTTGTACTGTTTGCCAAAAACTTTTTTCCAATGGTGAAGCTCCAACCGGACACTACTACAAAATATAGGCAAAGGAACCTGTTTTTGAGGCCTTAGGGACCGGTTGTATAACCGGTTCCTATCGGTAGGGGTCTTTAAAGTGAAGACCGGTTTAAGAACCGGTGCCTTTGGTGGACAAAAGAGACCGGTTTTTTCAAAAAAACAGGTTCCTTTGGTGGACAAAAGAGACCTGTTTTCATCTATAAACCGGTTTCTTTACAATTTTTTTTAAATAGTTTTCCCTCTACATTCACTGTCCCAGTTTTTACTATACAACAACAATACACAACAATACAGGTACCTGTTTATACAATCAAAATTTAAACAAACCACAATACGCATTCCACAATATAAATCAAACAAGCAATACTCATATTAATATCACTGGATAAACCAAAACGTATACAATCTAACTGGTTTATTTCAAATATCAACCCATGAAATGCTCAAAAATTACATGTTGAAGCAATACGAGTACCACAAAACATAGTTGATCAACGCTTTGACATATATTCTGATATCCAAATGCCAGCGATGCTATCCAACTCATTTGCAATAAATGGTTGTGTACTGTTCCAAGGAATCTATATGAAAGACAAAAATGTTAGTTAGCAAATAAAGATTTAGTGCAACTTACAAAATGCACATTATATTTTCCTATCACTTTCTCGTGAAACTGGTGCTGCTCAAAAAGGATAAATAGATGCATCCATTTCATAATGTAGTACCCGCACTCCCACTCTCGATCCTTTTTGTTGCTGACACACATGTTAATAATTACAAGTAAACATTCATCATACAAACAGAAAACTAACAGTGTCAAAAACCTGACCCGACCCAAACCTGCAGCCCAAATTTTCATCATACAAATAAAACTAACATTGTCAAAACCTGACCCGACCCAAACCTGCAGTCCAACTTCTCTTTTGTTGCTGATACAATATTTCAGTAACAAGTGGAATCAAACTACAAGTACTACAGCAAAAAACCCGACCCACCCCAAAACAAGAATAAACAGTTGGAACTAACCCAAAACAAACAAAGAAGAATAAACAATTGGAATTAACCCAAACCCAAATCTTCAAATCTGAACAGCTAACCCGTGTATCCCTAATCATATAAATAACTTAATGTATGTATGGTAAAGGTTAATTACCAAAGGCAGAGCCCAAGAGAGACATCCAACAGCCCTAAAAAGAAACATTGCAATATTTTGTTAAGGTTTTATATAGCACAAACAGACAATGAATTACTTGATAAAAAGAAATAAAAATTTTACTTATCCACAATATCTGTTAATAGGTAATTCAATGGAATCTTGTCTTTCATAATGGAATCCAAAATGTAACCCCGGTTATCGTAAGGGCATATGATAAACAAGGACTAGTGATCTCTATTAAATAGCAAACGTTTTAGCTATTAAACACAATTTATATGAAAGTAGTAGTGCATAAAATTAGTAGCATATAGTACGTACCCTCAATAATAAGGTGCGATAGTAGGTATCATGTAACTTCTTCGTATCAATCACTTTCTTGGCTGATTTCTTTTTTACAGTAGATGCACTCTTTGGTCGGCACTAATGTTCGTGTTGTTTTGGAAGAAGTTCCTTCATTTCCAGACCTAGACGTTGTTGCTTTTTCAGTGGAGGGCTATTAACATGTTCAAAATTCATGTGAGTCAATATCAATACAACACTACACAAACACGTATACATACAGAAACTTGCCAAGTTAGCGTTTATACATAGAGATAGCATAAAGTCCAAGCATAGACAAAAGCAGCAAAAATAGCCACCAAACAATATCACAAGCTATGATATCGAGGCCTACACAGGTACAAAAACAGAAGCACACATACCACAACACATGAAAGGTAACTAGACCAGAACTGAAATAAACGACCTGCTCCTACCGAAACAAAAAAATAATAAACAAAACAGCTAACTTGAATACTTAATCTAATGTCTGCCCAACAATTTGGCAACCCCTACTAAACACATATAAATACATACACGTAGTAAGCTAACAACAATATATAAATTTAACTATTAAGTATTATAATCAGATTTTATCGAACGTACCTTATAGAGTTCGATTGCCTTCCTTGGCCATTGAATAAAACTACTCTTACCACTCTGTTTAAAATACTGTCCAGCTCAGGCGGTATAATCCTCACACCATCTGGACCCACTAATATCCTAGACAACAGATAATCCCTTGCACGCTGGTCACGAATTTTATGTACATTTGTTACTTTTTTGTCATCGTCTTCCTCTTCATCCCATACCGGTTGCATGCCCCGATACCCCTTTGGTCCCAAATGTGGTGGATCCTTCTTCTTCATTGCATTTGCTTTTGCTATTTAACGCATTTTCTTAACATATAGGTAATGAACAAATTAGAATTATCATAATGTAACATAATACTTGAGCATGAATTCAAACACGGTACCTTTTTTTTCTTCTGTATTTTCCCTCGCAACAAAATCTTCCCAAGTCTTTTTCTCAATAAAATTGTACTTTGCAAATGGTTCCTTTCCTTTATCCATGTACTTGTTGCGAAGTCTTGTTTTAAGTCTCTTCCATGACGTATTGCATTGCTTAATCACTTCTTTTTTATTGGTATCCTCTTCAATTCTCCAATACTTCTGTTGTTTTCAAATGAAAATATAGAATGTCAGTAAAAATATAGACTAAAATAAACAAGACATGTAACTTTTCTATATATTATACCTTGATCATCAACCAAAGTTGATCTTTGTCGTCTTTTGATACTTTCTTCCGATTACTCGTCTCGATGGAAATCCTTCTTTTTGTCAACGCACCACAGTAGTTAGAGAAGTGACATTGGTTAGTTCCAATAGGCTGCCCTATATCATTAAACTCGATATCCCTTACTCCATTCCACCTTTTTAAAGTTGTGACGCCTCTAGTTCTAGTTTCTGATTCTTCATCTTCACTTAATTCAAGGTCAACATCATCAAATTCATTGTAATCTTCATCTTCAGAGTCAATATGGTTGTTTAAATCCTGAAACATACATACGAATTATATAAGCAATAACAAGTAATACAAGTATATATACTAGGCTAAAATCTATCATCAATTAGCAAATCAAAAGCAATTACATGTACTTACAATATGGTTGTTTAAATCCTGAAACATACATTAATCTATACAATCCACTCGAATGGTTCTATATATATTATAATTAAGCATCAAACGATCAAACAATCTTTATAATTAAGCACACTCATAGGCATATAAATTATACATACAGAGCATTACTGTCATAGTTTACCATGGATGAAACCGCATGAGACACTGATAATACTAGAAATCCACACAAAAATCGTGAAACCCTGGCACTAATTTTAACAAAAAAAATACATAAAATCGTGATACCCTAACACTAATTTTAACAAAAAAGAAAATAAAATTACCATAATTACTGAGAGGTTCTGGCCGGAGGTGGAGGTGGAAGAGCGGCTGTAGTTGGACAACGATCGAGGTGCAGATGGGGTTTAAGGGTTTCAAGAGGGCGACGGTGACGGTGGAAGCAGGTGATGGCGATGGTGAATCGGTGACGGTGGAAGCAGGTGATGACGATGGTGAATCGGTGACAGTGGAAGTAGGTGATGACGATGGTGAATCGGTGACAGCGGAAGGAAATGGTAGATCGATCAAGTGGGGGATTTGGGAGGGAGGGAGGGAGATAATCAAGCAAATGGTGAATCCGTGGAAACAAAACTACAAAACAATGGGTTTTTGTTTTTTAATTTTTTGTGAAAGAAAGTGGAGGGAGGGAGATAATTGCTTGATTTTTCGTCTCCCGCCCAAAAAGAAAAGTGAGTTTTGGCGGTGGTGTGAAAGAAAGTCGAGACAGGTTTTTGTTAAAAACCGGTTCCTAAAGCAAAGACCGGTTTCTTGTAAAAAACAGGTTCCATTGCCCACCAAAGGGACCTGTTTTAGATGACAAACCGGTTCCAGCTTCTGAATTAGGCGCGAAATAATAAAAACCGATCTCTTTTTACTTTGGGAACCGGTTTTGTCAACCACCTCAGAAAACCGGTTTTGTATAGGGGTTCCTATTCAATTTTTTGTAGTAGTTCTGATTTTTGGAAGCTTCGAGCCATTGTACGCTCAATAATAACTTATTCTCGGTCCATTCAACCCTTTTAGCTCTTGGTGGACGGATCAGAGTTTTGTCTTCGTCGTCCGAATCGGAATCTATCGATTTAACGATATTGATCGCAACCACCAGATCAACAATTGCCATGATCGATTGCAATTCAAGGTCAAAACCGGAATACATTTAGGCTTTGATATAATTTTAGTGGAGTTATATGGATAATAAATAATTGTATAGAATGTAGTAGAAAGATGAAAAAATGTGTTAATTTTTTGGTTCCAAGAGTTAGTTTTAAAAAAATACATGTAAAGTTGCACCAGGTCTCACAGAAACAAAGAGACGGAGGGTCTGAAAATCGCCCGGCTCAAACTGACGCGACAACTGACGGCTCAGTGCTATCGATGTCGATGTCGTTGGTTCAGATCGACGCCCAACTGATTGTCTCGTAGGGACTGCTTTAAGTTTTTGATGTATAAGATATATTTATTTATTACGAGTATGTTTTGAATAATACGGAGTATGATATTTTAATCGATCATTTGTATCAAAATCATAGTTGATTGTCCCGTTGGGACTGTTATAAGTTTTTGATGTATAAGATATACTTCTTTATTACGTGTATATATGTTTTGAATAATACGGAGTATGATATTTTAATCGATAATTTATATCAAAATCATATTATGATATATTTATGAAACTGCCATTTGTTATGGCTAATTATATTTCCAACATTGTTTTTAATAAATCCATCAAAAATATGCATTAACTAGTAGTCATATATACAACCAGTTTTTTTTTTTTTTTGAACAACAGAAATTTTATTAACTAAAAAAACCAACTAGCAAGATGCTAGAGGACAAAGAACAAAATCTAGAAATACAAACACATTACAAAAACTAGATTCTTCCCGAGACTTTAACTGCTAGGACTGCAAAATGGGTAAAAAACTCATGCCGATTACAGAAAAACCTAGACATGAGAAAAACCCACAACAACGGGGGCCACGCCACTGGTTTTCACCCCGTTGAAGTTTCTGATGCAGTCCCATACAAGCCTCGGGGAAAAGCAAGGCCCACGCAGCACCAAAAGAACTCAGCTCCAAGTTAATGCATATTTTTCTCATATATACAAACACATATATACAATCAGTTAATGCATATTTTTGGTGGATTTATCAAAATAAAGCCCATTTATTAATGTTTCGAGGTGAAGAATTAATTGGTGATGTGACTTGATGTCACGTGAGTTGGAATTGTGGAAAAAGCTAACTCGCCATATCGGTCAAATTCGTTATTTTCTTAATTTACTTTGGTTACAATTAGTTGAAGTTGGAGATTCTAGTTGGAGATGGAGATTGTGGTTGGAGCTGGAGTTGGTTAAGCTACTTTAAAAGGCTTCTCTGAAAAGGGATTCTCGAAGTTTTTTTTCAATAATCATTTCTGTATTTTTGTTGCCAAACAGGGATGGAGATTAAGATTAAATTGTTAAAAACTAGAAACTCAATCCCTTAAAATCCCCTAAAATCTTTGTGCCAAACATATCCAAGAGATTGAGATTTTTAATATTAGAATCTCAATCCCCTATAAGCTCCGAGAATCCTTTAGAAATCCTTACGCCAAACACACCCTAAGGTGGTGATTCGTACGCCACTAAAATTTATCCATACATCGTTAAATCTGTTTTACAATGTTTTATTGTATACCACTATAAATTATATATTATCATATAGTGTTGAATGAATAAACTCAAGTGGTGTACAAATCATTGCCCATTTACTTTTATCTTTATTTGTGCTATCCTATAAAATATAAATATAATATAAGGTGTACTTGTAATTGCTTAAGCCATAACTTTAATAAGATAGAACTATCTAGTTTGCCGCAAAACAAGACGATAGAATTATATATATGGTTTGGCCCGGACATGTACTAAACCAATCTCCATGTTTTGAGATTGCATACAAGTATATGACCACGTAATATCGATATGTCCTATTGTTCGTATTTATTTATTTTACTGTTACTTATTGTTATCCGTTTATTGTTTGTGAGTTTAACGTGATTACGTTATGTTGTATGGGTTGATTTATTTCAGCTGCAACTCTTTACAATCAGAGCAATCGAAAACACATGCATATTCTTTGGCCAATTTAAAACAAGTTATACGTTTAAACTAGTGATGTAAAATCTGAAACATTTCACTTAAGCAACACTTTTAGAACATGTGCAAAAGAGCACATAATGTACATATATTCTCGTTCTGGAAACACAAACTATTTTGTGTTCATATTCTTGCTCAATTAATATCATATCATTTCTTTTTTGTGATGGTGGCCATTAAAAGAGCCAAACGGATTGTGTTCTTATTGCTTTGGAACAAGAATATTTTTTCTTTGTCAAAAGTAGATAACCTTTTCAAGTTCAACACATTTGATGCTAGCAATGTTTCTTTTATATAGAAAGCAAAAGGAAATTATATATATGTCTTCCTTTAACTAATACAAAAATCAAACATCAAAATTCTTAGTTTTGCATGATTGATTACCGGTTTTCATTGTTTTTTCTCCATCTCTCATTTATGTAGTATACTTTTCGACTACTTTATATACTTGGGGTTAGATATCGATAAACCTTGAACCTTTTCGATCTCATGAATTAGAGAAAGGGGCCGGGGAAGAAAAAGATGATTAGCAAAATTTCGAGGAAAAATATTAAGAACAATGAGGGTGGGAAGAAAAACCGATTATTGATTACAGTTAACGTGATAGGAAGTGCGGGACCTTTGAGGTTGTTGGTGAACGAAGATGATACAGTTTCGACTGTTATTGATTCATCTCTGAAACTGTATGCTCGTGGTGGACGGCTTCCTCTTCTTGGATCTGATTTCAATAATTTTCTACTTTTTGTGTTCGATGCACCATCTAATGGTACTAAACTTGCATCCACGTACCATTGCTTTATATACAGTCTACTTACTTAATTAGTTCAAACCCATATGAAATTCGTGCGGTTGCATACATTTAATCACTTTCTTTCAAACCCATTACATAAGTTTAAATCTTGATCCTTTTTAATAATTTTTGTTTCACAAAGTTTGTTGCTTTGGTTTTGTAGCACTTAGTCCAAGTGAAGCAATAGGGTTATGTGGTGGGAGGACCTTTGTGATGTCCAAGAAAAAGATTACTAGTCCACAAATACCTGAAGCAAGATCAGATGTGATCATTCGCCAGATGGACGTCCGTAGTTGGAAATCGTGGTTCAATAACATCAATAAGTCCTTCAAGATTATCTCACATTGATGCATGTGATGACTATTTGACTGTTCTTGGTAAAATGTGGAAAGTTATACCACATTTTGTTATCAATAAGCCTTTCCATTCCCTGGCCTGATGCTATCATAACTTTATTAAATAGCAAAACAATCTTTGATTAGTTGCAATTTGGTCCAGTCTCCTTCGAGGATATGGTCGCATCAGAACAGGGACAAATGAATAAACGCTGGCGACTAAAAACAGAATTAATTAATTACATATTGTTGTACTGTAAGTCTGTAAACTGTAGTAGTTAGAATTGATCCAAGAATAAATATGAATGGTTTTGTGAAACTAGACACTCATTGAAAAGATATCTGAGTGACTTAATTCGAAGTGATTTGTATATTCGATGATGTTGGAACCTAACATGGCCTAAAAGGCTAAAACATCTAGATGAATTTGAAAGTGAGACTATCAAATCACGACACCTTTTCATTACCAAACGTCCAATCTGCACTTTTGATTTCTCTGGTAAGGAAGATGCGAGTAAGGCTCCAAGGAGAAAGTATGTGTCGGGTACAAACCCATATCACACATTGTACAAATAAAAAAAAATCAAAGTTTGTATATAAGTTCATTGGCTATTCTCTCTAGCACAAATTAGTGTTAGAATGAAACCTCATATGTGCTTATATACACGGGCTTTGGAGGATTCGGGCTAAAAAAAGCACCTGACAAAGAAAAATGACTATATTATCCGTACAATAATCTATTACTATCAATTACCTATTACTTCCTCCGTCCCAAATGATCTAGAGTAATAAATGAGGGTAAAATATGGAGTTTAATGATTTTTAATAGTTATTTTTGACGAGTAGACAATTATTTTGAGACAGAATGAGTGCTATGTATTAATCCAATAGTTTTAACACATACAAAGAGTCAAAGACTATCATCTTTTGCATCAATCTTACACCACCATTATCAGTTTATCACCACCAATTGTACTTAGAGATGCACAAAACCCGGTTTTTGGATAACCCGACCCGACCCGAAACCGGTTTTGGTCAAACTTGGTCAAAACCGGTTTGGCCCAAAACCGGTTCGGGTTCAACCCGATTTGGGCACCCCAAAACCCCAACCCGACCCAAACCGGTTTGGGTAGGGTCCAAACCGGTTCGGGTTCAAAACCGGTTTCAAACCGGTTTTTTTTATAAAAATCGTATTTTCGCTCGCACGTCTTCGTTTTAAGGAAAAGCAACGTTTGGGCCAAATTTTTTTCATTAACTTTGTAGAACATTAGTAATGGAAACATAATTGATCAATAACATAACCAAAAGGCTTCTAAATCTCCTTAAAAATATTATTGAATCCGAAAATTCTATATAATTCATAAACGTTCGAGCGTTAAGCGTTTTAAGGAAAAGCAACGTTTGGGCCAAATTTTTTTCATTAACTTTGTAGAACATTAGTAATGGAAACATAATTGATCAATAACATAACCAAAAGGCTTCTAAATCTCCTTAAAAATATTATTGAATCCGAAAATTCTATATAATTCATAAACGTTCGAGCGTTAAGCGTTTTAATGAAAAGCAACGTTTGGGCCAAATTTTTTTCATTAACTTTGTAGAACATTAGTAATAGAAACATAATTGATCAATAACATAACCAAAAGGCTTCTAAATCTCCTTAAAAATATTATTGAATCCGAAAATTCTATATAATTCATAAACGTTCGAGCGTTAAGCGTTTTAAGGAAAAGCAACGTTTGGGCCACATTTTTTTCATTAACTTTGTAGAACATTAGTAATGGAAACATAATTGATCAATAACATAACCAAAAGGCTTCTAAATCTCCTTAAAATATTATTGAATCCGAAAATTCTATATAATTCATAAACGTTCGAGCGTTAAGCGTTTTAATGAAAAGCAACGTTTGGGCCAAATTTTTTTCATTAACTTTGTAGAACATTAGTAATGGAAACATAATTGATCAATAACATAACCAAAAGGCTTCTAAATCTCCTTAAAAATATTATTGAATCCGAAAATTCTATATAATTCATAAACGTTCGAGCGTTAAGCGTTTTAAGGAAAAGCAACGTTTGGGCCAAATTTTTTTCATTGACTTTGTAGAACATTAGTAATGGAAACATAATTGATCAATAACATAACCAAAAGGCTTCTAAATCTCCTTAAAAATATTATTGAATCCGAAAATTCTATATAATTCATAAACGTTCGAGCGTTAAGCGTTTTAATGAAAAGCAACGTTTGGGCCAAAAATATAACACCCCTCGTTTCAATATAAACAATAATATAATAATTTTGACACGGAAGCGTATATTTAAAACATACTATCAATGTACTCAAAGTGTCAATAAACTTTTTCAACTTATTACATGACATTTCAACAACTGGGTGTTACTAAGAACATTTCTATAATTATCAAAATAACATCAGAGTTACAGCCTGTCAAACATTCCATCCAGTCAAATACTTCCTGCCCTGCCCAATATGTCCCATCTATTTCAACCTGCAGGAAGAACTGTGGTGGGGTTAGCACAACGCTAAGTGAGTGAAACTATAAGCAACAATACAACCTAGCGTAATAATCTGTTTACATCAAATAACAATAAACAGAAAAACAATCAATCACTCGACATCCAATCAATGTCAAGCTACACCAATCAAACATTATCAATCGTCATGAGGACCGGTGGCTCCTGAGATACCCTAATACCGGTTTGGTACTCAGGGAACCCTTATCAATCATCTGTATTGGCCTATACAGAATTACCGGTAACCAGTTGTTAATCACACACGACCTAGATCTCCAAACCAACATTTCAAGTTTCAAGATCTCCTGTCGTCTACAATAACAACCAAGTCCAACTGTCAAGTCAAGTTGACCTCAGAATCTTACATGCTAGCTCAAACAGCCAAGTAAGCAACTAGTCAAACTATCATGGCAAGATATCTCAATAGATGCATCATATCAAAGTAATACTATAAATTACTGGTTGTAAATCAAATCATTACAACTAAATCACACTGAGGTTACAGATCCACTCACCGACTACCTCAGGCCTCTACTCAGTAGTCTAATATCACTGAGCCTTCTCCACATCTGAGAATCAATAATTCAAATATAAGTTAGTAATCCGTATCAATACATAACTTATATCAATTAATAATATTAGGAACTTAACATGATACATATTAATATTACTAGTTCCTAATCCTGTACCAATGATTTACAATATAATCATTATCATATATTAACCTACAACAGATATCAATCACATTACGATTAACAATCAAACAAAATGTGATATCAGCCTATCAAGCCGCCGGATTCCCTAAGAAGCCGCCGGCTTCCCACAAAACAACCTGAATCCGCCGGATTCCCTGAATCCGACCGGATTCCGCAACTTTTACCGAATCCGCCGGATTCCCGTGAATCCGACCGGATTCCCTCATTTCTGCCGGAATCCGCCGGATTCCCGTGAATCCGCCGGATTCCCTCGTCGTCCCAGCCCAGTTCGAACTGATCAAAACCCTAACCCGCGATTTTATATCCAAATCACCAAAAACACGATTTTAAACGGTTATAAACGACTACTAACATTGCATAATCAATATGTAACACTTATAACCTGTTTCTAACATCCAAATCTCTCAAATCATCAATTTACCCAAATTCAATCAAAAATCAAATTCTTAAATACTCAAGAATACTTACTGATTGAAGAATCTAACGATGGTAATCTGATGATTATGAAGATTCACGAGAATCACAACTTCCTGATTTGATTTCTAGTTTGATTTGGAGATTTTCAGAGAGTTTCTGTGAGTTTCAGAATAAAATGAATAACTTTCCTAAATAGGAAAGAATATATATAAGTCGGCTCATCCAACCGCCTTCAATATACGGGTATAATTTAATACCCCATCTCAATCTATTGTCTGGAACCCGAAAACCACTTACGAGTCCAAACATTTTATTGCACCGTCAACTATATTAATTTACAACAATTAATAGTTCATTTATCACATTGGAATATTCAGTTCCTATTCCAATTATTTCAACTAATTTCAAACAATATTATTTCCAAACACATTTAAATACTTATTTAAATCAAGAAATAATATAAAACAACTAGGTCCATTTCGAGGATGTTACAACTCTTCCCCCCTTAAAGAGATTTCGTCCCCGAAATCTAACCTCAATCAATCTGACTAATGTGATATAGTCACATACCTCTTAGCATACATTAATCCTCAATAGCAACTTACAACTATTCTTAGACTAGTTGAATTCTTTCCACATGCACATATCCAAATGTACATGCTTCTATCTTTTCCTATGCACACTTACAGTGCATTTATCCAACCTCTCATAGGAAACAATCATCTATCTAATTCCTTTATCACCAATCAGATAAAAGTTTAAAGCACCCAATGACTTTAACCAACAACAATAAGTGAAACCTAACATCACTTACTAGGTCTACGCAACCAGAAATTAGCAACATGCTAAAATCTTTAACCTATTTTCACTATTCATTTCTGTTAACAATAAAACAGCAGCAACAATATCACAACAGTGGTTATCAAACCACAATGTTCCTAGCAACATTGAAATAAAATTCAACTCACAACTTACAACCAGCCTAATATACAGATAACAATTTCAAATCTCTACTATCAAAGATTTAAAATTCAATTCTAGGTCAACTTTTCATCCCAAAAGTTTCATACCTATACTATTGTGAATAACCAATCATATTCACATATCATTACAATCATATGAAATCCTTTACTTAAAAGTAATCCAGATTCATATCACCTTAATAAGCAAAGCAGAGGTCACACTCAGTAGGTAAAACCACAATCAACAAGTACTTTGCTCAATCAGCAATAGTACCATAATCAAATATTACCTACATTTAACCAACCTCTACATTGACTTATTTCTACTTGTAATTCCTTTCAATACAACCTATCAATTGTTAACAACAACAATAACACTTCCAATAATCACAACACTAATGATTATACAGTTCAGTACATCTATCAATACTCACTATATATCTCCAAAGTTTTAACTAACCATCAAGTTAGAATTTGTATATTACTTAAACTGGTAAGACATCAAAATCTATTCTTAGCAACCAGTTATTTCAACTCAACCTTACAATCATAAACTACTAATCACATAATCACTTAGTACCACATTCCATCAATCTAGCAACTAAGTCAATCCCAATCAACATTATGATACCACAATTCAAGTATCACAATGTCACAATGTGCTACTCTACAACACATTTCAACAAAATCTACATCCAGTTAATCACAATTAACTAACCTCCACATGTCTTATGGCACATTTTAATTCAATCTATTAAAACTTATCATGCCATTTATTATCATGTATACTACACATATATACTTACACAATTTCAGGTACTCTCTTAAATGGACACGTACATCCCAATTCCATTTAATCCTATACACTAGGCCATGCAGACTGTTAAAGTCTTTACCAAGCCTTCTCAGTACTACTAGTCATCACATATCCATACCACAGGACATGGAACAATTACCAATCAGCAATTCTATGTTTCACTTATATACATACCACTTAGTATATAATTTAAACAATTTAGTCCAAACTTACAAGAAAGTTTGGTGAATACAATCATCACCTACCAATTTCAAGGTTTCCCTTACTTCTTAACACTTACAATTATACATACAAAATTTCTTAAAACATGAACAACCTTCAATTCATATTCTCTCATTTTATCCAACAACGATCAACTAAACCTTTAACACAATCCAACTCCAGGTATACTTTCATATCATACCTTACTTGGATCTAATCCCAATTTTCCACTTCATCACTTACTTCATTTGTATAAAATCAACAAATAACTAAAGAATCCATTCAATTCTTTCAATGTCTAAGTAACTCACCATGAGGTACCAATCAACCTAGGCAACTAATAATAATAACCTTCAATTATTCATCATCTCACAGTCTTACCAAATCAAAGCTATCATCACAAGCCTCCTACACTGGTAAGACTTTCTTATCACAATCCTAATCAATGTGATTTAACTTACATCATTCAACAATTTATAACTATCATATCATTCAATGACTTCATATCTGTGTAATTTTCTAACACATATTCAGTTCAAATATCATATATTTCCTAACTGAATACTTAATTATACTTAACACTATTTCAATTACTTAATACTAGCTTTAAGTAATTACTCAAGTTTTCACAACTTAATACAATTTAGGAATTCAATCATATTCCACACAATCATAACATTACAATCTATGTTATACTATTTCACACACACAGTTAACTACATGTCAACTCTGGTTTCAATCAACCAATCAATAAAATTCTCTAACTGCTTTTCTCAAGTTGGATCCAAACTCAAATCAATCACAAGCAATTAATTTTATACACAATTCTCTATTCATGGTTTGACTTTCAAAGTTAACATACCATCAAGTTAACTCCCAAACCATTTCATCTTATATGTTTACTCTCAAACATATATTTCAAATTATTACTTTCAATAATTTTATCAATCCTTTACTAGGACAAGGTCAACCTACATCAATCTTGGCTCCATACAAGCCATTTCATATAATATGTTTACTATCAAACATAGACCTCACATTATTACCTTCAATAATACTTGGAATTCCTCAAGCAAGACAATATCAACCTATCTCAACTTTGGCTTCATACAAGCCCATTATAATATAGTGGTTCACTTAAACACTATACCAATTCACCTATGGGCAATTTTACACAATCAGTTAAAATCACATATTCAACAAAACCAATTTTATCATATAGGTTTACCATCAAAACCTCTATCAATAACAACTATCATTTACACTCTCACCTTTACAGTCTAAAGGTCACAGTTCTATCAACTGATTATTTTCTTATCAAAACAACTATTAAACAACTTAGCATACTATCATGCTCCGTTTCCAAAATCACATTACATTTCTTTTATACCAAGTAGCCTCAACAAGTTCATGTGACCCAACATAATATAACAACGGTGATCAGGCGTTGCAAGATTATGCTCTTCACAATCCATTCTCAGGCTACTCTACATTATAATTATCAATGTGATCTATTCTCACCTCATACGTATTAAATACTTCATGATTTCAAATCAATCATACTTCATTTAATAGTTTCTATCAGCTGATACATACTCAAAATCAGCTTACTACTTACATATTCAATCTTACATATGCAAGCCATCTCACATACACACAATGTTCTAATTTTCAACAACTGAATTACTCAGTATATCACTTATCTGAAACCTTAAACATATGATAACTTATCATCATAGTTTCAACACTTAACATTAATCAATGTCCCTATTTTCCTCAAAATTCAGGACACATCTTAATCAACTATCATCACTTTGATATATGCTATCATATCAAGCATCACTGTCACAACAAGTCTACTTAATCATGTTACTATCAAACATTTCATTCATTAATTTCACAATTGACCAGAAAGATCTATCACTTCCCAATCAATTTCACATTATTACACTCTACATTTCTCTTAAACCTATCAGTCATGGTTTATATCAAGTGTTTAACTATAGTCAACACATATCATATAGTCACATAAACACATATTTTCTCAAATAGCAGTCATTATCAATTCAATGACACGACCTTCCTTAGCAAGGATTTAGATCACACCTTGTGATTAATCCATTAACATAATACTATCAATTATCTCGTCTCACCAATAAAGACACTCCTTAGGTTCTAACATCAATCTTGCTAAAACCTTAATCAACTCTCTGTCCACTTAAACATATTTCTGCATTTACAATTCAATCAGAAATAATCACAACAATGAACAACAATGAGCATCTCATTCAATACCTCTATCCTCATGTCAACCTATAGCAATCAATAGTTGACTCAACACTGGGGAATCATATCAGTCTGACTCAATTAACTTCATAACAAGGCTTACTCAACATAACAGAGTAAACAATTCAAGTTAATTTAAATTAACACAGGCTTATCGAAGATTACCTGACAATCTTAAGCCCACAAGCGTTGAGGAAACATGAAATATACTAATCAGATACTCATGTTCCTCCGTCTCTGCAATCAAATAACACTTCACAACTTGTTAAAGGTTAGTACATATTCAACTAACTACTTTCTCACACATTCACTAATCAACTAAGCCCACACCTTCTGGAATGTTTGACTCAACTCAATCAAAGTTTAGGATTGAACATTCTATCAAGTCCAATTCACCCAAACTATTGCTCTGATACCAACTTATAACACCCCTCGTTTCAATATAAACAATAATATAATAATTTTGACACGGAAGCGTATATTTAAAACATACTATCAATGTACTCAAAGTGTCAATAAACTTTTTCAACTTATTACATGACATTTCAACAACTGGGTGTTACTAAGAACATTTCTATAATTATCAAAATAACATCAGAGTTACAGTCTGTCAAACATTCCATCCAGTCAAATACTTCCTGCCCTGCCCAATATGTCCCATCTATTTCAACCTGCAGGAAGAACTGTGGTGGGGTTAGCACAACGCTAAGTGAGTGAAACTATAAGCAACAATACAACCTAGCGTAATAATCTGTTTACATCAAATAACAATAAACAGAAAAACAATCAATCACTCGACATCCAATCAATGTCAAGCTACACCAATCAAACATTATCAATCGTCATGAGGACCGGTGGCTCCTGAGATACCCTAATACCGGTTTGGTACTCAGGGAACCCTTATCAATCATCTGTATTGGCCTATACAGAATTACCGGTAACCAGTTGTTAATCACACACGACCTAGATCTCCAAACCAACATTTCAAGTTTCAAGATCTCCTGTCGTCTACAATAACAACCAAGTCCAACTGTCAAGTCAAGTTGACCTCAGAATCTTACATGCTAGCTCAAACAGCCAAGTAAGCAACTAGTCAAACTATCATGGCAAGATATCTCAATAGATGCATCATATCAAAGTAATACTATAAATTACTGGTTGTAAATCAAATCATTACAACTAAATCACACTGAGGTTACAGATCCACTCACCGACTACCTCAGGCCTCTACTCAGTAGTCTAATATCACTGAGCCTTCTCCACATCTGAGAATCAATAATTCAAATATAAGTTAGTAATCCGTATCAATACATAACTTATATCAATTAATAATATTAGGAACTTAACATGATACATATTAATATTACTAGTTCCTAATCCTGTACCAATGATTTACAATATAATCATTATCATATATTAACCTACAACAGATATCAATCACATTACGATTAACAATCAAACAAAATGTGATATCAGCCTATCAAGCCGCCGGATTCCCTAAGAAGCCGCCGGCTTCCCACAAAACAACCTGAATCCGCCGGATTCCCTGAATCCGACCGGATTCCGCAACTTTTACCGAATCCGCCGGATTCCCGTGAATCCGACCGGATTCCCTCATTTCTGCCGGAATCCGCCGGATTCCCGTGAATCCGCCGGATTCCCTCGTCGTCCCAGCCCAGTTCGAACTGATCAAAACCCTAACCCGCGATTTTATATCCAAATCACCAAAAACACGATTTTAAACGGTTATAAACGACTACTAACATTGCATAATCAATATGTAACACTTATAACCTGTTTCTAACATCCAAATCTCTCAAATCATCAATTTACCCAAATTCAATCAAAAATCAAATTCTTAAATACTCAAGAATACTTACTGATTGAAGAATCTAACGATGGTAATCTGATGATTATGAAGATTCACGAGAATCACAACTTCCTGATTTGATTTCTAGTTTGATTTGGAGATTTTCAGAGAGTTTCTGTGAGTTTCAGAATAAAATGAATAACTTTCCTAAATAGGAAAGAATATATATAAGTCGGCTCATCCAACCGCCTTCAATATACGGGTATAATTTAATACCCCATCTCAATCTATTGTCTGGAACCCGAAAACCACTTACGAGTCCAAACATTTTATTGCACCGTCAACTATATTAATTTACAACAATTAATAGTTCATTTATCACATTGGAATATTCAGTTCCTATTCCAATTATTTCAACTAATTTCAAACAATATTATTTCCAAACACATTTAAATACTTATTTAAATCAAGAAATAATATAAAACAACTAGGTCCATTTCGAGGATGTTACAAAAAAATTTTCATTAACTTTGTAGAACATTAGTAATGGAAACATAATTGATCAATAACATAACCAAAAGGCTTCTAAATCTCCTTAAAAATATTATTGAATCCGAAAATTCTATATAATTCAAAGTGAGTTGATACTTTCAAGGAATGTTTTACTAAATGCAAGGAAACATGTGCATAAAAAGTGATACTGTAAGCATAAAGAGTTGTACTTTTCCATGAATTTAGTAAAAACTTCCTTGCATTTATCAACTCCCAAATCAAAGTTAGGCTTTTTAAGGAAAAACGATGTTTGGAGCAAATTTTTTTTTATTGAATTCGTAGAACATTAGTAATACAAACATAATTGAACAATAACTTAAACAATAGTCTTCTAAGTCTTCATAATACAATTACAACTAAAAATATAAAATACAAAGAAGAATACATTTCGAGCTTCGGCATGGCCATCACCCGAAAATGTAATCGTTTTGTAATCTTCAACTGGTATTAATCTTCAAAAGTCGAAATCTTCTTCGGAGGTAGCCTCGCACGAAGCTTGATCAAGAGCAATTTCTTCGTCGGAAAGTGATATTGTTACACCTTCTTCCACCTCGATATTGTGTATGTCTTCTTCGTATTCCATTTCACCTTCAAGACTTGATACATTTTGTATGCGTTCCGCGGCGTCCAAGTGATCCTTCAAGCAAATGCACATCTCTAAGGAGGCCGGTGTGAGTCTTGTTCTTCGTATAGATAATACCCTGCCACTAAGAGAAAAAGCGGATTCCGAAGCTACCGTAGAAGCTTGGACGGTTAGTAAATCTCGGGCCATGATGGCTAAAACGGGAAATTGAGATTCCCTCTCTTTCCACCAAGCCAAAATATCAAATTGTTCGAACTCATTGGGTAGAATAGTGGCCAAAAAATCTGTAGTCGTATATCTCCCATATTCGTTAGTAGTATTTTGGTTACCATCACCCCTTGCCCGTTTATTGTTTTCTTGTCTTAAACTATTATAAAAGTTTAGCATTGGATTGCTAGAAGAAGATGAAGAAAATATTGGGTTAGCCGTACTACCGGACACATGTGTGGTTGAACTATATTTTTGAAAATATACGCCAAATAAATCTCCCAAACATTTGTTAAAATCCATTTTTGCATTATGTGAAAACATTGGGTCGGCCTCATTCAAATCCAAATTGTGACAAATGTTATCGATAAGCATTTCCACCCCGGTAACGTTCAAACAAGGGTTCATTGCGGCGGAACAAGTAATTACCGGTGGCATTTCTTGAAAATATTTTTTTAGTTTTTCTTTCATGGGAGCCACCATTTCTTCAAATAAAGGACCTTCATACAAGTAGTCGTTTAATTTTGTAGTCATTAACCAAATTTGATTAAGCACCAAATGACTAGTTGGATAATAAACACCCGATAATAAAGTGGTCGCGGTTTTGAAAAGTTTGAGCAATTCGACCATCTTTTTAATATACTCCCAATATGCGATTGGAAATGGTATTGCAAGACCTTTTGTAACAAGATGATCATGAAAAACTTGTAAAGCATCGCGTTGGCGTAAACCACATACAAACATATGGTAGGTCGAATTCCATCTAACGGGCATGTCCCAATTAGGGGTTAAAAAAATAGAATTCGTATCCTTGCACAATTTCATATAAGATTTGTATCTAGCTTTACCCTTTTGAAAAACGTCTTGCAACATAGTTTTAAACCTCGTTTTTACTTCGTCTACATCTTCAACCGCTAGTCCTGCTTGCACAACCAAATTAATGATGTGTGCAACACATCGACTATGATAAAAAATGCCCTTCAATGGTGGTGCGTATTTTAGTATTAATTTTGAAACGGCAAGTGTATTATTACTAGCGTTGTCAAAAGATATTGAAAAAACCTTTTCTTCCAATTTAAACATTTTAATCACACTTCGTAACATGTAAAATAAGTTTTGACCCGTGTGAGGATACTCAAAGTCTTCAAAAGCAATGGTACGTTTCATCATTTGCCAAGTTGCGGGATCAACCCAATGTGCGGTTACACAAAGGTACGAACCGGGCAAACCATGAGGAGCCGACCAAACATCGGTTGTTAATGATACACAAGTATTTAAATTTTCAAAACCGATTTTTAGTTGTTTTTTAGCATCTTTCCACAATTTAAGGGCATCGCGTTTAAGAGTAGTACGACTTACATTGTTATATCGCGGTTGAAGAGTGGTTTGAATCACCCTAGTAAACCGAGGGTTGTCGAAGTGGTTGAAAGGCAAAGCTTCTTGAATCACATAACCCGCAAAAGCTTGTCGACACTGTTCCACATCGTATGTAAATATAGAGCCATCTCGTGCCATCGAAGATTGACCACTTGCTTCCGGATTACCTTTGAGTGTCTCACAATGCTTTTCGGTATGATTTTTCAACGTTGTGTTGGAGTCGGGTTTGAAGAATTTCCGACAACGTTTACAATGAGCTTTTGTCGTACCATCCGACAACAACACTTTGTCGAAACCACCACAAATCTCCGGATTTCTTTTGTTGGGCAATTGTTTCACAATCGTTGGTGCATTTGAAGAACCAATACCATGAGAAGCGGAAGAAGATTGAGTTGCCATGAGAATATAGTTTGCGTTTTTGAGTTTTGTATGTAAATATGAGTGTGTAATTGTGTGTGATTGAAAGTAACTCAATGGTTCTTTATATAGTTGAAAAACAATGGCAAAATGGTAAAAAAAATCCAAAAAAAACGGCTAGATAAAGGCTCAAACGGATATAAAATTTTCAAAATTTCAAAAACCGGTTTAAAACCGGTTTTTCCAAACCGGGTCGGCCAAACCAGTTTGGAACCGGGTTCAACGGTTGGAATGGGAAACCGGTTTGGAACCGGCGGTTTGGGGAGAACCCGAACCGGTTTTGGTCAAAACCGGTTTTGACCGGATCGATTTCGGTTTGGAATCGGGTCGGGTTTTCAAAACCGGTTTCGATGTTCATGCCTAATTGTACTATCACCACCTTTACTATAGCGAGTATTATGCTACTTTTTATTAATGTCTTTGATCCAGGTAACTTTAGGATTTGATTTTGGGCCTCTTCCAATTTACATTTTTTTTCCTTTCTATTTTTGGATCACGCCTTTTGACTTGTAAGGTCAATAGGCTCGGCCATTAAGTTTGAAAACCTCGAAAGGAATTGGACCAAGTGGCAAGTGATAAACAAATGATCCACGAATTACCCAACTATATGAGCATTGGGCTAAAGAAAGTCAATAATTTGATATTGGGCTAAAAGAACCCAAATAAGGCTTAACAAGAAAGCCATTAAATATTATTTAAATAGTTACAAAACCATCAACCATGTCCGTTTATCCAAGAAAAACTTTATACATATATAACATTCTTAATTAATTAATTCTACAAAAAACCACAAACTTAGTTGATTACAAAGTTGAATCAGTATAATCTTCATGAATCTTTAAAATAACTACTGTTATGTGGTCCAAATCATCGCTAATCGGTAATATACATTCATTGATCTATCTGCTTCAGGTGAGCAAATAGGGAGCAAATATCATAGAAAGATAATATTCAAATGCACCCTATCCTTCCTTCAATATATATATATATATATATATATATATATATATATATATATATATTTAAACAAATAATTAAAAAATGTTTCATCAGAATTCCTAAAAGAGGAAGTGATATAATAAAGAAAAAGGAAACAAATCCCACACTATCACCTCAAAATGCTAAAAAAGGAAGTTCGTTTTGTTTTATAATTCCAAGTGCTTATATCATTTGCTGATGATTGACACCTGTCTAAGTTTCTTGATTTAAGTGTTTTTCCCTTGAATCCAACTTAAAAATATATTTTCCCCGTTAAACAAGAATCTTATTGGTCTAAATCATAAAAGCACTTTCACGTGGCTATTGTTATTTACAAAGTTTTCATAACTATTTTATGTACGAAAATTAATAATCAAGACTTGGGGTTTCAAAAACAAATCCCATTTGACGATTAAAATATGATGAAATCCGTGTATGGAGTGGCTGTTATTGGTGGAGATCGATGTAGGCGTGCCAAGACTAAACTTGGTTGGGGGAGGGTAATTTAATTCTCACATGAAGCAATCATATCATATCATACTTACCATTATCTTAAACACTTAATTAAGTTAATTAATTATTAAGATATTGGTATGTATATAATTAAGGTCATTACATTGGATATTATAAAATGCGACCATTTTCAATTAGGGGCGGATGTAGAAGAGGTATTTCCAAAAATATTTAAATCATGTAAAAGTTTAAAAATTTTGAAGGTGTATATAAAACTTTACAAGTTTAAACAATTAAACCCCCTCAAAATTGAAAAAAAAAAAAAAAAAAAAAATTGGCTTTCAAATTAGAAAATTTCCTATATTTTTAATAGTTACCTACTTACATTCAAACTGAGAATTCAACCATTACAAATTATACAACAAATACGTTAATTAATCTGATAAATCTACTTTTTGTTATATTCAAATTATTCAAAGCTTTACTGTAACATCCACTCCTCGGGTCTAGTTATATTTTAATATTTTCTGACTTTTAATATTTAATTCGTGTGTCAGAAAATAGTTTGGTGTTATTATTTGAAAATAAATAGTTAAAGAGTCACATAATTTATTGTGACTAATAAATTGTTAACTGTTTTAAATTAATTCAGTTGATGGTAAAATAAAATAATGTTTCCCCGCAAATAGTTTTTAAGTTCCAGACAATGATAAGTACGGGGAACGAAATATAAACACTTAGAGTATATCCCCACATATTAGGTCGGCTTGTTTATTTATCTCTATACATACATACGTACGCTACATACATACATATACATGAGAAATCCTAAATCAATTCACCAAAGCATCTAATTACATGGAATTGAAGCTCTAGAACTCGGATTCAAGTCTCTTTAATCATTCTAATCAAGGTATAATCTTGTGTTCTTCATTTTCTTAAACCTAGAAATTAGGGGTTTTGGTGTTCTTGATCAAAATCCAAAATTAAAGTTTCAAAAGTGTAAATTGAGGTTGGTTAAGCTTCAATAACATGTACTAATCATTCCATCATCATTATAAACATGTTGTAATTGCTAATTCTTGAATTTCATAAACCTAGAAAATGGGTTTTTGTGTATTTGATTTAATTAGCATGATGAAAGTGAAATTGAAGCTTGAAATGATGAAGTAATTGTTAGTTGAAGTTTAAATGATGATTAGAATCTAAACCTAGCTTAGAAATGATGAAGTTGATATATGATCATTAATAAAGTTTATGGGTTTAGTTGATGTTGATAGAATCAAGGCTTATTAGTGCATAAGTTGATAAATGTGGCTAATGATCATATTACGATTAATTAAAGATGATGATTTACATTGATTATGCTAAGGATTGTGAAATTGTTTAAGTGTTCTTGAGAACTTGATAATTATGAGAAGTTTGATGGATTTTATGATGAAATGAGTATTGATTATTAATTAGAACACTTAATTGAGAATTAAAGAATAAGGTGGTAACTTATTTGGTTAAGTATTCATTTGACCAAATGTTATTGTTTTGATGAATTATGGATGATAGAGGTTAATAACCTTAGTAATGGTTTAACCATATTGATTAGTGATAATTGAAATGGATTAATGTGATAAGATGGTCATGATGATCATAACTTGATAAGTAATTATGATATTATGATGTTAAAATGGTTATTCTTAACCTTGGCATGATTAGTGTTAAAGTAATGTAAGTTAATAATCACGTGTATGATTGAATTGAAAAGTGATTATTATAATCATTGATCATGACTAAGTGATAAGTTATTTGATGTAATTACAATTGTAAGATGTTGTATACATTTGAGACAAGTTACTAACTTGTGTTATTCTGATGTAATTCCAGATAAATAGAAGACTCAGTGACATTAGACTACTGAGTGGACAGCTGAGGTATTCGGTGAGTGGACCTATGCCTCTCAGTATAATTTGGTTGTAACGATTAAAGTTACAACGGGTAATTGTGGTTTACTGTTTTATACTGTTGTCTGTTATAATACAAAGTTATTATTGATTCTGTGCTATATTGCCTTTGTGCATATATGTGTTCATTGAGAGGTCCCTATGGTTGGGCTTAAGGCTGCTATTAATTGGCCAACACAGATTCTTGCACATGTGTTGTTAATGGAAACTGTGTTGTGTGAATAGCACATTAGCTATCGGTTTCCTGTATCGGCCAAATACAGTTGGTTATAAGCTTTCTTGGGGGCCACCGCGGCTAGAGGGTTTCCTCAAGAACCACCGATCCTCTCTGACATTGTGGTTACCATATTATCTGCTGTAAACTGAATTGTTATCGCTAAGTTAGACTGTCAGTTATAAGTCTATTCACTTAGCTTTGTGCTAATCCCACCGCTTTAACTTCTTGCAGGTTGTTAATCTTGTGATGCTAAAATTAAGAAGTTTGGGCTGGAAGAATGTTTGACAACCAGTTACTCTGATCTGTTTTTGATTATAAATTAATAGTAAAATTGTTTTAATATAACACCAAATTTATGATCTTGTATTTTATAAGACTTGGGTATGTCTGAAGTTTTATTACAATGTTGTGTACAGTATTTTATTATATATGATGTATGTTTTAGATGAATGCTTCCGAATTAAAAAAAAAATATGGGGTGTTATAAGTTGGTATCAGAGCATAGGTTTGGGTAAATTGGACATTGGTTATGTTCAATCCCAAATCTATATGATGTGTCAAGTCAAACATTCTAGAGTGTGGGATTAGTAATTGTATGAAAATGTGGTTATTGAATATGTACTAACCTATAACAAGTTCCAAGATTGTTGTTTTGGTTGCAGAGACGGAGGAACATGAGGAACCCAAGGGTATTCTCAATGATTCCTCGATATTCGTCGGCAAAAGTGTATCAGGTATTTTTCGATAAGCTTGTTGAATTTAAATAAGCTTGAATCGTTTACTTTACTAAGATGATTGTGATTAATAGTAAAGTAAATTGAGTCAGACTGATATGATTCCCCAGTTATGAGTCATTGGTGATTATTATTTGTTAAAGCGATGCTAGGAATATTAATTGAGATGTTTAGCATCATGAGTAGTTCATAATGAACTAGAAATGGATTTTGTAGACACCTTGTTGTATAAAGTGTAACAATTGTATTAATTGAATTTAAGTTTGTCTACAATGTGAAAATGAAGTATAAATCATTGTGTAATTATGATTTGATAAATGTAAGGTGTAGTTATGAATCCTTGCTAGGGAATTAGTTACTACATGATAGAATTGTTGATATGACTCCAATAGCGAAATAAATGAGATGTTGGTATATCTCCATAGATGTAGTTTGGAGTCATGTTTTGTTTAAAATTAAAAGTGTTCATTGATTTGAAAGTATGTGTTGACTTGGAAAAAGTCAAAGTTGAAACTTTGTTGTAATTGTTATAAACAATGATGATTTTAATGTGAATTGGTGTTTTAGAGTGATAGTATGACACCAATAGTGAAAATAGTTTCGTTTGACTTGAAATAGTTAAGAAAGTGGGAAATGGTTGTTTGAATAGTGGTTATATAGGTTGAAACCCAAATGGGTTGTCAAGGTGCCCAAATGGGTCACTTGATGGTTAAACGGTTAAAATGAGTAGGGGTTTGGTTATAACCAATGTAATAGTGATTTTAAGTCCTACATATAGTAGGAATGTGTTTTGAAAGTGTTTTGGGTAATCAATGTAGTTGTTTTGTTAAGAATGCCATTTGGACCCTTAAACGGGTCGATTAGTTAAAACATAATAGGACAAGTATATGAGGGTGTTGAAAGTGCCCACACGTCACAAATATATGTATAAGCATGTTGGCAAAGAGTTGAAACCAGAAAATAAGCCATTTGGAATATGGCATGTCAACGAAAATGGCTCAAAATGGCCTAAAATTGGTTATACATACGTTTTCTCGTAAAACGTGTAAATTGAAAAAGTGGAAAAAATAGAAAGTTGCATTTTGATTATATAAAGGTGCCTGCAAAATTTCAGACCCTAATTCTTCACGGTTTGCGAGATATGCGCGTTTGAATTTCGTATTTTTGCACTAAAATTTCCGAGTTGTTGCAGCATGTGGAATCCAGACGTATTCCTCTGAATACGTACGTATTCTCTTGAATACGGCGTATTCCTTGGGCGTATTCCTTAAAAATCATTCTGAGAGAAAATTTTGGCGGGAATACGGCGTATTCCTTTGAATACGGGCGTATTCCCTTGAATACGGGCGTATTCCCATGAATACGAACGTATTCCCACCTTTTTGAGACATTTCTTGTGTATTGTGTTATATTAAGTGAATTTAACACAAAAATTCGTAAATTTCGAAGTTCGACGTAACGTTAGACGTAGAATTTCGGCTAGAAAATTTCGGTGTCCGATTAAGACAAAATTTACATGTCCACTCAAAAACGGCCCAACGGTCAAAGCTCATTAAGAGCCCTGTCAGTTTTTGGCACTTCGGGGTCGTTTGGGGCCCGAAAATGGCATTTTATTGTTTTTCGGACCTTATTTCGGACTTTTGACTTACGTTTTGTATTGGGCTTTTGTTTCTTTGAGCCCAGAGACCATTCCTATGTATATGTACAACCTTAGAACCTGTTTTAAAAGGTCCACATATGTTATGGTATATAAGTTGTTCTTAGACGGTTTATATAACTGCAAAATATACCAGTAAATGGTATTCTTGATTGTTGCTAACAAGAGTTAGTAATCATTGATTATTGGATTATGTGAATCATATTATGTGGACTAATTGACAAATGATAAAGTATTTGAATCATGTGGAGTATTAGAAAGTATTGAATTGATCATTTTAAGAATTTGTAAGTTAAGTACATGAGCTTGTAGCTATGTGATAATTGAACAAGAAATGCTCAATTGTAATTCAACTATAGGTGTCTAGATTAATGAATATGTGTTAAGTATTACATATTGTATTGACAACAATGTGTGATACTAAATGTACTATAAGTATTAAATTGTCATACCAGTAATTGACATTGAATCAGGTAATAAAGACAGTGGTTGATGTATTTGTGTTGGATATTACATCTGTATTAATGAAATAGTGGAAAGAATTATATCTACCTGATTATGTGATTACTTGTTCATTCAAAATGATAAATGAAATTGGTAGCAAATTAATAAGTGGTTATATAACTGCTACAAAGTATTATTATACGTGTGATAATTATTAATATCACCTTGTGAGAAATGTGAGAATAAAAGTAAATCACTTTGGAGATTGATGATATGAAGTGACCTGAAAATGAAGTGTACCTGACATAATATGACGACGTCTGGCCAACGTATTTGTATTATGCCATTTTACATGGAATTGTTGAGGTTACCAAGTACCAAAGAATTTAAAGTGATTTTGAAATAACAGGTAAGATATGTTGGCATGTAGTTGAGAAATAGTCAATGATTGACTAAAATGAAAAAGTAATAAACCACTAAGTTGTTGCTGCAAATGTAGTGTTTATTGTATAAATGAGGTGTATATGTGATGCATTGCCAATAGTAAAAAAAAAATAAAAAAAAAATTAAAAGTTTATTTAAGCAATGTAGAGGTCAGTTGACTGCGAATAATACTGTGATGACCTTGTTGAATAAGTGATTAATGATAACGCCTTGTGTTGATTGAAATACCACTGCTGATGACGCATGGTATTAGCAGGTGTTGATTTAGCATCCAAATTGATATAATAGGATGCTAATTGATTATGTGATAATGGTTTTACCATAAAATTTGACCTCTACATACTGCTTATGGATTATTCATATGTGTTGATGGTTATATGATTTGATTCCCTTAGAGTAAAGAGTTTCATATAACTTGATGATAATATGTAATCACATGTTGTGAACCAGTAATGAACTAGTTGCTAAAATATAGATTTCTAGCAATGTGTTAGCTAAAGAAATATATGGTTATTAGCTAAATTGCTAGTTGTGAATTGAGTTGAACTTTATTGTTAATGTGTATATTGTGGTATTCATTACCACTAGTGTTATTGACGTAACAAGAGAATATTCATGTGACTATGTGTTTCACTTATGTTAAGTGATTGTGTGTATACATGGCTAGTTATAAATGATCATGTAAGTGATCAGTTAAATGTTTAGAGACAAGGTATATGTATAATACCTGTGCAGGAAAAGATAGAAACATGTACATTCGGTTATGTGCATGTGAAAAGAATTCAATATAGGTATATATATTTATAAGTTGCTCAAGGGAGTAACGTCTGATACGTGTATATTGTGAGAAAATAGTTGATTATGCTACACTTTATGCTGGATATTGCATTGGTGATAGCTATTGGAATAGTATAATGTATGTACAATTTGTGTTCGTAGGAATAAAGATATGCATAATGATAATATGCATAAACGATTTAAAATGTTACACACATTTTATGTACATATAGTAAATTAGCGAATATGTGATTCTATTAAATAGATTGGATAAGTGTGATCAGATTTCGAGGACGAAATCTCTTTAAGGGGGGGAGATTTGTAACATCCACTCCTCGGGTCTAGTTATATTTTAATATTTTCTGACTTTTAATATTTAATTCGTGTGTCAGAAAATAGTTTGGTGTTATTATTTGAAAATAAATAGTTAAAGAGTCACATAATTTATTGTGACTAATAAATTGTTAATTGTTTTAAATTAATTCAGTTGATGGTAAAATAAAATAATGTTTCCCCGCAAATGGTTTTTAAGTTCCAGACAATGATAAGTACGGGGAACGAAATATAAACACTTAGAGTATATCCCCACATATTAGGTCGGCTTATTTATTTATCTCTATACATACATACGTACGCTACATACATACATATACATGAGAAATCCTAAATCAATTCACCAAAGCATCTAATTACATGGAATTGAAGCTCTAGAACTCGGATTCAAGTCTCTTTAATCATTCTAATCAAGGTATAATCTTGTGTTCTTCATTTTCTTAAACCTAGAAATTAGGGGTTTTGGTGTTCTTGATCAAAATCCGAAATTAAAGTTTCAAAAGTGTAAATTGATGTTGGTTAAGCTTCAATAACATGTATTAATCATTCCATCATCATTATAAACATGTTGTAATTGCTAATTCTTGAATTTCATAAACCTAGAAAATGGGTTTTTGTGTATTTGATTTAATTAGCATGATGAAAGTGAAATTGAAGCTTGAAATGATGAAGTAATTGTTAGTTGAAGTTTAAATGATGATTAGAATCGAAACCTAGCTTAGAAATGATGAAGTTGATATATGATCATTAATAAAGTTTATGGGTTTAGTTGATGTTGATAGAATCAAGGCTTTTAAGCTTGTGTTATTAGTGCATAAGTTGATAAATGTGGCTAATGATCATATTACGATTAATTAAAGATGATGATTTACATTGATTATGCTAAGGATTGTGAAATTGTTTAAGTGTTCTTGAGAACTTGATAATTATGAGAAGTTTGATGGATTTTATGATGAAATGAGTATTGATTATTAATTAGAACACCTAATTGAGAATTAAAGAATAAGGTGGTAACTTATTTGGTTAAGTATTCATTTGACCAAATGTTATTGTTTTGATGAATTATGGATGATAGAGGTTAATAACCTTAGTAATGGTTTAACCATATTGATTAGTGATAATTGAAATGGATTAATGTGATAAGATGGTCATGATGATCATAACTTGATAAGTAATTATGATATTATGATGTTAAAATGGTTATTCTTAACCTTGGCATGATTAGTGTTAAAGTAATGTAAGTTAATAATCACGTGTATGATTGAATTGAAAAGTGATTATTATAATCATTGATCATGACTAAGTGATAAGTTATTTGATGTAATTACAATTGTAAGATGTTGTATACATTTGAGACAAGTTACTAACTTGTGTTATTCTGATGTAATTCCAGATAAATAGAAGACTCAGTGACATTAGACTACTGAGTGGACAGCTGAGGTATTCGGTGAGTGGACCTATGCCTCTCAGTATAATTTGGTTGTAACGATTAAAGTTACAACGGGTAATTGTGGTTTACTGTTTTATACTGTTGTCTGTTATAATACAAAGTTATTATTGATTATGTGCTATATTGCCTTTGTGCATATATGTGTTCATTGAGAGGTCCCTATGGTTGGGCTTAAGGCTGCTATTAATTGGCCAACACAGATTCTTGCACATGTGTTGTTAATGGAAACTGTGTTGTGTGAATAGCACATTAGCTATCGGTTTCCTGTATCGGCCAAATACAGTTGGTTATAAGCGTTCTTGGGGGCCACCGCGGCTAGAGGGTTTCCTCAAGAACCACCGATCCTCTCTGACATTGTGGTTACCATATTATCTGCTGTAAACTGAATTGTTATCGCTAAGTTAGACTGTCAGTTATAAGTCTATTCACTTAGCTTTGTGCTAATCCCACCGCTTTAACTTCTTGCAGGTTGTTAATCTTGTGATGCTAAAATTAAGAAGTTTGGGCTGGAAGAATGTTTGACAACCAGTTACTCTGATCTGTTTTTGATTATAAATTAATAGTAAAATTGTTTTAATATAACACCAAATTTATGATCTTGTATTTTATAAGACTTAGGTATGTCTGAAGTTTTATTACAATGTTGTGTACATTATTTTATTATATATGATGTATGTTTTAGATGAACGCTTCCGAATTAAAAAAAAAAAAAGAAAAGAAAATATGGGGTGTTATATTTACACTGTGTTCTCAAGTTTAGAACTAAGTGGAAAAGAAGAGAAGAGAAGAAGGAAGAAGAGAAAAGAAAAGAAATGGAAAGAAGGAAAATTATGCATTTGTGTTCTTAAGATGGAAGGAAAAGAAAGGAATGGAGGAGATTCCTTCCCAATCATCCCATATTTGGGAGGAAAGAATGGAGGAAAAAATACATTACAACATTCCCTCTTCTTCTATCAATTTCTTTTCCCTTCTTTCCATTAAAAAACTCAAGAACACCATTTTGTTTTTTTATTCCTTTCCCTTCCTTTCTTTTCCATCCAATTTTGAACTCGAGAACACAACGTTAGAGTCTTCAACATTGTGGGGTGGAGAAACTGAGCTTTAAAAAAAAGTGTACTCAGTACTCTACACTAAAAAATTTGATTTTGTATACGTATATAAAATTGTCCATTTTCAGAAACAAAAAGAGTATAATCAAACTTCCATATATATGTGGCAGAATAATATACCTGCTATACTATGGGTGTCATCGACTCAGAGTCGAGCCGATACCGATACAGCACTAAGCTCGAGCTCGACTCGATTAGTTAACTCGACACTTGAGTCGATCGAGATTGTATTTTCAAGCTCGAGCTCGGCTCGACTAATAAACCGATATTTTCAAACTCGATTCCGCTCGACTCGATTATTTGTATTGATATTAATTTTAAGTTAGTTTAGATTTGGCACTACTCGACTCATAGTTTCAAGTTTGACTCGACTCGACTCGATACCTTGCAAGCTCGACTCGAATAAAATTTTATTATAAAGATACGGTAAATATGTTAATATATATATAAATTAAAAGTTTAATGTAAAATAATGCAAGCTCGATTAGGCTCACAAGAGTATCTATAGCTGAATTGATTTCAAGTATTTTTCAAGTAATTACATCTCAAGTAGCTAACGAGTTCTCTCATCTTATTTTACACACTTGTCTCATCTTATTTTACACCATGTACTCTACTTTTTTAATTTGTACGAGGAAATATTTATATAAAATCAAAAGAGTGGGTGAAGAACTATCATTACTAAAGTCGGTTATATATTTTCTCACAATACTCTTCTCATGTTTGAACTTTTTCTATGGAAGATAGTTGGCTGTGGCATAGTAAAGAGTAAAGACTAAAGAGTGAGAAACGGTTACATATAATAATACTCTAATTAGTCTGTATATATCTGAAAAGAATAAAAAATAACAAAAATAATAATCAACCTCCTCTAAATAGATCGCAAAAGCATCTTCTATTTCTATTTGTTTATAAGGGCGGCTGTGGATGTTTGTACCTTTCCATTAATGGAGTGTGTTAAAAACTTAAATATTCTGTACAACTATTAAAAAGAATAATCAAATACTATCTACGTTCATGTTCACATTTTTATTTTAATTTATTTAAATATAAGTATTAAATTTTTAATTTTATATATTAACTACTAAAAAAATATAATAGTGAGTAGAGCTGTAAAGATGATATTTGATTCACTCTAAAAAAATACTACTCCGTATCATTTATCATATTTTTTCACACTTATAAAAGATGCGTGAAATTATGTTAAATTATCACATTTATAATTGTGTTGAAAACTGTTACATCAATAAGTGTGAAAATCATCACAATCTTCACATATATAAGTGTAAGAAAAAAGAAAAGGGGTTTACATTTATCAGTGAGGAAAAATCTAAACTCTTCAACATTTATAGGTATAAACTTCAATTTGTAACACCTAATTTATTTACACTTCCTCTTGCGAGAGAAATATAATGTGTCACAAATTAATTTCACACTTTTAAGTATTGACAAGTTGTAATTTCTTCAACTTAAAAGTATGAGCTTTTTTTCTTATATATATATATATATATGTGGAAATCTTATTTTTTACAAAAAAGTTTACACATTTTTTAAAAGTGAGAATATATATATATATATATATATATATATATATATATATATATATATATATATATATATTAAAATAATATTTTTTCTGTAGTGATTGTTGAATAATATATAGTTTAGTTTTTTTTTTTTTTTTTTGAACATACTATTAGCCAGCTGCTAGATAGTCACAATTGTACAGATTTACAAAATACTCCCTCCGTCCCAAATTGTTTGTCCACCTTTCTATTTATGTTTGTCCCAAAATTGTTGTCCACTTTCAAAATCAACCAATCAAAATACTTGAAAATTGTAAAGTTGAAATTCTATTGGCAGTCAACAGTAATAAATGCAATTTTCTTAAACTGTGTGTTTCTTGTTTGGTGACAATCATTTTGGGACGGAGGGAGTATATAGTTAGTAAAGATTCTTGAAGCTGCATTTATACTTGATTAAACTAGACATTTTTGATCTGAATACGGTAACTTCCTCACTAATTTTCAGGTTTGATAGGTGGAATATAAAAATGTTACCTTAGTTGATGAAGAGACACATCCCAATTCCCACGTGTCGACCAACAATATGATCACTAGACATTACATTTAAGGTAATCAATATATTGTACGTACTGCATACTAATTTGTGCGTTTTTTCATACTCTTTTATTAACGATCCAAATTTATTATATCTTTCAAAGTATGATCGTTCTATAAAACGTGAAAATAAATCTTCAATGTTTGTTAACTATGATGCATACTATAAACACAAATCGACAAATGCAGGGCCGACAAATCAATTTGGGATGCCCCGTGCAATATTGAAAGATAGGGCCTCAAAATCAAAAAATATAAAAAAAAATACAAATATACGAAGTCATTACAATTAAAAAAAACTAAATGTTTCATTCTTCATTAAAATGTTACTTTATGAAGATTATTCGAAACAAGATTGCTTATTAGCCTTTATAATTAATACTCTCTAGCATATTACTCTCAATTGCTATCATTATTATTCCTATAAGCCTCTCTTGTGCCGTAATGGATTACACAAATATGACTTCAAAAACTTAAGCATGGAAAAACTTCTTTTTGCAACTGCTATAGTTATGAGAATAATTAACAATACTTTTGACGTAATAATCACATTAGGAAATCAATTGACTTGTTTCACATGATGTAGGTCTCATATTCATACAAAGCAAGATGTTAAGCAACTTTAACTCTAAATAGAGTTTATTTGCATCAATATCATATTGTACAATATTCTTGAACATATTTTTCAAGATGACTACAATTCGAACTATGAC
The DNA here is from genome assembly GCA_949592205.1 of Helichrysum umbraculigerum. Lineage (NCBI taxonomy): Eukaryota > Viridiplantae > Streptophyta > Magnoliopsida > Asterales > Asteraceae > Helichrysum > Helichrysum umbraculigerum. The sequence goes on from CATIUR010000004.1 coordinate 124,654,563, forward strand.
TTTTGCCATCAAAGTACAATTTTCCGTATAGGGAATGAGCCCTATATAACTTTGGGTTTGAAAGTTCGAAGTTATATATAACAATAACATGATTCGCTTTATTTTTTATTTTACAAGTATAACAATCGTTTTTTTCGCATTAAATTTATATGGAGTACTAATTATAATAAGTGCACATAAAACATGTAGGCCCTTAAACTTTGGTGATCATGTGCGTCAGCACATGCTAAGATCTTCCACCGGACAAATAATGTAACGTTTTACTATTTTCTCTTCGTTGACACATAAATGTACAAGCTAATATGGACCGTATGAAAAAAGAGAGCTTTGTATCTTTATCCCATAGATATATTTAAAAGTGCATATTTTGTATAAGTTGATGATAACCAATCAAATAATTAAACGCCTTAAACAATGGTACGACAGAAAACTTATGAATCCAAAAATTAATATCACGTATCAGTATGTTTTATAATTATATCGTTCTTGAAAAACAAATAAGTAATTTTAATTAAATATCCTTAAAGTGTGATAATTAAAACGTACTTTTTATTTTTATTTTGTTAAAACTAAGAAAAGTTATTAGATTCATTTTGGTGGAATACTAATTAATGATAAATATGTACACTTGATCATTTATCTTTTAAGGTTGTGTCACATCTGAGTTTGCATAAATAAATATAGATAACATAGATTAATTTCTTATAACCAAAAAAGAAGAATCTTTATCAGTTTTGAAATGAAAACACATTGATCTCATGAATAAAAATCCACCAAGTAATCTTCTTTCCCATCTCATTATATTACTTGTTTTTGCCTTTAAGTAGCTTTTAGACCTTTGCTTAACCAGTCATTAAGATCTAAATCTCTCTCTCTCTCTCTCTCTCTCTCTCTCTCTCTCTCTCTCTCTCTCTCTCTCTCATACACATTAAAATTCAAGAAACCCTAAGAATAAAAGAAATTGGAAAATGGGAAGAGGTAAGATTGCTATCAGGAGAATAGACAACTCAACCAGTAGGCAGGTAACTTTCTCAAAGAGAAGAAATGGCTTATTGAAGAAAGCAAAAGAGTTGGCCATTTTATGTGATGCTGAAGTTGGAGTCATCATCTTTTCCAGCACCAACAAGCTCTATGAATTCTCAAGCACCAGGTTCAATCATTTAATCTAATTACCATCAATCTATCTAACTATATATATGTACACACAGCTCATGTGATGTAAACGCACGGTAGATGTTACTATATAAGTCACTAGCAAGACGCTAAGCTATAGCAAAGAAAAAAAACAACTTTACAGCTTAATCAGTAGCACTGGCAATTTCAATCTAGTTACTATACCTTAAACTACACAATCTTTAACAGGTAGTATTCATATATAAATTACTTTTTGATTGCTAATTAAAAGATTTTCTCATTTGTTCTTAATATATATGTTGCAGCATGAAATCAGCAATTCAACGCTACAATAGATCGAAAGAAGAAAACAATCAGCTGGTGAATTCATTGTCAGATGTCAAGGTATATATGTGGAATGTCTTCTGCTTACCTAATGAATTGGATATATGTCCGAATCTTAGAACCATTAAAGAGGAAAAAGATTTATATCTGTAAGTTAACAATCAAGCTATATATATGAAATTAGAGAAAACCCTAGTACGTACGATTAATTATTAATGATGATAACGTGTACAACTACTAATCATGACAAATACAAAATGCACATACACATTAAACGCTGCAGGATATACATGATATCCTTTTGGGACAAGAAAAACGAACTATTTTTCAATGGAATTATATGATCAGCAAGTTATGTGTATATTTGGTCTCTAATTTTTGCAGTACCATGTACCTTTTACATATACCTTAATCTTGGCTTCCTTGAACTAACTAACTAAGACCATATATATAATACTAATTACACATTAATAAGCTTAACTCAGACATATATTTAGTAGTAGTATAACCTTAAAATATGAGAATACAAATTTGATTTAGAGTGCCTTAAGTTCCTAATTGCCTTAATAATGATTTAATTGATATTACCTGATACTGATTGTGTGTGATTATGATCAAAACATATATACGACTAAATGTTACCTTACGACATTTACGAGCATATATGTTAAGTCACTAATCACTCTTTCGGTCGCAATTAAGTATCTTTTAATATGCATATCATATACTTGTATTAATCAACACTTTGAAAGTATATATGTTCATAAACTTGTAAAAGATACATGTAAGCTGCACAGGATCTTCTGACCGTAAAATTTCACATTATCTAGACATATAGTTCCATTGAAAGGTAGTTTGTTTGTCTTGTTTCGGTAGCAATCATGGAATATCCAAACACTAATCACTTCATGGTAAATAAGAAATTGAATGATGTTTGATCAATAGTATGTTAAATTAGAAAGTAAATAATATATGACCCCAAGTATGTTTACATTATTATATCTGCAAAAGTTGACACTGCATTTCATATGTTTAGCACTTATTGTAAGTATGCTCATCTTTTTGTTTTCCACACATGATCGATCAACCTATTATTCAACTCACAATTGCTAGCTTTGGCAAATGGAGGTAGCAATACTGAAGCAACAATTGCAGAACTTGCATGAAGCTCATCGGTAAGATGTAACTGATCAATTAATTCCTAAATACATAATTAAGGTGAAGGTGATCAACCCAAAGGATCTCCTACATTATAAAAATATACTGACTTGATATCGGACTTATCTTGATCTAGCTAGTTGATGTTTGATTGGCTGTTTGCATAAGATTAGGCAACTGATGGGAGAAGAACTCTGTGGTCTGGGAGTTGAAGACCTGCAAAAGCTAGAGAACCAATTGGAAATAAGTCTACAAGGTATTCGCATGAAAAAGGTAAGAAGAAACTATAGTTACAAGAAATCATATCTAAGAGGATTTTATACACTAACCAATTTACAATAAATAAGTTCAAGATTATCTTCAATCAGTTTTAATTAATGGTTCAAACTATGTTTATTTAGGCGTCGATCTTGATTGGATTTTTAGACTATGTTTTTCCTAACCTTGAATCATACAATGTCTTTTAATATGATTTGCAGGAAGAGATTCTAACCAATGAGATACAAGAGCTCACCAGAAAGGTCTTTCTTCTATTCACTTTTCCCCTCAATATTCATTTTACTGTACTCCTCCCTGTGCAGAACATACACTTCTAATTTCTTGCTGCATATGCATATTCAACTATTCAACTATTAAAAACAAGAAAATATATAGACTAACACAAAGACGTACAAATTAATTATTAATCTTGTAGTAGTCATGGGAATTTTATTTAAGTCAGAAACTAAACAATGATAGGCATTTTCATGTGTGTAGGGAAGCCTGATACATCAAGAAAACATCGAACTTTACAAGAAGGTAATTGATCATGATCAAATAGTGATCCCTTTAGAAGACCACATATCTCATTTCTTTGCAATCAAAATGTTTAGTCAAGATAATGGTAATTTCTATCAGATTAATGAAGCAAGGGCATATGCAACTCCCACTGATGAAAATAATGAGTTTGGTGCATGTAACTCCAGTTTCATCCAAGCGCGTAGCCCGACCCACTTGCAGCAATACCAACCTGAGCTTAGGAGGACTCTTGACGTACCATGGCAAGCAACAAGATCAAGGCAAGTACTAAATTATTGATCCTATTATTTATATATGAACTCTAATGTGTTTAGAAACAAGCAAGTTTAATTAGTAGTGTTCAAGATAAATTTTTTTTGATAATTTATAGATAATATGATTTATGATTAGATTGCTATGTTGCAGGTGAAATAAACGCATGATGAATGCAGGCAGGCAAATAATCATTTTCGGGATTCATATGGTGTTTTCTAAAGGGGATTTCGGATTTACTGGCCTTAGATTTTTAAATATTTGGGTCATTGTATGTATAATTAAAGATGTGCACCGGATAATCAAGGGCATATATGTTAATGGCAATACTTACCATGTAATTAAAAATTGCTCTTTTGTACTTCTGAACATGGTAACTTTGTCTTTGCTTAATATTGTTTGATTCCATATACATGCTGCATGCAACCTTGTTTTTATCAGACCAACTAAATTTTTTTAAAATTTCCATGTGATGGACACTAATTTGTTCCTTTGAGATCGCTCCTCGTTGATCCCTGATGACTCCAGGCCCCACTAGTAGCTATCATCAAAGTGGGATACGGATCTTTAAAGGTTCGACTCTAAAACTAATTAGTTATAAATGGATTAGCCCATCAACTTATATACAAACTTTGGTTTCTTTATTTTTTCGATGTGGGACTTGGGTTTGCAGTCAACACCCACATATTGATTTTGATTTCAATTGGATGCGTTTTATTCCACCTAACATACTCATGCTAGAGACACAGTATCGATCAAATGTACATATTCCACCCTTCACCATTATATTGTCATTGAGGTGCACGTTTTTGAGCAAGCCCTTATAAGTTTTAGAAACTAAGGTAACAGAAAATTGGTCAAGCCTTTTATTGAAAAAAACCAAGAATATCTATCTAATCGTGTACCATTCCACTGGACTCAACGACAAGGCCCAGAAATAACCAAGGGCCTATTCTAGTCATGCAGGGACCCAATAGCTAAGCCCAAGACACATAAACCCTAGATTGGTGGGCTTGTATGCGTCTTGGGCCATCTTTAGGACCATCAAATAATTGAGGAAGTCAAATGATGTTAAAAAAGTATATGGTCCATTTCAAATGGGCCGTCTTTAGGACCATGAGACCATCAAATGAGTGAGGAAGTCACTAGTCGTGAACAAAAAACCCGTACCCGGAACCGAACCCGGAAAAAAAACCGGAACCGAACCCGAAAAAACCCGGTTTTTTTTAACCCGGTTCGGGTTTTTCTCGTACCCGACGGGTAGGGACCCGGGTTCGGTTTTTGAAATTCAAATCGGGTTGGGACCGGGTACACTACGGGTCGGGTTGGAAAACCCGGTATAAAACCCGGAAAAACCCGGTTTAAAAACCGGTATCCGTGGGTCAAAAACCCGGTTCGGGTCGGGTAGGTCAACAAACCGGTTTTCCTCCTTTGACCTAAAACCCGGTTCGGGTACCGGGTCGGGTCGGGTATGCCCGAAACCCGACTTTGTTCACGACTAGAAGTCACTAGTTGGTGAAAGTTTTATACCTGATGGCTGATAGTGGGCATCTTTCGATCGAGGCTCAACAAGCTCGTCCGTTAGAGCATCGGAGCATCCACACTCCATTTGAAATTCAAATGTCAATACAATGCCACATCATCATTCAACTTCATTGTACAAAACTTCACAATGCATTGAACTTAATACAATTTAATCGATTGGCACATCATTCAACGATATTACTCTAAGAGCATGAATATTTAAAAGGAAAGTATCATGCATGGCCCACCAAACTAAGTAAATAGAGGTTGTGACAGACCACAACTATTATTAACTTGGAGACTCTCACAGTGGATATACTTCCATGTACTCCCATTTCACCTTTATTTACAAATGCCATATAAGCGGAGTGTGAATGCTATTAGACTAAACGTCATGAATAAATTGGCCCATCAAAACAAACTCAGCATGAAAGTCATTATATGGAACTAGAAAGGATTTAAATACCCGGAAATAGTATCATATCATAAATAATATACAACACTTGTTTTAAAAAATGTCTTCAACCCACAACCAACTATTGGACATGTTAGTAGTTGGTAATATCACATATTCCAGAATATGAATATGCACAATATTAAGGTCCTAGTCAAATAAGTATGGACAATTGGACACCAATAAGTAAAATGAAAAGCTAATGAAAATATAAATTAAGGAGAATATAGTTATTATTTTTATACTCCGTATTATACAATACGTATAGAGAGAATAATATACGGGAAATTTATTTTTTTTAACCATACTTAAAATTTTATCCAAAAAGAAGAGAGATTAAATTTATACCCATGGCGGGCGCAAAGCGCAAATTGCGCTTTGTGTAGGCATGTAGGTTTGTGCGTCGGCCTTGTGTGGCTGGTACGCGAGTCTGTGCGCGGGAAGTAAATGGTTCTGATATTTGTGTGTTGACTTTTGCGCTTTGCGCCCATTGTTTTTATTTTTGCCTCTTTGTTTGGGGTTAGTGAAGGGGAGGTGCAAAAATGGATGGTGGGTGCAAAAATGGTTAGCGGGCGCAAAAGATTTTTACCGGGCGCAAATTGACACATTTTGTGCCCCATGTATATTGTAGATGTTGCTTGCATAACCTGACCACATAAGGCACGCACGAAAATCTAGCTGCCGACACAAACACAAGTTGCGCTTATAGTGCAGATCGGGTATAATCTTAACTCCTCTCTTGTCTGGATAAAATTTTAAGTACGCTAAAAAAATGGTTAAAAAGGTTAATTTCTCATTATATATACTTCGTAATATCTTAAATATAATATAGGAAGCGGGTTTATGGCATCCAATTTTAAAATTGAAGTCTAATTGACCAATCAGAATTTGATATTTATTATTTTATTATTATTGTTTATATAATTCTTAATTAATCCAATTAATTTAATAAAGAAACTCACGGATTTCATGAGGTTTCATAATTTGAGTAGGCTTCCAAAATTCTTTATTGTTAATTTATTATTTTATTATTTTTAATGTTATATTTTTAGTAAACCACCGAATTTGTTTCTAATATTATTATTTTATTTATTTTATACAGTTAATCGTCGCCATCCTTTTCCAAGTTTATTTTACATAAGGAAACTATTAATATATTTAATTAAGTCTAAGATGAAAATCACGTAAATTTATAAAATATATATTTAAAATAACTTTCAAATATTTAGTCATACAATTAAAAAACCTTGTCGTATACAACACTTAATTCTTACTCTTTATAGAGCGAGTTTCAAATGAGAATGAGAATTTTGGTTGGAATGTGGAACCAATAAAAATGCGTCACGTGTCATAAAACTTACTTTTCTCTACGTTCTTAAAATTGAATATTTCACAAATGGTACATCAAAAAATTATGAAAACTACAAAATAAAAATCGACGTTTTTTTCTCTTCGATTAGACATCTCACAAGGTATACTTTCGATGACTTTTATTTTCATTTTTGGTGAGTTTTGTTATCACATGTAATACTAATGACTATCACATGTGATACCAACGACTATCACACGTAATACCAACGACTAACACGACGTTTTGTACTACTTTTAATTTTGAAGTAGAAGGAAACAACGACGTCTTTCGGTTGGCAAATCATGCTTATAGAATTAACTTTCATGAAGAGACGTTGGTTCGTGATTTGTACTGATTATACATGCTCGGTAGATAGATGTTTTTAAATTTGTTTCATTTAAGTAAGTTTTAGCCCAGACTATTGACAAAAGCCTTACATTTGGTTAGTCATGTCACCTAAATGTACTATCTTATTTTTATAAGATAAGATTCATACACATATTGTTTGCCTTGCATTCGGTTAGTCCTGTCACCTAAATTTTGTTGGTCAAGTAATCTCAAATAAGGGTATTAGGGTGTAACATCTTCAAATTGGGCCTAGAAGTAATAGGTATTTTCTGTAAATTTTAAATGCGATTTAAAATTGTTATTACTTTTGATTGTATAATAAATATGTCGATAAGCCTCAGGAAATATTGTGGCTAGTGAAATATTGTTTGTTTTGAATAAATAAAGTTGACGGTAAGATAAAATAGTTTTCCCCGTAAATATTTTTAGTTCCAGACAATGATAAGTACGGGGGACAAAACTAGTACACAAAGTAACTAATTAGGTAATATATCTATGTTTTGAGTCGGGCTTTATTTCTCATTCATACATACATACGTACGAATACACACACACCTCTAAACCTAAATCAATTATCAAAATCATGAAGAATCATCAAATTCAAGCTTCCAAGATCAAATTCAAGTCTTGTTAATCATCTTAAACAAGGTATAATCAAGTGTTCTTCATCCTAGAAATTTGGGGGTTTTGGGATTTTTGCTAATTAATGAGTTTAATCCGAAATTAGGGTTTGATTTTGTGCAATAGTTGTTAGTTATGATTTATTAACATAGATTAATCATTTCATTATCATTCAAAGCATGTTATAAGTGTTAATTTCGTGATTTCTTTAACCCTAGAAATTGAGGTTTTGAATATTTGATTTAGTTGGCATGATTAATCTTGAATTTAAGCTAGTAATGATCATATTATCATTAGTTGATAAGAAATTCTTGATTATAAGTAAAACCCTAACTTAGAGAGAAAAGATTATGGTGTATTCATGATAAAAGTGTGATTTAGTTGATAATTCATGAAGTAAAGATTGTGGTTATGTTAGAGTTGTTAATTAGTGCCTAATCCATGATTATGACATGAGCCCTAACTTAAAATGGAAGAATTTGATTAAGTGTTCATGAAGTGTTTTAGTGGATTGTTAATTTGGAAGCTATTAATCTTGTTATTGGTGTGATCATGTTAGTTAACAATGATTAATGTGAACTAAGGTGATAAGTTGATTATAATTATCATGATTTATTAGGTGAGAGTGAACTAATGAAGTTAATAGTGATTATTCATATTAGTGGAATGAATTATGTGAAATTACTACAAGTGACAACTAAATTGATATATAGTTGAAAAGTGGTTAACATGATATCTAATCATGATTAAGAAACAATTCAAGAAGTATGAAACTTGATGTATGTGATGATTATGTTAATACATATGAATTGAGATTGTTGGTATAAATCTATTGGAGTAATGTTATGTAGATTTGATACAAGTAACTAACTTGTGTATTTTGTTGTATTTCCAGATATGGAGAAGACTCAGTGATATTAGACTACTGAGTGGGCGACTATGGTAGTCGGTGAGTGGACTTTGATCTCTCACTATAATTTAGTGATCACTTATGTGGTTACTTCATGTGTTATATGTTATATTCAAGTGTTAAGTGTATTGTGAATTGTGTTAAAGTGTTAAGTGACCTATTGGTAATTGTGTTATATAGAGGTCAACTATGTTGGACTGTGTTGTTACAGGTTAGTCAACACAAGGGTTGTGAACATTCGTTGTAAGTAAGGCTTGTGTTGACTAAAGGTAACAAATGGTTATCGGTTAACCACTGTATTGGCCTGCAGTTGGTGTAAGTGTCGCTTGGTGGGCCACCGCGGCTGAGGGCGCCACAAGGGCCACCGATCCTCTGGTGATGTTGAGTCAAAGTGTTAAATGTGGTGAACTTATAGTGTTAAACTAAGTTGTATTGTTAGTGATGAGTTAACTCACTTAGCTTCGTGCTAATCCCTCGTTGTTTACTCCTTGCAGGTTAATATCTATTGTTATGGGCGGGTCAAGGAGTAACTGAAGAATGTTTGACTAGGATTACTCTGATAATATTTAATAAAGTTTAAAATGTTGATTATATAATGTCCAGGATATAAATGATTGTTTTGTAAACGTTAATAATTAATACTTAGAACTTAGGTAATGGAAAATGACGACATGTCATTTTATGTATATATATGTTTTGGGACTCGAGCTTCCGCATTGTTAAAAAAAAAAAAAAACAGTTGTAAATATTGGGGCGTTATATAGGGTAATGAAGGCCAATGAACAAACCAGGAGAACATTAGAATGCGAATTACAACTTTTGGGGTGAGGTCTTTTTACAAATTCATATCATTCATTAAGAATGAATGTCAATTGTATACACTGATATTATATTTAAACTTTTTTAGAAGTCAAGCGATGTTGGTGCCAACAAATGAGGAGTTCGATTCGTTAAACGACTTCATGATCTCTAAAGTTATTGGGGCAAAGATGACATATATCAGTTCAGATACTATTTTTGAGACATAAATTAACTATGAATTTGTACAATCTTTATATTCCCCTAAGATACTGAATGGAGTTGAAAGCATTCTAAATACCAAACTACAAAGTCACATTCAAAAAATGTGTTCTATCAATATTTATCACATACCATATAAGGATTCTATCACTATTTATGTAAAATAATTATAAATTCATAAGGCCGTGTGTATACACGGGTTTAGGACTAGTGTATATACTAAGCGAATAGTAAAGATGGCTCCAGAATTTGCCACGTAGGCAACAATAACACGTGGCGAATCCTTACAATCTCAAAAAATAATAAATTAATGTAATTAAAATTAAAATAATTATATATAACTAATAAAATATTGTAACGTGAATACAATCCAAATTTAATACAAACATGTCTCCTTTAACGTTATCGATACATATATAACCATGCAATACATAAATGGGTTAATTTATTCTCACAATCCTATGGTAACCTAATCTTCAAAGTTAATTGAATTGAATAACATATTATAATCCTAATTAGAAAGTTATCTAATCATTTATAATACGTAACAAAATAGTAAATTAATTATTTTTATTCAATAAATAAATACTCCGTATAGAATGTGAAAAAAGAGTAGTAGGCAATATATTGTGTCAAGCTAAGAATATTGTCACACCCCCTATTTTATGATTTGCGGAAGCGATGATTTGGGTGTGACTAATCAAATATCAAACACCAAGATTAGATAGCAAACGACTCTAAATGAGACGTTTTAGAAAGATACATTACATTACAAAAGCAATACAAGGTTTAAGTCATAAGCTTACGATACAAAAGCGAGTTCGCAAAATGATTCTAAAGATTTTAATACATAACCGATTATCAAAAGATAATGCTATAAAATCTTCATATATTTATAGATGCATGCGACTCGTACTAGATAGCTTATCCTGCGGGCCATCTACTGTTGCTGTGCACCTGAGAATACAACACTAAAAGGGTCAGCTAAAAAGCTGGTGAATCTCACAGGTTTAAGTAAACATGATGTGATACACAAGATTTATCCGTTAATTAAACAAATAAATGTTTTCCGAATACCATAATATGACCCGGACCGAATATACCGACATAGACCGACAATAACCGAATTTACCGACATTGCATAAATCCATGATTCGAAGCCTAACCCGATTTCTGCCTCCCGATGGGTGTAGAAACACCAATTACAACTACTAAAGTGCCCGTTTGACGTGGTTGTAGCTAGCAACCCGGACGGGGACGTCACTCCCATGATAGATCTATCCTTTAGTAATCGCGCCCTTTCAGTTAACGAACCATGTCCGATGAGGACTTTCCCGAATTAAAACAACTCATGAATGTCCGAATTTAAATAACCGAATACCGAATTAAACAATACCAATAATCATGACCGAAAATAATAACCGAAATAAATAACAGATTAATTAACCGAATACTTGTGTACACTAAAACAGTTTGTGTTGTATCTCCCCCGAATTTAAAACAGTAAATAGTGAAAATGGGGCCGTGAGACTCACCTGAATCTATCCGAGCAATGAGTATATCCGACGTGGAATAGACAATCTCTGAAATCCCTTAGAGTCATAAACACGCGAGATTCTAATGAGTAAATGGATTGTCCAATGTATTGTTTAAGGTTTATGTTTGAGTTTACAAAAATGTATACGGCTCGTTGGTGACGGTTTGTAATAATAATTTCAAACTATTATTATTTGGCATGATTTGTTTTACTTATAAAAGTATATGTGTTCCGTGTATAAGTCGTATCATATAAGTTTAGTTGTTACTCAAGTTCATTATATCCGTTACACTTTAATTCATAAGTTACTAAATTTGCTACGAGTCTGAAAACTGAAATATGCTATTTTTGACCCCTAGACGACCCCGGATGGCCTAAAACTGGCTAGGCTAAGAACTTAGCCTTGACCATTTGGTTGTTTTCGAATGACCGTGCGAATTTGAGCCCAATTCGTTACATTAAATTTTTCATCGAGAAGCTACCCTGGAATAAGTTGTGAAATCTTCGACGTTTTCAAAAATTTATTTGTTCTGTTTTAGCTAGAATCCGCCGGATCAGTTTGTTGATCCGCCGGATCATGAAATATTAGGGGGGGAATCCGCCGGATCATGTGTTGATCCGCCGGATTTAGTGATTTCGTGTGGGATCCGCCGGATCATGTGTTGATCCGCCGGATTGGGCATGTTTTTGATGGATCCGACGGATCACTAGGTGGATCCGCCGGATTGGGCAAATTTGAAGAGGATCCGCCGGATCCAAGACTTGATCCGCCGGATCAAAGTCTGGTTCCAGCGTCTGTTCGTGCAGGTTTTGATATATACGAGTTCTAACTTAATTTTTACCAATTTTCGCAACTATAGAACATTACTACATGATATATTACGTATTAAAAACATGAAATTAAAGGTAAAAGTTAGTGATTCTTACAAAATTAAAAATGGAACCGTGAGGATGATGATGATGATGATGATCCACGAAGATGATGATGGAGAAGATGATGATGATGTTATTGAAGTTGTTGTTGTTGTTGATTGTTGATGTTGTTGTTTGTTGGATCGAAAGAGAGACCGAGAGATTGAGAGATAAAAATGGGTGTGCGTGTGTGTGACTGTATTATTGGAGTCGGGTATATACACCGGCTCCAATAATTGATATTGGTGGGTATTTTATACCCGTGTTCGTGTACTCGATCGTTATGTAGTATAATGTTTTGAGATGATAATTTCCTAAAAATAGATTCGTATAAGTTTTTAATTGAAATATTTTATAAAACTGTTTTTACGGATGTATAATATTGTAACTTTGTTTTACTTAAAATGTACGGATAGTTTTCTGTATCAAAAATGCATTTAAATTTCAAACGGAGTATGTAATTATTATTCTCCATAATAATACTTTATTTAAAAATGTTTTCACCAACGACCGTATTTAAGTTTGCGCGTTGTTTTAGATTTGTTTGTATGTAATTATTTAAATAATCATTCAACGTTATATATATACACATATACATTATCCGAATACTTTTGTTTTAACACGTACCGAGTACGAGTAATTAAGGTTTAAATTTGGACCAAATTTTGGGTTATTTTGACCGGGTGTCACAAATATCAAATTAATTAATTACTATTATTTAATTAATTAATTAAAAATATATATATAATCAAATAATTAGAGATTTATTTACACTCAAATACCCACTTGATTAAAAACTTCCATCTACATAGATCAAATATTAACCTGCAAGCTTTAAATAAGTTCGGTTCTTTACCTTTATTTCTACTTAATAACTTAATAATTAATAAATTTTGCATTTGAGTACTTTTTTTTTTTTTTTAACAACAACTTTTATAACAAGCTAGCAAGAAGCTAGAAAAACATTACAAGGAAATCAAATTAGGGTTTTTCAGCCAGCTCTCCCAAGAAAAAGAACTATTACATCTACTAGAACATCAAGTAAAAGAACACGAAACAATGTCATCAAAGAGCACCGAACGTCTCGAAGGAGACGCTGCAAAAATAGAATGGTTCCTGAACATCCAGAGATGCCACCAAGCAACATAAAACACACCTTCCAAAATAAGCTTGATCCTAGATGGTAACTGGATAGAAGAGAACCAGATATTCCAATATGAAAAAGACAATAAATCAACTATTATTTTTCTTTTATTGATTTATATGTCACTGATAGTTTTTTATAACATACATGTACATTTAATGTTTTCCGTATTAAGATTGTTGTGTTTTCTTAATATTTTTCCTTTTTTATTGATATATTGCATTTTTATACTTTTCATAACATTTTTCTTATTATCGTGATTGGTAGTTGATATTAATTCATCTTTTTCTACATATTCAGTCACTATCCTAATTTATTTTATTGGAGTAACATGTTTATTTTTGTTTGATATAGATTATATGTGAGTTGATGATTACGTTAGAAGTATTCGATAATTAGTGGTAGAAGTATATAACAATTTTGTAGAGAGGTATCCATAACTGCAAGAAAGATTGTAAGAAGCTACGAAGATTACAAGCGAGAATTTAAGTACATCAGCTAATGTTTCACACGTTAAGTATGCTTACTTTCTCCTTTAACAAACTATTTATAATAATTAGTTTTTAATCTATGTATGTAGTTTCGATAAAATTATCGTGCATCGCACGGGTTTTCATCTAGTTGGGCCTATAAAATAATCATTAACCACGAAGGCCTATACAATCATTTATTTCTCCCAATAATTGGAAAGGTGAGCCTACTTGGTGGACATGGAAAGAGCAATTTGCGCAATGCAACTTTATTTGCTTTTGTGCATCGCCGATTACGTTTTCGCCTAAACCAAATATATGATTAAATAATAAAAAGTAGTAATTTATAGTTTTAGTCGAATCGTAAATCTAAAGTGTAAGATATTAAACATGACATTCCGACTCGCTTTTTTTTTCAACGTCACGCTTTTGTTACGAGGTATAATTGTGATTTGCTTATTTTACATGCTTATCCGCTTATTGCTTAATTTTACACTAGATAAGCAGAATCAAACACCTTTTAGAAAACTGATTATCTGTTTATTTTTTTAAGGAACAAGCACTTAAAAATAAGTGTGGAGACACATACTTATTTTTTAACCAGAAAAACGCTTACAAATAAGCAATCCTAAACACCCCTAATTCATTGTTTAATATTAGAGGGATGAGTAGGAAAAAAAGAAGATTATTAACATTGTATAAAAGATACGTACTAGCCCTGTTTGACATTGACCAAGAGACATGATGGTGAGGGTCCTTGATTACATTTCATTTCATCTTTGCTGCTCCGAATTACACTCTTCTTACCGATCTTTAAGACCACTCCCAACAACTTAAGGGAAATCGACTGGTTAGCTGAGTCAACTCAGCATCACATCAGGTTTTTTTTTTCAAAATTGATTGACTGATAGACCACTGCTAACAATAACACCGAAACTTCAATTTTTGGATCTCTCATTTACTAATATATCTTTATTCCATACAATAAACAAAAAATAAAAAAACAACCGACCCCATATCAAACTTCATCGGATATCCGACGGCCCCAAACCGAGAGACCGTACCAATAATGTCGGTTGTGTCGATTGGAACTAACAATGTAAGGGGCATACGATTGGGAGCCGTCTAAGCTAGATAAAAATCAATAAACATCATAATAATCATCATATATATAGTTCCTACTTCCTTTTATTAGTCTTATATATTATATATGATAATGATGATAATGATAATGATAATGATGAGAATCACCACTCACCGATGATTCGCTAAATAGGAGTGAGACACGATTTTTGTTTGTAGGCCCTCTTAAGTTCTTTGTTCTTATATTATATAAAAAATAATAATAATACTCGATTACGGAATTTATTTACCCTTAAGGTTGAGGGCCATATATGATATTCGTTAGGGACAGATTTGAAAGCCGAGCAATAAAAAGTTTGTTGTGCGCACTCATCCACGTTATGTCAATTTATGTCTTCGCATAAATACATCTGCTACTGATTTCGAGTTGTTCAAAGTCAATTAAAAGTTTTGTTTGCATATAGTTATTAGAAGACAGATTAGTCTTGTAGTTAGGTATCTCATGAAAATTAATACAAATTAGTCTTGTAGAAGACAAATTTGTATATATTTTTATTTTGATTAACGGTTTAGTATCTGAAAATGCATGAAACTTGTACCTGATCTTAATTGTTTGTACTAAACTAATTTTTTTTATAATTGTGTATACCCAACTTTCAAAAAGTAAATTTTTGATGTATTGTATTTTGCTGATATGTTGTTTGTTTATAATGACACTTGGCATCCGTAAAGATTGACACGTCATCAAAAGTACTACAAAATACATCAAAAATACACTTTTGAAAGTTGGGTACCCACAACAAAATTGGTTGAGTACCACAATTAAAATCGCGTCAAAGTTTAATGCATTTCCTAATATTAAACCCTTTAATTAATTAATGTGATCGATCAGTAACGACATTTAATGTAACTATATTGTGCCCGTATAATATTTTAAACTTGTATTCTTGAAGCCCGTATAAATCATAAATGAAGCTTGTTTTCTACATACATTTGTACGTGTACGACTAAAGTATATATGGATATTGGAATGTACTTACACAACATATATGCAATATATAGGTACACGTACACATAGCACATTGTATTGCATTTATGAATTGAATTGAAGTAAAAAAATAAACGAAATTCTTTCGTGTTTCACAATCGCATGTTTACTCAGATCAACAATAATCCTAAAAACTCAATCTTAATTGCTAAATTATAATCCAAAACCTTACATAAACTTACAATTAAAACTTAATCAAAATCACCAAAACAAAACACACATGCACTATTTAATCACATGTAAACATATCCATAAATCTTACGTGCATTATCGTAAGACTTGTGAGCATCAATGATGTCCTTTCATATCGTAATACTCGTAACGATGATTACCTTCGTCGAAATTCTGTGAGTAACTAACAGCATCGTATCGAAATGTTAAAGGTTTTGGTGATCCTAATATGGTCTTCTTGCTTTCTTGAATCACCTTTCTAATTAGCTTCCTCCACTTTCGTCTCCATCGATCACAACCGTTGATTTGTGTGCGTCGATTAATGGGTTTGTATTGCTCGTGAACGGGAACGCATGACGGCGATATGCAGCCGGTGAAATAAGAGGAATTACGGTGAGGAGTGTTGCCCATTTTTTTCGGAGAGAGATTGCTTGTTTCTGTTGTGATTCTCAAAGAAAGATTCAATAGGATTAGGATTATTAATTTTATTTATCGTAAAGTGATAACAGTTGGGAGGTTTTTGATAGTTGAATTGAGTCTTATATATGTTGATACCGAGTTTGTATGTACGAAGTATTTTGCGTTCTGGGCCGCCTAAGTATATTTTAGTGCGTGTTTCGCACACTATCTTGGAGCTTACGATTTTAAACTTATCTTTTTTATTAATTTGCGTTGTTTACCGGATAAAACTTTAAGAGCTTATTTGAAAAATTAACTTTTCTAAGTAGCTTATAAATAACCTTCAAGCTTAAGAACGATAAATTACATTAATACCTCATATGTTTTTATTTATTATATAGTTATGGTCCTTTTACGTCAATTTACACCAATAAGTTTCAATTAGTTTACCAAACATTTGTAAAAAATAATCTCCAACTTTTCGTTTTTAACTTTAAATATAAGCTTCAGCTGTCAGCTTCAGTTATAAGCTTTCAGTTCAAACTATCAGATAGTTTTGCAAAAAACACCCTTATATTGATGTTGGGACTTCTTACACTTAGACATATGGTATTATATGGTAAGGTTATTTATACGTCATTCTTTTTTTAACCAAGTTTTAAGAATCGAATATGTATGAAGCTTGGTGTCTTTTTACTCGGTATCAAATCCAGCGTAAAATTTACCATTTTGTTGCTAGACTGAAACAATGAACGAAAGCTTGTTATGTAACTGGTATTGATCACCGAGTATCATTGATCACACTCGAGTCTTGGCTAGGTTAAGAGCAAGGCCTCAAATTTTTCATATTGTTAGGACGACTTCTAATTGAAGTGTTTATCATGTTGTCCCTAACCAATTCTCAAACACGTATATTGAGGTTCAAAAAATTTAAATTCGGGGACCATAGTTCTAACTTGACATATTTGCTTAGTAAAGTAATGTTGAATATTATCAATATGAAACGTTTACAAATAAACACAGAAAAATGGTACAAAAGGCTACTAAACGGGCCAAATTTAGCTCCACTAAAACTTGACTAATTTAAAACTCGACAGTGATTTTTTATGAATGTTAAAGTAGCCCATAAAACTTGGTCCACAAATTCTGATTTTAGATGCTTAATTACCGTTAACAAATCAAGATGATTCAAATTCAAATATCTGCACAAAAAATAAAATATATACTCCGTATATATCATGATATTCGACCTTTACTTGTTCAACAATTAATCGGTTAGAGTCCGACTCGAACTCGATTTATATTTTAGGACTATATTCGCGTTTGAGCTCGAATAATAAACTAGTCTTCGAGCTCGAGCGCGATACTTGTTTAAGCCTTTGACAGTTTACAAATGATAAGTTTTCGAGCTCAAAATGCTTTTAGAAGCCAAAGTCGATAGACTTATTTATAAGCTCAAATATGGTCATTAAAAAGTATTCAAATTACTTTATAAAACTTGAAATAACGTCTATAAAATACATTCTACACTTAATTAAATTTAAAGTGTGCGAGTTTAATTGCTTATCATCAAACTTTAATAAGCACGTATGCAATTGGATACTTGATCTTGATATTTATAGTGTTCTCGTCCTATCTTATCTGCTTCACGCATTCAATACGGGATGCAAAAAAGAAAAATGAGTTTGTCCCACATTAGGAAAAGGAAACAAAGATAGAGAAATGAAAGTACTATCAAAACAAATTCTCCTGGATGAGAATCTAGAACCAACTTACGTGTTCTATAGACTATATATACGGTGTTAGTACAATATATGTGTTTCTAGATGTAGTATTAGATAAAAATCTTATCACTAACATATATTTTAAAGTTTTAGATTTAGAGATATAATCATTATCATTATGATGATAGAAGATGTTCGTTTAACTCGTTCGACTCCAGATTATTAAATGAGCATCCGAACGAGTCGGTCGATTTTATTGTTTTTTAGCCCGACTCGTAAAACTAACCATGTTATCTTTTATGTTCGAATTCGTTTTGAGTTCGAATAGTATCATGTTGAAATTCGAGATAGACTAGCTCGAATTTGAGCAACTCATTAGTGGCTCGATTAGTTAACGACCCTGTTGACCTTCTTTTTCCATTAGACGTGAGTTTCGTTATTTTCGTATAAAAATATCTGCAAATATAAAATCAAACTGAATGCCTGAAATTTGAAGACCAACTGAATTCTTACAAGTCACTCAATATTATCATATCACCATGGCCACAGCCATGGCGTCTCTCATGTCCATTGTTCATCATCATCCTCTGCGTTCTTCAATCCCTAAACTTCTTCTTGATAAATCTCCATTCTCTCCCTTCCGATCACACTTCGTCCACTTCCGCCACCGATCTTCTCCTCCTCACACCACTCTCCTCCGCCGCCGTTCCTCCTCCACCACCGCGTTCTTCTCCGACCAATCTACGTCAGCAATCTCAGATAATCCTCTATTGCAGGACTTCGAATTCCCTCCGTTTGATGTAATTGATGCTTCACATGTACGACCTGGAATGCGTGCCTTGCTCAACAAGCTAGTAAGTGTTTAATTATGTTAAAATTTTATGCGATTAGCTGATTTAGTTATAGAAGTGAAAGATGAATGTTATTACAGGATGATGAATTGGCGGAATTAGAGAAGACGGTGGAACCTACGTGGCCAAAGTTAGTGGAGCCTTTAGAGAGGATAGTTGATAGGTTAAGTGTTGTTTGGGGAGCTATTAATCATCTTAAAGCAGTTAGAGATACTCCTGAGCTTCGTTCCGCCATCGAAGATATTCAGGTATAATTGAATTAATTTCTTCTATATCTCTATATGATGATATATTTGTTTACTTTAATCGAAGTGAGAGCATTTGATAAGAATATCAAATTAGGTAGAGGGATTCATGATTTATGTGATGAATAGTATATACTCTATCTGATTAGTGTGCTTGAATTTGAATACGTAGGCTTAAGCATATGGCTCGCTTTAATGGTTCGTTTACTACTATGACAGAGTAACTTGAGATTTTGATTCTGTGATGTTTCTCACATTCATCTGCAGCCAGAGAGAATCACATTTGGCTTAAAGTTGGATCAAAGTAAACCAATCTATAATGCTTTCAAGGCTATAAGGGAATCACCAGACTGGGAAACACTAAGTGACGCTCGTAAACGCATAGTTGAATGTAAGTATAAGTCGAATTCTTTTGTTTGGTATAGAGTACTGGTTATCCTTCTTTAACTATTGCTATACAGGTATGGTCTAAAATCGAGTAATCATTTATGAACGTCTTATCTCAATATTTATGTTATTTGATCCTGCTACATCTAAATGACAATATATGACCTTGCAATCGCGGTACCCTTTGCTGGTAGTCTGTTGTTACTTTGACATCTCCCTGCAACTTGTGTACACCTGCAGCATCAATAAAGGATGCTGTTCTCAGTGGTATCTCACTTGAAGATGATGAAAGAGAAGAGTTTAATAAAATTCAACAGGTGTGTTCATATTATATTTAGGCCTTTAGGGTAATCAACAGACTTTACTTTCTAGGTATAATCTTTAGGTTTATTACATAAAATGCTTTTGGTGATTGTCATTTACTACTACTTAGCTGACCATGTGACCACATTGTAGACAGTATGAAATGCTTATGAGCATTGCCTGGTTTTTGTCTTCATATAACCATATCTGGTTTAGTTATTGCAAGTACTTTATTTTTTACTAAATTGCTGAACCTTACAGTTACATTCATTCAAATGAGAATCAGTTATTTGACGTTACATTGTAAATAAGATTTCTTAACTCTTTGGCATTTATTATTTGACTTGTTTTCAGGAGTTGGCAAAACTTTCTAAGAGATTTGGGGAAAATGTTCTGGATGCCACAAAGAAGTTTGAAAAGTTAATAACAGATAAAAAGGATATTGAAGGATTGCCAGCTACTGCTCTTGGATTGGCTGCACAAATAGCCTCATCTAAGGTTCCTAAAAAATTGATTACTTGTGTTCAATCGTTAATTACTGAATGCTTTCTATTTAGTACAAGTTAACCATTTTATGCCTATCCAGGGTCATGAAAATGCCACTGCAGAAAATGGACCATGGATGATTACATTGGATGGGCCAAGCTTTATGTCTGTTATGCAACATGCTAAGAACCGAACTTTGCGGGAGGAAATTTACCGTGCTTATGTAACCCGTGCTTCAAGCGGAGAGTTAGATAACACTCCAATTATCGACCAAATTTTAACACTGAGGTTGGCAAAGGCTAAGCTTCTTGGCTATAATAACTATGCAGAGGTATACATTTATCTTTTGTGGAATTTCACTTTGTATGTACATTAGCCTTTTATTTGTTTTGTTTATCTATTTTCTTATGAGGAGTTAATCCTTAGTTAAGCATGGCTAAGAAGATGGCTACTGTCGGTAAAGCAGAAGAGCTTCTCGAAAAGCTGAGGAGTGCTTCTTGGAATGCTGCAGTTCAAGGTCATGGTCAATTATTTCAGTTCCTTATAATTATATATGGAGTTATTATTTATCAATTGACTTTCACTGGTTAAACATTGAGATTGTTTTGGAGTAAAAATTATTTTAGTCCTAAGAGTACTCATATTACCTATATAACTCCTACATATTCTAGATATGGAAGAGCTCAAGCAATTCTCCAGAAGTCAAGGTGCTCCTGAAGCTGATGATCTGGCCTACTGGGATATTACCTTCTGGAGTGAGAGGCTACGAGAATCAAAATATGAGATAAATGAGGTTCTTTTTCTATTTCTCATATCCTACATACAAACTCCCAATATAACCATCTAGTATGGTAGCAGACGCTTCAAAGCTATTTTACTGTCACGATCATCATTGCATTCATTGTCCTACATGCGATTGATTGTCATTAGTTATGTTCATGAGATTGACTTCTTTGAAGGAGTCAACTTTGTGGCAACAGTGCCTGCTTTATTATGATATAAGTGGATGGAGATAAATAGCTTATCTGTTGTTGTTTTTTCGCGACAATGTACTTTTAAGAGGTTCTATCTTGGATTTTACAGGAAGAATTGCGACCTTACTTTTCTTTACCTAAAGTTATGGATGGCCTTTTCAACCTTGTGAAAATGCTATTTGACATTGATGTGGTACCAGTTGACGGTATAGCACCAGTAAGATAACTACTTTTATTTTCCCCCATAAAGTTGTCTACTAGATTACTTGCTTCATAGATTCTGCTGTGTTATTCTTTAGGTTTGGAACACTGATGTCAAATTTTACTGCATCAAGGATTCATCAGGCACACCTATTTCCTACTTTTACTTTGATCCATATTCTCGCCCATCTGAAAAACGAGGTGGTGCATGGATGGGTGAAGTTTTTGCACGAACTCGTGTATTTTCACATGACAAGACATCTGTTAGGTTACCTGTTGCCCACATGGTCTGCAATCAAATGCCACCTGTTGGTGACAAGCCAAGCCTTATGACTTTCCGTGAGGTATTTTGCAGATAAGTCTTATAGGTGCAGTGATAAAAAAACAGTTTTACATCTTACATCATACACATCATTTTCTATTTTTGAAGATTTGGTCGCTCCTATTTAATATGTCAGGTGGAGACTGTATTCCATGAGTTTGGTCATGCACTTCAACATATGCTAACAAAACAAGACGAGGGACTTGTTGCTGGTATACGTGGCATAGAGTGGGATGCTGTAGAATTACCTTCACAGTTTATGGAAAACTGGTGTTACCATAGGTATTTGCTGATTGGAAAATTAATTTATATTCGAGTCAACTAGCCAAGATGTATGGCAATTAATATAATGCCTTAAATGGGCGTCACAGGGATACCCTGATGAGTATTGCCAAACACTACGAAACCGGAGAATGTCTACCTGAAGACATATATCAGAAGCTACTAGCTGCTAGAACTTTTCGTGCTGGTACTATCAGTCTTCGCCAGGTCAGTGTAACATTCATTAGTTGCAATGAGGCATTGTGTACCTCTTATTTAAATAATATGATGATGTTTTGTAGATCAAGTTTGCAAGCCTTGACTTGGAGCTGCATAGTAAGTATGTTCCTGGTGGACCTGAATCTATCTATGATGTTGACCAAAGGGTTGGTAAAAAAACTCAGTTGATTCCTCCTCTTCCAGAGGACAGGTTCCTTTGTGGTTTTAGCCATATATTTGCAGGTTAGTTCTTTATAATTTTCTTTCGTGTTGTTAATGTATGCATCGTCTGTATTCATTTTTTGTCCTTGTTTAATTTACTGTGATGGTGAATAACAGGTGGATATGCTGCCGGATATTACAGTTACAAGGTATTATTTGTCTTTGTTCTTCACTAGTTTTTCTTCAATTGTTATTTAAAGCGTTTCTCTTCTGCCAAATGCCAATTAGTTGTGATGGTGAAATTTTTTATTGCAGTGGGCAGAAGTGTTATCTGCAGATGTTTTTTCAGCATTTGAAGATGCTGGATTAAATGATGAAAAGGTATGAATGTGTTTTAAATGTATTTAATAATATCATTCTTAGTAACCATACAAGTAATTATGTATTGAATATCACCTTACTAATGAACAGGCGTTAAGAAAAACAGGATACAGATTTCGAGAAACTGTACTTGCTTTTGGAGGTGGAAAAGATCCATTAGAGGTTAGTTGTATTATTTTGTATGTTTAAAAACTTTGGGTGCCCCATTCACATGGCAGAGATGGAAATTAAAATCAAGAGTCCATTTATACCAAATGCAGGTTTTCATTGACTTTCGTGGTCGTGAACCCTCTCCAGAGCCACTACTCAGGCACAATGGGCTGTTACAGGTGACTGCATGAGCAACCATTACCCGACTCTATCCTCAGACATAGAGTAGTTTGGAACCCCTCCATGGCTTTCTAGGCAGATATGAACTTGCTTCATAAGTTCATATGGTCCGAAGGATGCTGTTTCTGGCATGGTAGATAACAAAATTTGGTCGAAGGCCTTGTGGATTAGTTATGTATATAGTTATAAAAGGGAATGTATTTAATTATATAAACCGAAACCATGATCTTCTGAAAGGACCTCATGGTAAAATTGTTAATGCTTTAGATAGAACACTTTCTGGGACAAACAGACACCATGAACTGGATTTTTTGGACTAGGGAATGAAAAGGCTCTGGTGTCTTTGGATATGTTTAGATTTATATAAATATATGAAGAGGGATGTAATGAATTGACATACCTGTCAATGTCGGTGTTACGTATAACAAATGATATGATTTTGAACTATATATATGAAACATTGAAGCGCCCTCACAAGAGGTCTCGGGTCAAACCCGTCACTGGGTAATCATCTGGGGGTGGTTAGGGAAAGGGTTGGAAACGGTTACGGGGATACCCTGGTTAGGCCGTTAAAAATAAAAAGAAAAAAAGAAACCAACCTCCCTAGGTAACATGAATAGGGAAAAATCCCATCCGTTTATACATATAAAACTTCGAAGTTAAACTGCAAGTTATACACAAACTCTTTACTCTTCCAAACCTACCGCTATCGTATGCGGTTGGAGCTTTGTAATTCTCACGTCTACCTCCTTCGCCTCCTCCGGTCGACACTACTGTGATAACCTCCCTAAGGTACAATCCATCATTGACTATTTAAATTGTATGTGCTTAATGAATGATTGAATGTGATAAGGAATTTTCTTACCAGTCTCTTCTAGCTTAGTTCTATTCAATACTGCTTACGGTTAAGCTGGAAAACCAAGCTGAAGATCAACATGACATGCTTAGGTAACAGACGATTATACATTTTAAACCCCTAGATTTAGAACAGAAGCTTGTGTAGCAACTTGTGAAGGATGCTCATTAGTATTTTGTTTCAGACATAAATGACCTGTCAAAATTGAAACGGTCCTTTTTATTATTTGTTCATCATATACCTCTATCTTTCATTTTATCTGACGTAACGTTTATAATATTCTTTTAGACTATATCTGCATTTCTTACTGGAATCCAAGCGATGACATATGGCATGGCCTTGTCAAATCTTACCTGAAACTCAGGCTGAACGGATTTATAATACGAAAATAATATTCCTTATTTATAATCATAATAAATAATAATGAAGTTGCTAATGATCAAGGCAGAAGCCTCATGCCACAAGTAGTAGCTTGTATCTGATTTTGGCACTCTATTTGAACCCACATTAGTCACTCTATTAAATCTTAAAAGTCATACACGTCCCCATATAGAAAATTCAATAATCAATAAAACGGAACCTGCAACAATAAAGGTTCATCCAAGATAAAATATTCCTGTTTCTGAACACTTTATTCGTATTATCACTGTAGAAGCTAATTCAGAATCGCCTTTTCCTTTAAGGCTTAAGTTCTCTGGTTCTTGGAAGCAAAACGAAGAACGATATAAAATAAGATCCTATATAGTACTGCCCATCCCAGCATTATGTAAATCTTGGACCATTTTGGATCTTTCTCATGATAAATGTGGAGTGATTGTAGGATGTCAATTCCTGTCACGTCTGTATGATCAAAAGTCTGACCGAAAACTTCATGCCTCTGGTACTCATTTATCAGAAGTCCTTCATATGGATACGTCATGGTTGAAATCTTATTCATCCAACGCCAGTAACCCGGAATATCATGGCTGCTCAAGAAGTAGCCACAAAACAAGAAAAATAGAGCTGTAAAAGCAATTACAGCTGCATACCCGAGAATGTAATTGGGTACAATCGAGCTCACAAACACAACGAATGAGTTTGTGGTGAGGAGAGACACATAGAGCATGATCAGAAAATAAATAAACGGGCCTTCTAGCTTTAAGGCAAACCAGGTGAGTACCGCGTACACTGAAGCCTGTAGTAAGAGAAACGGTAGATATGTAATTACGCCAGCAATGGTATAAGAAGAAGCCCGATATGCGTTATGAGAAGTCTCACGAACAAATATGAACCGTTCTTGAATGAAAGCAGGGACTGCGTCATTTGAAGAAAAGAAAAAGAGGCACACTGTGAAGATGAAGAAGCTGAGCCGGTTAGTTACTCCTTGCATGGTTCTATCGGGGTTAGTAAACAAGGTGGCCATCATGACCCCCATGATGGTCAACACCATGAGCCGTGACATAAACAGCTCAGGGGTTCTTCTAATGTTTGTAAAGTTTCTACGCATCAGAACCCATGTTTCTTCAAAGAAAGAGTTTGAGAATTTAGGACCTAAATGGTTATATTTTGAAGCGTTTGGTGCATCGTTGGGGGTGCGATAGTCGTCTTCATTGACCGTGTAGTCACTACTGTGTGGAGTCGGAGTTCCAGATACAATATCACTCGAGTACGTGTAGTAAGGGGATTCACTATAAGAAAATGAAACACAAAGTCACTGCCAAGTATCAAGAAGGTCTGATGGAGGTTAAATCATAAATTTTGGAAAATTGCATAAAATATCAATGAACTTTTGTCAAACTTCTGTTGTGGGTAATCCTTTATTTTCACTCACTAACAGGTTCAAATATTATTAAAGTACTCATTTGTGGTAATCTTTAAAGCTAACTGGTTTTCGAGTGTCACATCAACAACACTTCATTTCCATGTTAGGACATAAAGTCGACATGGTGAAAGTGATTAACTGAAATCTAATGAAAGTTTTAGGTGTTTTATCAAATATTGAAAGTTGGTTGTATGCGTATAAACAAAGATGGTTACCCAAAACATAAATCAAGGCAAAGTTGCTTATGCACTTTCCCATTTAATATATCAACTCACTGCGACTGCTGCTTACCTTGCAGAATGTGGTGTTCTTTGATCACCGCGCTTACGAGTAGGTGTAAGTTTAATTGATTGCATGATTACACTTTGACTCCATGACTTTGAATTATTCCACGGGCTTCTCACACTATGATCAAAGTCCTTTTCTTGATCAGCTCGACCAGCAGTTTGCAGGTGAAGCCGTTTCCCAGAGTAACCTTTGTCATGGCCATGTTTGTCCCGGCGGGGAGGTGGGGTTGGAGACGGAAGGATGGTCGAAATTGACATCTCAATTTCGGAAAGTTGTGGGGGTTTCATACCCGTAAGGACAAATTCAGCCAATGCATCAACTCCATATTCAGATTGATCATACTGTTGTATCACATCGATTAGAAACTCAATCGGGTTTTCTCCCTTAGGAAGTTTTCGGCCCAAACGGGTCAGATGGAGCCCAACGTCTTTTGGGGATCCTTGGTACATGAGTTGACCACGGGCCAATATAATGAGGTGGTCAAGTAGAAGTTGTATTCTGTGGGACGGCTGATGGATGGTCAGAACCACTGTGCTTCCCGCTCGGGCGATATCATGAACCTTCTCGATCACGCTCTGAGCACTGGTCGAGTCCAACCCTGAAGTGGGTTCATCAAGAAAAAG
The DNA here is from genome assembly GCA_949592205.1 of Helichrysum umbraculigerum. Classification (NCBI taxonomy): domain Eukaryota; kingdom Viridiplantae; phylum Streptophyta; class Magnoliopsida; order Asterales; family Asteraceae; genus Helichrysum; species Helichrysum umbraculigerum. Next base: position 124,681,635 of record CATIUR010000004.1, read on the forward strand.
CAGTGATGGTCCATGGATGATGTCTACACCTATGGATACTCTACGACGTTCACCCCCAGAAACTCCTCGAGAACCTTCGTCACCGATGTACGTGTTCCTTGCTGTCTAAAGTTAAACAAATCAGCCAGTAAGTTTCCACTAAACCCCAATGCGGTTAGAGATGACAAAATGGGTGGGTTGGGTGGTTTCGGTTACGAGTCAAATTTTGTAAATTTTGGGTGCATGTGAGATCGATCTTGTTGACCGATAACGCTTATTGTTCAAAAATTCAACATGGTCCATAAATTAATATGAAACATATTGATTACAAAAGTGTTACTGTTTTTATAATCTTAAGTTTTTCGATAAAATGATTTAGGAGATTTGATGCGTTGCAAACGCATTTTGTGGGAGGTGCATGTTTGACTAGTTCGATACGTTTGAAATGTTTTTTTTTTTTTTTTTCATGTACCTTATTTTATTTTCCCCCTTTGAAATTCTAGAGCTAGAGCATAACCAAAATCGACCCATATAATAGTGAACGGGTCAAAATTGGCATCTGCAGTAGAATTACATACATGAAGAATAATCTTGAAAGAGAATAAAAGAAAATTTCCTATGAATTTGTTTAGCTTCTTACCAATAACCCGAGTTGCTCAATCATAGTCTCAACCCGTTGCCTCTTGTCAGCCCTTGAGATTGAACCTAATCGAAAATCAGCAGCAAACATCAAAGTTTCATAAACCGTTAGCATCGGGAAGAGTCGATCATCCTGCATGATGTAAGCCGATGTTCTCTTGATCAAGCTCGGGCTCATCTCAATCCCGTCCAACGACACCTTCCCCTTGAGGCTTCCACTAGCTATGCGGCCCGCTAACCCATCCAAAAAAGTAGATTTTCCCGCACCACTAGGACCCATAACCGCAGTGACACACCCTTTCGGTGCATAACCTGTGATCCTATTCAATAAATCAGCTTCTTGTTTAACCCATTTCCCTTCATCACTCTTCTTTTTCTTCATGACTGTATACGTTAGGTTCATGAACTCTAACCCACCCGTATAATTCATGGGCTTCTGTATATCAATCACCATGTCTGGGCGGCTGCCCTTATTATAATTGTGACTCATTTTAACAAATTTTTCTTCAGACTCTTTCTCCAAGATTTTGATACAAATCCTTTTTTAAATGTTGAAAATTTTGAGAGGATGAAGTTTAAGAAGGAATTAAAAAGACCTTTTCTACAGTTGGTTATGTGCATAGAATACTTGGGAGGCACTTCCAAAGTTGCTTTGTTGTATCCGTTTGTAACTTAAAAATTTTGGATCCATTGATGGCAATGAAAAAGATTTTCTTGTTTCCTTCATCGTCTGTGTTTGTTACTTACTTAAAAAAGACCACCACTACCCTCATCTGCACTACTCGGGCCTTCCTAAATGGCTATTGGTATGTATTATTGGTGACGAAATATATTAATCCGTAATTTGATAAAACTACAAGTACAATATCAGAAGAATATTCGTGACAGCATCAATTTAACCGATTGTATGTCTTCCTCTGTAAATAAGGATATCGTTTTGTGAAGTACGAACGCAACAACGTAAATATGTATGTAGCTGTTAGTTATAGAGATGCATTTGGACATAGTGAAATGAAAGCCAATAAGATGCTAAATATGAACAGGTAATTCACAACTGATACTGTGTCCTAACTTGTTCTACAACAGGTTTCATGATCATTGATTCATTTCCTTGCATTTTGGAGGATGGACAAAACTAAAATGCAGGTAAGTAATTATCCAACTTCATATTCTTGATAACATGTACCTCAGCTCATGCTATAATGTTTTATACGTTTGATGACTATAAATTAATGATCATAAAGTTTTGATTGTAAATAAATAAATAAATAAACTCTGTAGTTTTACATGGCAAACTTCAAATCCACAATTAGTTTTGTCATTAACTTATTATTATCCCGACTAAAATGTGTGTACTATTATTAATTTATTATATATGGATCATAGTGGGGAAAAAAAAAGAAAAGAAAAGAAAAAGAGAAAAAAAAAGAAGGCATCTTTCCTCTTTCAATATGTTCTGTTCTCATTCACCTCATTCTCTATTCCAATTAATTATTCTTATAGTCTATTATTCTCTCTCTGTCTTTTTTTTTTATCATTTGATAGAGCTGGTAAGGAAAGGAAACCACAGAAAGAAGATAGACTCCTGGATTCATCAACATGGTAAATTTTATGATTTCAGCAGGCAGCCATATAATTAACAGATAGATTTGGTAAGTTTTCTATCTCCAGATAAAAAAAACATCATGTATCCCATTTGTTTGGATTCTCTACTGCATATTCATCTTTGTTACCGTATCTTATTATGTTACCATAGATCTCCAGTTCTCCACTGCAGAGTATGGTCATGTGTTCAGGTTATATTTCCTGTTTCTGAAGTCTAAACACAAATTAGTTGTGTAATATATATGGATCTAAAGATTAATCCATCATTACTGAATATATAGTTTCTTGCTGGGAGAATAATATCGAACCGATAAAAAAGTAAACTCTTCAATTGTTATGTCAAGCACATCCGTTTCATCTCTGTACCCAACCTCAACACCGCACTTAAGTTAGTAACATGAATCTTCAGTTAATATGGGAGAATTCAAATCAACAGAAGTTTTTACTTTTTACCAAAAGAGTAGGAGGAGTGACCAAGTCTGAGCATTTTGAGGAACAAGGTTTCTGCTAGACCAATCAAATCATATTTTCCAGATCTATTCTTTTGAGCACTTTTGCAAAATACTAGATGATCGGCAGTAAATAAGCTATTTATACAAACCAACTTCATACAATTAAGTAGCTTTGTTACAAGTTTATGTACAATAATATTTTTCGACACGAAATCAACATATGCAAATGAGGTGCAACTTGTTTAAAGTTGATTATCTGTTACACCAACCAAATTCTGCTCTCTTTTATTTATTTATTTTTGTGTAAATTGATTGCTTGCAACTTTGCAAGTTGCAAGTTATATGCTCAATGATCAACTGGTATGGTTTTCTGCTGCTTCAATGTGACTGATAAGAGTTATGTATGTATGTCAGCAGTCCCTTTTGGCCTTGTTATTACCCAATTTACAGATGATTTATGATCCTGAGTTCATTTAAATACATGAAACATGATCCCCATTTGTATGTAGGTTTGATTAAACCACAGAAGCTTCCAAATTTGTATGTGTGTAGGTTCATTTAAATACATGAAACATGATCCCCTAGAGCTTCCAAATTGTTGATTAATTTGTAGTTCTATACAATTGATGCAATCTACATAAGCTTTTCTTGCTACTTAACCAGGTTGAATGCAATTCAAGGCCACATGTAGGGAATCACCATCTCTTGTTACATACAAATTTTTCATGAGAGAAAAACAGGACAAAGTCGATAACATACCCCCACAAAATGTTTTCATTCACCGAAACAGATAGTTTTCACTATTTACATTTTCTGCAATTGCTTACAATATTGAAGCCTGCTTCCAAAATACAATCCTAAGCAACCTCTGTTTGGGGTTGTTAACTACTTCCACTAACTAGTGTCTTAAAACCTAAAACTTGTTTCATCAACAGTCTTTCTTGTTAATACCTTTACATATGATCTACAACTCCAAAAACAGTCTCCAGCTTTCACTCTACTCTCAGAAACCATGAAGTCTTACGCCTCTAACTCCCCTCGAAACCACGGGTTGGTGTTGAGTTAGCCCCCTGTTCATTGTAGCCATTCCCTGAAGTACCTCCTGAACCTAAATCTGCAAATCACACAAATAAATCCCACAATTTACAAAACATTCACAAATGACTATTAAGAAAAAACAGTAATTAATCATTTACCACTGGATGAGGAATCACTGCCAGAGATTGAACTACCAGAACCACCACTATTACTACTATTACCATTTACATTATCCTTCTCTATCTCCACACAAGGATAATTAGTAAACTGCATCTCTTCTCCTATATCGACATCTTCATCTCCAACATCCCTTTTCCTATTACCCTCTTCTTCCACCACATGTTCACCACCTGCACACTGATAATAAACATAAACCAATATACTTTTATAATCAATCATCCACCAAAATCAAACAACAAATTTACACATCAAATCAAATAATACTTACACTATCATTCCGTAGAGAAGAACCCAACTTACTAACAACAGCCCCTTTGTTGGCATACTCACAAATGAAACTATGCAACTCCCACAATGTTTCATTATCAAGAACTCCAAGATCAAGCTCAAATTCCTCATTCCCTTTACATTGTAACCCAAAAGCCTCCCCTTTCTTTACAATACTCATTACTTGATCCATTCCTTCAGGCCCCATCTGCAAATTCCAAAAGCTTTCAGCCAGCTTTTCTTTCTCATGTCTAGTCATCTCCCTCTTGCCCATTACCTTCACCTGATTAGACACCACTGAAACAGAACTACTTTTTTCCTTTTTATGATTTACAGCAAACTTCTGATTTGCTGAATTAAACAAATCCTCAAACATCAAATGAAGCTGTTGAGCCATAGCATAAACATCAGAACCTTTACCATTATACACCATTGCATTATCAAATGTCAATCTCACATCAGCTGCAAATGCTAAAGGTGATTCATACTCATTTTTAGCAAGCTTCAATTTAATAGTTCCTAGATCCATTGGTTTAGTAATGATTTTAAAATAATCATATAGCTTTAAACCAGCAACATCTACTGGTGTATTAAACACCCAACCATGTTTATGCTTCATCAGATTCACCAAAATTTGACCACATGTTCTCATCATCAACTTACTCTTTTGTGCATTTGTCATGTTCTTCACACGGCCACGTTGTTTCTTTGTTCCTCTCACCGGCTGTACCGGCTTCATACGTTTTTGACCTACTGTAGCTGGTGGTAATGATTCCAGGTTATACTGCGGTACCGGAATTGAGCAAATGGACTGACGGAGGATCCGTACCCGTTCAAGATCCGATATTAATCGTTTTTTCAGCTGTTTAAGCTCATGCCTAGTGTACGAACTTAACCGAAATGTAATGTACCTGTATCTGTAGCTGTTCGACGGTACGGCATTGATCACCGGAGGACGAGGCGGTGGCCGTGGTGCGTAATTTTGCCGCAAAACGTCTCTGCTTGTGTTGTCGATGAAGTAATTGCTACGGTTAGGATTAGGGTTAGGGTTTTGGAAATTATGTAATCTGTTGAAGCTGACATTACCAGTGTTGGTATATTTAGTCATGAAATCTGTAGCACGTGACTCATTTCTGCTATGTAAAATAGCAGATGCCATTAAAAGGTAAAAATGACAATGACGAAGGTAGAAAGGGGGGGAAATATGGGGCGGTTGGATGTGAATGATGATTTTGAACTCCGGGAACTAATCTCCGGCGAAAAATGGGCGGGAAGCCATGCGGTGGTGGAAGGGGACGGTGGGATTCCGGTCGCCGGAGAAAGTTTTTACCGGTGAGGGTTTAGGATATAGAAAGGGACTGTTTTGCTCACGGTAAAAACAAAAAAGTAGGGGTGAGAAAGTAAGGTTGCCATCGGGTCAATTTTATAGGGCAGGTAATGTGCCCGGGTTATGGTTTGGGCAGGTTGTGAGCCGTGGATTTGGATTTTGATGGACTGATGTAGTTTTCATGAGCTGCCCGCAACGGATTGACGCAGAAACTGGGTAGGGAGGGGTAAGATTGTCTTGTAAATAACACGTGGACGGTGCGATTAAAGGGTTTGAGACGCTATTTTTCTGTTTTTAGGAATTTTAACGGCAACTTCGTAAATTTTATTACGAGTAAAATACAAATTTCAATTTATTTTGTGAAGTAACCATACATGACCTCTGAATATTTTGTTTTTCTTCAACAAATCCCTTGATCGTATTTTCCGAAAACGATAAAAAGAAGAGTAAATTACATTGCCCGTCCCTGTGGTTTGCACGTTATTACAAAGCCAGTCCCCGGGTCGGGTATTCCTCGGATACAGTCCCTTGACCCGGAATTTTGTATCACCGTCAGTCCCTACGTCAAACGGGCTTTTAATATGGTCGTTATCTCACCCACGTGAGTTGCACATGGCCGAGTAAATTACATTGCCCGTCCCTGTGGTTCTCCGTATATTACGGTCCCAGTCCTCGGGTCAAGTATTGTGCGGACTGGCAATGAAATATACGGACAACCACAGGGACGAGGACCGTAATATATGGAGAACCATAGGGACGGGCAATGTAATTTACTCGGCCATTTGCAACTCACGTGGGGTGAGATAATGGCCATAATAAACGCCCGTTTGACGTAGGAACTGGCGGTGATACAAAATTCCGGGTCAAAGGACTGTATCCGAGGAATACCCGACCCGGGGACTGGCTTTGTAATAACGTGCAAACCACATGGACAGGCAATGTAATTTACTCTAAAAAGAAAGCATATCATCAATAATGTGTTAGAGCTAGCATTGTCATCTTCTCGTTATAAAGTAGTAAAAGTACATTCGAATTACTTTAGTCGTCTTTGTTGTATCATCTATGATCTATACGTGTCGATCTCGGTCACTTGGTGGCTTCATGTACTCATTGTCGCAACTCGCAAATATTTGCCACAGCGAGCTGATACCATGTATTTAAGGTTGCATGGTAGCAAGATGGGTCCAAAACCTACATATGGCAATAGTAACTAGTAAGCCTTAGAAAATGGGAATTATAAGAGGTTCAACAATTAAAACGGCAGTCATATGCAAATTGAAATTACCATTTTGAATGAAGTCATATGCAAAACAGATGTTTCGAATGGTTTCTTTTTCTATATTCGTTTATTATTTGCCAATTTACATCTTTGTTTAGAATTCTTGAAATTTAATTTAATTACAATTTTCTTTATAAACAAAATTATGATTTGCATGTAAGAATGACGTATCTAAGTCAAAAGGTATATAAAAAGAAAGGGTAATTCTGACCTTCAAAAGTTCCAAAAGGTACGTGTCAATATTGCATATAAAATGAGGTATCATATCATAGTTAACGAGCATGTCAAATGGTATTCAACTTTTAATTACAGCTTCATGTTTGAAGTCGTGGTCCTTTGAGTAGTCATATTTCATCGTAGGGACGTTTAGGCGTAATCGAATCAGAGTTTAGACAATACACCGTCAAACTCGTGTTCAATTCGTTTAGAAAATTTGACGTTCAAAACTCAATGCTATTACGATCGAGCCTGTAGTTATAAGCTCGAATTGACTAATTAACCGATACCGCCGAGCTCGATGGGGTTATCAATATCAAGATCTTAATAATAAATGAATTGAAACTACTATTTATTGACTCGATATCTTCAAGCTTGAGTTGATTTGATTTAATAATTTCATGTTTGATTCGACTTATTGAAAAACACGGTAAATAACTTATGTTAATTTACATATAAATAGAAGGTGAAAATGCTATATAATTTATCAAGTTTGAAAACCTCTCGACCGGGTACTTTAATAATCGAACTCGTCACGAAATTCTACTCAAGTAGCTTAAGCTCGACATAACTTGTAAGGAGTCGATCTCGAGTATTTCTCGAGTCCACCTCGAATAGTTTGCGTGTTGTCTCACCCGATCACACCCCAAATTTCAAGGCTCTTTCCTGTAATTATTATGTTCAAAACTTTTGTCATCAAAATATATTCCCAGTTTAAGTTAAAAAATAACATCATAAAGATCAATCATAAAAACTCATTAGTTCAAATCTTACAAAAAGCTTTGGATCATGTGAAACTTTTTTTCTCGTTTACCCTTGTTTTGTTAGATTACTAATAATTTACTTCCATCGCAAAAGGCTTCCACATAAAGTTTCTACTAATATCCAAAATCGTTCATACATTATATCTTTTTTTGTATTCATTGTCATTAACGAATCTTTTGCTGTGGAGCCATGAAATACAGCCTCCGTACTATCGACTGTGACAGAGACACATAACTCATCATCATGCATTAGTTTTTAAAAATAACATGCGTATAGCACGTGCTTTAATTCTACGCTGAAGGCATTTTGGTTGTTTTCCTTCTTTACCAACATTAATCTCCCAAGTCCAAACCATATACTCCATGTTTATATGGTTAATCACTGTATGTTCATCATGCAGTTTGTTACAACATTGTAAAAGAAAATAAAAAACTGAATATCAATGAGGAAATTCAAAATGAAGAGACATGACTATTAGGCCAAAATATAACTCAATTAGCCTATCAACATGTATTGAACTCGTGATTCGATTTAAGATCGAAAAAAACTCATAGTTACCACACACGTTTCAAGTGTTTTAGGTTTTGATTTACTTTGGTCTCGATTTCATCTCTCTTTTGAGTTTTCAAATTGATACATTTTTGAACCACTACATGTACATTTTCACTATATAAGAATTATATTCCAATCAATGATGTGATGTGCAACTTAATTCCATATATATCATGGAACAACAACAATACTCAATACTGCTCTCGGTATTATATCATGACTAAATGATATTCTCTGTATGTTAATTAAAATTTCCAGTACATAAATTTGTTTCAAGACGAAATATTTAGTCAAAGTCGCAATCTAATTTGCATACTCGGCAAACAAACCTAAGGCTAATCCTCTTTGCAAATCTAGGATTAATAGAAATAAAAAGAGTTGTATTTTTTTTAACATCATTTGACACTGCGAATAGTCTAATACGAAAATAAATACAGTACAATTTTATTAATTAATTAGTATAATCTAGAAACAAGAAGAAAATAGAGTACTCGTACAATACAAGTTTCTAAATATGGAAATAAGTAGCAACCGAAAGCTGATTTTGATGTAATGATTGTTTTAGGAGAAGATGATGGTTGGGTCACAACAACACTCGTCCAGAAGGCAGCAGCAACACAGAGCAGCCAGACTGCACCAAAATTTAATTCCATCATTTTCATATTAAAAGTTTAAAATACGTATTTCCTTAATTAGTTAACTCACTTGGCGTTACAACTTAAATACAGAGTACAAGTTTCTATTTCGTTACTCGTTAAGATTTAATTTCTGGTACAAAAGTTGTTATGTTGTTTTGCAAAAAGTGACTAGAAGATCATATAATTAATATAACTTAGATGAACATAAATAAGTTTTACTAGTATCATATCATGATGATTAAAATAAATTTAAAAAAAAAGAAGAAGCTAGGGTACTAACCAGCCTTCGAGAAAACCGGGTTCTCTTCTGGGAGGAGGCGCTGCGGCGTATTGCGGAGGTGCCATCACCGGCGGCCCTTGATAATATCCTCCACCTGTCGATCGAGTACGATGATTATTGTTTGTTTTTTTTTTTTTAAAAAAAAAAAGGAAATAAATTTAATGTATAGTTAGAAGTTAAGAGGACGTACCTTGAGCAGGGTAAGGGTAAGCATATTTAGGTTCATTCATGATGTTTGTAGAATAATAGACTAGTAGAGTAGATCAGTGATGTAATTAATGGTGTGGTTGGGTTAGTTGAATTGAATATATATAGAAGAGGAAAAAGATGGAGTATAAGAAATTTGGGGTTTGATTGCACCGTTTTTATGTTGATAACAAAATAAAGTTATAAAGTGAAAGTAAAATAAAGACATTTCTCGATTATTCTCACTCTACTTTATCTTTATTTTATTGGTTCATATGATGATGTGGTTATTCCTTCAACACTTGCATGTCAAGCTACGTCGTCTTTTTCAATATTTCATTTTGTTGTTAGATTAATGTTGTCCAAGAAGGTTGTAGATGATTATGATTAGGGTATAATTAATTGATCATGAATAGTGGTGATATCGATTTTTTTGTGTTTTGATAAAAACATTAATATGAAAAAGTGAAGAAGTGAAGGATATTGAAATGCTACAAGTTTACGAGTAAAAATAAACTCACAAAGGAATGTACCAGGCTGGACGCCGACGAAAAACACCGTCAGATGGGTTCTTGAGCCGGAATTTTGACGCGAACATTTCCACTTAGTGTGCTGTTAATACCAATTCAAAACCGAAATGAGTAGCTCCAAATAAAGGTTAGAATATTCATCAAGAGCAAAAAGTATACTTGCTCTAATTTTGGAATATATTCCAAAACCAATGTACAAAAATAGACTTTTACAAGAATAAATTCTACAGCAAGATAAAAAGTTCATGTTAAAATTAAGTGTTTGATAATTTTCAGTGATATTGATTCGATTCATAAGTCTCCTTTAAACTTTATATAACAAAATAAATAGCCCTTCAGAAATATAAACTTATTTCTATGACAAAAAAAAAAAAAAAAAAAAAAAAAAAAAAAAAAATAATAATAATAATAATAATAATAACTATAATTATAATTATTAATTATAATTATAATAATAAAAGGAGAAACTACAAAAGATGAGTGTCCCGCAATTTTTTTTTACTTATTAATTCTTCCATCTCAGGTGTTCATTTTTTGAAATACTATATTCAGTTATTCACTTTATCATATTAATCTCACAATACTGTTTGACATAAATGATACATAGAAGTCTCGGAAAAAGCAATAATAAAAAACTATGTGGACAATGTGATAATTGTGCAATTTGTCAATTATATACGTGCTATTAATAGGATACTAGTCGGTTATCCGCACAATGCAACGGTAACGCATACAAAAATGTGATAGTGATCGTTAACATGAAGATAATGGGTGTATAATTTAAGGGTTTGTGTTCGTTTGAAATATTAACAAACAAATGCAATTATTTATATATTTATTCGTTTGCGTTCATGAACATGAAAAAAAACGTTGTTGATTGCTTTCTAGTTAACAAAAACAAAAGGACAAATATTAATATGGAAAAATATTATAGTTATTAGTATATTGTGATTAAGTAATAGATGGTTTAAAATATCATATTAGTTTAGTACTCCCCCGTCCCATTTAAAATGTCTACATTACTATTTTGGGATGTCTCATTATAAATGTACATTTTGATATTTAACCAATCAAAAAAGACTATAATGGGTGGATTTAACATTTGATTGGTGGAAAATGTAGTTAGTGAAGAATCCTAAAACTACGTACAAAGTAAAAGTGGACATTTTAAATGGGACGGAGGTGGTAAAATGAAAGGGGTAAAATAGGTATTTCCCATATTTCATTTACAAGTTTTAAGGCTTGCACCCTAAATGAATTATAAGGGTTTATACTTTATAGATTTATAGAATTATATATCTATAGGACATGGATAGGGTGACATACATATAAGAAAAAGGCATGAGAATTATTAATTGGTGATGGAGTGGTTGTAAAAGAACGCTAAATCCCAACAAGGATATATCATTTTTAATTGTGGAATTATGCTTTGACAAAACAAATCCAATTACGTACACATAATTAATTAATTATTAATGCCTTCTTATCACGCATACGATTCGTCTTTAACAATGTGTTATAAAATTTTTTTAGTAAAGAAATGAAAGAAAATGGAAAACATGGAGCGTTCTCAAGTTTTCAAGTGAAGGAAATTAAAGAGAAAAATACAACTCTTCTAAACGTGGAATAGTTGTAAAGTTTCATTAGCAAACATAGAGTGAGGTTGAAATGAGTATAGTAACATTGGGTTAGAATACCTTGTGAGATCTCTAATCGAAGAGGAAAAAATACTGATTTTTATAGTGCAATTTTTATAATTTTTCCACTTACCGTTTGTAAGATATTTAATTTTTAAAAACGTGGAAGAAAGTGAGTTTTTATGACACGTGTCGCATTCTTATTAGTTATATCATTTTCATACAATTAGATATGGATTACAGTTTGCTAGAATCTAGATAATGATGTTAATATCTTATAATTTACGATATTGATTAACATAAAAAACATCGTTGATTTTGCTACGATATTTGCATCAAAATTGCATGCATAGAATTTGTTTACAATCTCGCTCCTTACCATACGATCTTATTCTTATTCGGTCTTACTTGGTCCTGATTATCAACCTATAAAAAGTATAAGAAAATAAGAATGCTGCTTTTGTATAATAATAGACTAAAAAAATTAGCCATTTAAATAAACCGTACTAGCTAGTAAATTAATCAATATTCAACTTCAATAGTTTAACATTTGGAATTCTATATACGTTTAATGACAAAATTAGTAATCTAATCTCTATGATTTTTAATATGTATTAGAGCATCTCCAATGTATACACTAAAAAATTACACTAAGATAGTGCAAAATAAGAATCTTTTGAGCATATTCATACACTAAATATTTTTCACTCCAATGTGTGCACTAAATATTCACACTAAATCTTATTAAAATATATAAATTATATCACATAAAGATGGTGGTGACAAATTCATGATATATAATGCATTTGTATTGGTTTTTATTATTATAAAATAGTGAATAGTGTTTAGTGTAAGGTTTAGTGTAGCACTATATTCGGTGTAATTTGACATGGTTTTAGTGTTGCATTATAATAGTGTAAAGGTATAGTGCTAACATTGGAGATCATTTTATATCTTTTTTGCACTAAGATAGTGTAAAAGGTACATTTGGTGCACACATCGAAGATGCTCTAACAACAAATATGTATTACAACAAACATGCAAGAAACTATAAAATTTAATTAGGACTCTTACTAAAAAAAATCTCTAGTCAAATCTCAAATCATAATAACACAAATATAAACAATTATAAATTATAATCAAATTACTCAATAATCAAATATCTATCTTGTCTTGATACAATGATACTTGGACAGTTGGACTCATACATACATGCTCATGTCCAATTTGAGCCACATAGCTTGTCTAAGGTCAATGGACCGGGTTTAGCCCAATATCTTCCCTTCCTCTTTAAGAATGCCTAACACCTTATCCAAGTATCATCATTAAATTAATTAATATCCAAATTAACACCCTTTCAAGGCAAATTACTATTAAGTTTCTTCAAAACACATTATATAATCGTTTCAAGTAGATACGACGATTGAATTTTGCTACTTTTATCGTACTATAGTGGTTTACTAACCATATCCACGCTCAGAGGCGGAGCCAGGATATCCAGAGGCGGACCCAGGATTTTGGGTTAGTGGTGTCACAAATATAATAACCAAAATTTTGAAATAAATATTTGAACCAGAAGAGTACAATTTTATTAAACATTAACACTAAATAAAACCTCGTGACTAAAAATAAGAAACATGTACCTTAAAACAGCAATTTTCCTTTACGATATCTCTTTCCTTGAAAACGATTAATTACGGCTTCATTCGTGATATTAGCAAGTGCTTCTTTTTCGATAGAACCGATTAGACAATAATTCAAAAACTCATCACCCATTCGGTTGCGCAAAGCAGACTTTACAAGTTTTATCGCAAAAAAACATCTTTCAACAGTTGCGGTTGCAACCAGCAAAACCAAAACCAACTTTAATAATTGATACACATAAGGATAAGAAAGATGGTTTTAGTTTCCACCATCAATTTAGCAAGTTCATCAATCCCATTCAAGTTGGTAAATCTTTCATATCGATGAATAACATCATAGTAGATGTCAAGTTCACGCTTAAAACTATCCCTCTCGTTAAAATCAAAAAATGGATACATCTCACTCAACTTTGAAAATAATACAGAAGATAAATTCGCAAGATCATTTTGAGGACTTGACGTATTTTAAGCAATAAATTCGCAATATTCTAACTATGTCATTGTTTGTTTTGTGGTATTACATTGCTTGTTACAAGACAAAGTGCCATAACAATTTGCAAGAGCACTGCTGGGATTATTTTATATCAATCTGACGGTAAGAAATAAAGAAAGTAAGAAACACATTATTTTTTTATTTTATATCTATCAAAAGATGAAAATCAAATAGATTATGTAGAAAAATGAAACCCTTTAAATTAGATCATAGAAAGGTAAATATGAACAAATATTTAGAGCTAGAATGATATTAGGGTAAATATAAACAAAAAATTGTTGAGGAAAAAAGGATATTAGGGTAAATTGGTAAAATACTAAAATGTGAGCCTGATTAAACTCTTTTTGGGCTGCTACCAAAAGGTCCATTAACCAAAAACGAATTGCAATCTTGGGCTAATTGATATCACACAATTAATTCAATGGGGTCATATATTTAATCCATTAGGGTCACTAATAGAAAGTAAAAAAAAAAAAAAAATACACCGCCGAATCCAAGTCAATGGTGTCATGGGCCCCCACTACTCATCAAGTGGGTCCGCCCCTGAGGATATCCCAGTAGAGGAGCAAAAAAAATTATTCTTTTTCTTTCTTTATAGTATCGTGGGGGCGAAATTTACAAAATTTTAATAATATCTTAAAAAAATTTCTTTATCACGTGATTTGAAATTTCTTATGGGGGCTGCTGCCTACGATACCCCCGCCCTGTCTCCGCCTCTATCCACGCTCTACTCGTTGCTTGCTGCTAACCATATGCAACGGATAATATGCTTAACTCCTTATTTTTTATATACGTAAACATTAATTGTAATTTTTATTTTTTTGAAAGACAGTATATTATAAATATTCGACAGCTCGCAAGATACTAGAAGTCTCAATTGTACAATTGTACATACACCATCATAAACACCCTTATTACTAATACACCCTATCTCTAGATCCGAACTGGGAGGGTAGTAAAAATGATGAAAAAAAAACCTAAACAAGTCCAGGAAAAAATCCCCGAATATAAGGGCCGAGCTACCGGTTTTCACCTTATATCGTTTTTGATAGTACCCCGTATGGATCCAGAGCCTATTAGTAACATACCAATAAAACAACCATTACTAATGGACATTACAAAAAAAAAACCTCCGATTACAACTCCTAATGCCAACAAAGTATTCACTTCTAATGCCAAAAACGTAGTCTTATGTTATGATGTAAGTTTTGTCTTGTTGAGATACTACAATCATAATTACATTTTTAATTGTAATTATGATTGTAGCATCTCAACAAGACAAAACTTACATCATAACATAAGACTACGTTTTTGACGGCTTGCCGGCCTGGCATTACGAATTACGTCATAACTCAAAGAAGCTTTATTACTCATAAGAGGGCTCACAATAGTCTCGTCGGTTGCTCGTCGCTTCCAACCTACGGAACCGACACCGATAGCGCCGGTCCGTCGGTTCGGTCCGCTGGTTTTTTTCGTCGGAATTCCGATGCTGCGTTTGTAACGTCATGTTTTCTTTAAAATAGCTAAGATTCTATAACTAACAAAGTGTATTAAATTTCGATGACAAAATTCTTATAAGGGGTAGAGTTGTAACACCCGGATTTTTTTAAATAAATCTAAAGAACTATTTCTTTGGTTTAACATATAATGATGGGTATATCTAATAACAAAAGAAAATCTGAAGGTTAAGAAAATCTGAAGGTTCAAGATGTAACTACGTTGCTTAATATTTGTAGAATGAAGGATAAAAATTTAAAGAATATAAAATTAATGGGTACATGTGTATGAATCGTTTAATCGGTAAATTAAATGACCGATTCTATTGGGATACAAGTTGTAGTTGAGTTAGTGAGATAAATTTGAATAAGTGTTAATGTGAATTTATAGGATATATTTAGGGGATCTACTTTACATACCACCTTTTTTTATTTTTTATTTTAAATACAATCATTACTGTACTTTTTCTGTACTTTTTTCATCACTTTTTCTCAACATTCTGTACTTTTCTGTACCTTTCTGTACACAATCAATGATTAGTGATATGTTTATTAAAAAATGGTGGTATATAAAGAGATCCCCATATTTAGGGTTGGTTGTATTCTAATTGGGTTTTAAATGGGTTTATTATATATATATATATATATATATATATATATATATATATATATATAAACTAGATTTTAAACCCGTGTATACACGGGTTTAAAAAATTAAAAGTTTTTAAAACCCAAGATGTTTTCTATATATAATTTATAAGATAAATAATAGATGATGTACACATACACATACATCTAGACGGAAAAGAAAAAAAAATAGTATATATCTTATCAAGTTGCTAGAGGAATTGCCGAATTGGTGTAACGTATAAGGTGAAATTTCGTATTTAGTATTTTGTTTCTAATAATAAAGTGTGTAAGTTAAAATGTATGTTAAACGTATAGCTGGATTCATGAATACTTGATGTAAATGGATTTATATAAGTAGAGATTAAAAAATTAAAAGTTTTTAAAACCAAGTTAATGAAAAAAATTAATTATTTTAAGTCTACATTAACCTTTTTAAGTAAATTTATTTCTGCTCGGTGAATTGAAAATGGAAACACTACAATTCAATTTGGATAATATTTAAATTAATGAATTAAATTTTTTTTATATGTAAGTAGTTGATTAAAAAAAAAGTTTTAAAAGGTAGGGGATCTTATTTTAAAATTTACTAAAATTAAAAAACTTAATTGACAAATTGAAGCTTAATTAAAATGATAACATTATAAAGATGTTTTCTATATATAATTTATAAGATAAATAATAGATGATGTACACGTACACATACATCTAGACGGAAAAGAAAAAAAAATAGTATATATCTTATCAAGTTGCTAGAGGAATTGCCGAATTGGTGTAACGTATAAGGTGAAATCGAGAACCGAGCGATTATTGATTTTATAAGGTGAGTTTTACGTAACTTCTAAACTGGGTTGCATTCATTTATAAAATTATTTATTCAAATGTTTATATGATTACATGATTATAAATCGTTTATTGTTGTATAAATATTTTGATAACGTGAATATGTGATATGAAAATGTTACTATAAGCTTATTGGTTATCCACAATAATGGAATCGTATAAAAAGTGATTAAAAAGTGGATGAAGAAACAAAAAGTGGGATGTGTAAACTACGGTTTGCCATCAAAGTGTGGAAAAGTGAGAGATGTATAAAACTACGATTTGCTATCAAATTGTGGACCAAAGGTAAAAGGGAAAATTAAAATTGAAAAGAGATTGTTGGATTTAATCTTTAAATGCTTATGTGACAAATTAGTATTGAAAATTGTTTGTTAAATGTTTATATTGAAAAGCTTTATAAGTATTTTTGCGCAAACCGTGATTCTCACAAGTTTTTATAGCTGACCCAAATGTTTAAAAAATTTGCAACCCGGGTTCGGGAACGAAGGATAAAAGTGTAGACTGTAAATTTGTTACGGTATTGGAGGAGATTAGAGTGTAGACGGTTCCGCTAAATTGAGGTTAGAAAGTAGATACGCTCTCTGATAAAGTGGGTTGTTTCAGCATCGATTTTTTTTGTGTATGTGTGTGTGTATATATATATATATATATATATATATATATATATATATATATATATATATATATGGATATTATTAAATGTGCCGAAAAATTTAAGTGACGGAGTCATTGATGGGAAGGGTCAATCAGTTTCAGTCATTGGAAAAAGCTAATGTGGCGTGTTAGTTTCAATCAGTTTCAGTTACCTTTGGGTATCGTCGATGAAATATGCCAAGTCTTAGTACACACATAATCATAATCATAATCAATAAAAAAATATAATAAAAAGTTATTAAGATATAACGGGACGGAAATTTAAGACCAACTTCTATAAATTCTCTTCTAATATGTCAGAAAATTTCGAACGTTTCGAAATAAAAGATGCTATAATATTACTATAATTTAGAGAAGACATGTATATGACGAAAAAGTTCCGGAGTATAATGTTACGCATAACGAATTACATTTAACCATATTATACGGAGTAAAAAGTAAAAACTATGGACATTTGTAAAAGAAAAAATGTAAATGAAACCGAACGATAATGTTTGTACTTTCTTGCATTTTCAACTATTATATCATTCGCTCATTTGGTGCTTTGTTACATGACTATTTGATCAAACAGTAAAAAAAAGTTTTTTTTTTTTTTTTTTTTGACACCTTTTGACTATGTACCACCGTCTTTTCCCGGTAACTAACATTATTTCCCTCCAAAGTCGCACCTCAAGCCTGTAAGTATCCACCTACATTCCCGGTATACGGTAACCAAGCGCCACTTTATGAACTCCCGGATTATAATCCGGAGCTCCATTCTCACCCGCAAAATCCGGAATCTTCCTGGTCACCACTGCAGTCGAATGCTCATCATCAAACAAAAATTCTTTATCGAACCCGAACAAAAAATCCGGATTCAATAACCTCGGTTTCGTCGTTGGCGAAAAAAACAAAAACAGACGAAACCTCGCCGGTTTAACGAAAACACGTCGAAGATTATCGTACTCGAACATCATGTGATTTACATCATCATCATCAAAAACCGAGATCAATGTTTCAACATCTTGTCCCGGCAACTTGTATTTTACTTGAATTTGATCATTGCATTCGCAAAGATTTTGTAATTTGGAAACAAGAGTTGTGAAATCGATGGTGCGATCAACGGTTAGGATTTTAGTGTGGCCGCCGTTGTATGAGAGCTGAAGATCGTGTGGACGTCGTTGAATTCTTCCGCCGTAACTGCACATTAGTTTCACTTTCTCTATCTATATCAATTTACTACAGTAGTATTATTTTTTTGGTAGTATTTAATGTGTTCTGAATGTTGTGCATGTAGATATTAACTAAATACTCAAAATGTTGTGAGCTGTGTTATGGGTAGAGGGTGATCTGGAAATTAATGTAAGGTACGATGTAGGTAGGGTCCACACGGCTTCAATATGATAAGCTGATCATCTACTTATTTGCTTTATACGTTTTGGATCATGTATTATGAGAGACGTAAAGTTGGTTAATTATTGAGCTTTACTATTATTGTTTTAGATAGATTTTATTTAGATAAGAAGATTTAAGATTAGATTTAGATGGATTAGATTTTGCTTCTGTTTCCTTTAAAAAATAACATTATCCAAATCTAAAAGAAATTCACAGAATAATCGCTACAGGATCCATTCATCATATATAAAGTGTAAATCTCTTATAAAAATTGCATTATTTGTTGTCCTACGGGTTTACAAAAATTAAGATACCCCGTACTACGGGTTTATTCAAATTCTGGATTCGCCATTCTCCGTTTACTTTTATCTGTAACATTTGTGGTGTCTATAATATTGACTTGGATGATTGAATGTCTTCACTCTTGACGTATAATTTAAGTCAACTTTATTGATTGTTCTTAATAGTTTTAATTTATTGTAATTGTAATAGTTTATCTCGTATATATATATATATATATATATATATATGTATATATATATATATATATGTATATATATATATATATATGTATATATATATATATATATATATATATATATATATATATATATATATATATATATATATAATATATATAAAATGACAGCTAGTTCTAAAACAACGTATGGCCGTAAATGGTTTTGTTGAAAAGAGCAGTTTATTCTTTTCTTTTCTTTTCTTTTTTTATTAAGAAGGATTGTGGTTGGATTTAATCATAAAGTGCACCGTTAAGATAGTTGAAATGGTTGGCTAACTAATTATTACAACCTTTTTTCTATTCCTTTCTTATTTGTCTTACATTACAATATTAGACCATATAGAAAGTATCAATAATTCTCTACAGCATTACAATAATTATTGTATATATAATTAAAACCACTAATGGTTTTGTATATATAAAAGATAGAAGAAGACTAGGTATAAATTCAGTTTATTCATTAGTTAGCCAGAAAGTCTTGTCAAAAGAATGGATAAACGTATTAGAAGCAATTTTCAATCAATTTTTTAATGTGTCCTTTGTATTATGGTGGATTTACAAGGGGCGGTAAATAATCTAAAAATTACGAAGGAAAAAATCCAAATTTTTATAAATAATTATTGACATTTTAAAATTTTTGCCCACTCAAAATAATAAAAAAGAAATTAGAATAAAATTTGTGTCTACTCGTATAAAATTTTATAACTTGGCTTCTAGTAGTTTGTATAAAGGGTACTCATACATAGTCAAAAACGTATGAATTTTGAAAGAGATGGTTAAATATATAGTTTCTACTTCGAGCAACATATAAGTAATTTCCCATTTTCCCGTGTTAAATTAAAGGTTTGTACTTTGTAAACTATAGTAGATTAGTAGAGCTGTAGAGATATGTACACTATCTAGTTGCGAGCATTGGCTCAACTCACCTGGGCTGAGCTGGTCTGGGCTGGGCCTTAAACTTATAGGGAGTACTGAGTAGTAAAGTTGATAGCATTTAGCCTTATTTTTTTCTGCTCTAGATAAAGAGAATTGGAGTTTTGTTTATATGTTTACATGGTCGATTGGTAATGGTGATCGTTGGAGCCTATATTATTTGTTCAATTTGAACGCCACGTGCTAACTTACATTTTCTTGTTTCTTCTTCTATGTTTCAATACCTTTTTCTGGTTCATTCCGATGACCATCATAAAAGAATTGGAGTACACTTTCAGTTTAAAAAATTAGTTCAATCATTTGATTTATTATATTTTAATAATTAATATAAGATGTATTTGATATTTGGCCTAAAAAAAACCTTCTACAACTATTTATAAGTTTGCAACCATTTCATATATTTTCTAACACTTCTCTCGCTTGTATGTGTGAATGTTATAGGTGGCAAAACAAGCAGATAGGGAAGGTACTGGCTGCTGGTCAAAACAGTCTTGGGTCATAACGGACTCGGATTTTAACGGGCTGGGTCATAACGGGCACGGGTATAACCGGTGTATTTTAAAATTTAGTCTAAAAGTGCTTCAATTGAAAAAAACGAGATTTTAAATGTCCACGCTTCGCGCAGGGATACACTATAAATTACTTTAATATAATATTATTCACTTCTATAACACTATACAGAAACGCCATTAAACAGATTTTTACAAAAATGATTTTGACAAAGCTTAAATCCTGTGATAATAAAAGAAAGTCGACTCGATTAATTTTATTGCAAAATATAAATTGATTATAATAAAATTTACTCATCGAGTATCGAAGCTATATATAGGTCCACAGTTGACATATAGTATGATGATCAACTCTACAAAGGTGACATGTTTCATATGTGTATATTTGTTACTCTTATAAAACAATGTAGGGTAAATGGCGGATATAAGCAACATACTTTCACTTTTGTTCACATATAAGCAATGTACTTTTTATATTACTAATATAAGCAACGTACTTTTTAATTTTGTGTACACGTCTATTAAATGTGTACACGTAAGCGTCCACGTTAGCGTCCACGTCATGACATGTCAGCATTCAATCGGTAAAATACAACTTACTTACCTAAGTCAACACAAAATTAAAAGTACGTTGCTTATATTAGTAATATAAAAAGTACATTGCTTATATGTGAACAAAAGTAAAAGTATGTTGCCTATATCCGCCATTTACCCAACAATGAAATTGCGCACTTGATCAATGTACTTTAGCTTTTTCTATTTCTTTTGAATAAAGATTGTAGCTAACTTGATAAAAGTACACATTTTGTTTCTTTTTCAAGTATAAAATTAATGTTATAAAAAAAACATATGGTGGTGTTTTAGGATCATGTGGTGGGCCTTAATTTATAATTGAAGTGATAAAGTCACCCCACTTATTCTCAAAAATCTCATGAGAATTCAAATATCAAGATACTATGACAAAATGGTGATAAATTATTTAAAGTGCCATGATATTGTGATGATATAGTTTGTGGATTGATACTAAGGGATAATACCTAAATACGGTCTCTTTCTATAATGATTGGAATTGGAATGAATATACGTTAATACATATGTAATAGTAGCTCAAGTATAGTATATATATTGCCATTTTTAAACAATCAACTTTATACGAAATATTTTTTTGGTAGTATATAGATTAATCGATGTTATCAAAAATTGTATATATTTTTAAATCAAATTTGTTAAATATATGTCAACTTTTGCATTAATTTTCTTTTGACAATTTTATCAAGTGTATATTTTATACTCTCAGCAATATGAACGTTCATTTTGATTCAAAAGATATAATTTACAAGATAATCGATTTACTGGTCGTAAGTTGATCTATATATTCAATTAGATATTATAATAAGTTTTTGAATCATTTATATATATCTTAATAAATAAATTATATATAGGAAACACATTTATGATGTCATTTAATTAAGTTTTGATTTGTTAATTAAGTTCTTCAATTTTAGTATATTTTAAAATAAGATCCCTAACTTATTAATTTTTTTTAATCAATTACCCACTTATTTATTCCATTAATTAAAACATTATCCAATTTGATTTATGATATTTCTATTTTTAATTCATCGAGTATGAATAAATTTACTTGAAAAGATTAATATAGACTTAAAAAAATCAAATTTATTTTTACTAATTTGGTTTCAAAATCTTGTAATTTTTTTATCTCTACTTATATAAATCCATATACATAAAGTAATATTATCACGTGACCAAATAAATGCTTAATATACATATTAACTTACACACTTAATTATTAGAAATGAGATACTAAATACGAAATTTTATATTAAAAACAAATTGCATGCCGTTTACTTTGATGCTACTTGATTGTGCCTCCATTTTCGCCTGATTCGAGTTCTGTGTTTGGACTGTTGCGAATATTTGTATCTTTTTGGTGATTTTACCCTCTCAACGGGCCGTGTGTATACACGGGTTTAAAGTCTAGTATATATATATATAATACATGTTCACAATAACTAATAAATAGCAAATTTTTTACAACCAATTTAGCGACTTATGCCACAAATACTTAGACATGAGTCTAAGACAACCAATTTATCTTTGCTGATAATATATTTTTGCTGACTGGATCTATTTTTGAGAGAACATGTATTATTCTTAATCTTCAGTTACGGACTTGTTCTCTCTCGAAGCTTGATATCTAAACAGATGTCCACACATATATATGATGAATCATCACCCACTCTATATTCTTTCATAAAGGTCATATACCTTTTTCTTAAGATTCCACAACATGTTAAAACTTTGCTACTCTAGTAGTATCCATTCATTCATTGTGTTTCTTAGAGTTTAAGTTATTTCAATCAAGAGAGTGAAATTGGTACAATTGAGTGCCTAGAGTTTAAGTTGTTTCAATCAAGAGAGTAAAATTGGTACAATTGAGTGCCTGGTCAAATGCTTATGGTTGCAATATTGAGCAAGGTTTTGAAATCCGGATCAATCCGGTCGGCCGATCGGGTGAAATGTACGAGTAGCCAACAATTTGAACATAATCAATAGTGGTATAGAGAAGGACTGCAAAGTTCACCAGTTGATTTTCATCTTGGAAATTAAAAACCTCATGTCCGTGTAAAGATAATATATATATATCAAAGATACTAAGGACACAGAAATAATATCATTGGAAAAGAAATGGTTCAAATAGTTATTAGAACGTGACAATAAACTTAGAAGTTAAATAACAAGAATAAAAACTATTATCAACATGAAATTTCAGATCTAACAATTTCCTCCTAATTAACATAATATTATTCAAAAGACACTAAATAAAACAGCTAAAACGATTAAGAATCATGATAAAATAGATAAACAGTCATCGGAATAGATTCTAGCGATTGAATTTGAAATAATTGTAAAAAAAAAACATAAAATAATGAATTACGAGTAGTTGAAGTTCTACCGATTCCTATTTTAAGGTGTTCTACGGCGAACGTTTACGCAATAGATCATCACGGTGAGATTGCGGCAAACGATTACGTGATATAGCATCACGACGAGATAACGACAAACGATTAGTTAAGATAGTGTCACAGAGAGGCACCAGAGAATGATTACCTAGTAGAGGAACATGGTGAGATGGTAATCGGAAAGCCATAATAGAGAATGTGTATGTTGTGATGTTTATTGGATTTATATGTTCCAAGATTACAAGACTACTGATTCTGAGTGGCAGATATTTGGTTTTATGCTTTGCGTTGCATTTGCAATCGGTTTTCAAGCCACATTGTATTGAGCTTATTTGTCTCCATCCAAACACAAACTGTGATCGGCCTTCACATGTCCTTTATTCTTGTTTTTTCATCAAATTTGATGTCCATGCTGAGTAGATGTAGAAGGTGTGATTTCAAGCTGAATTTAAAGAATGTATGGATAGTTATGTTGCTTACAATCACCAATGTTTCTTTAGCATGCAACAAGGGTCATACCGTCCGGTAACTTTCCTGTAAAATTCTACACGTACATGATCATGGTTTTTGTTTATTTTCTTTCGTGGTGGTTATCTCCTTGTTTGTTTATGGATTTCACTCTTTCATTTGTAGGTCCCATTTTCAAAAAGTGTTATGTATTTAGATTTATTATATCGTTTTTTGATGCATAACCATTTTATGTTTTTCATTTTATGCTAGGTACGTTTTTAATCATATTACTCCGTTATTTTGTTCAATCGATCTTTGATTAACTTTAAGTTTTTGCATATATTGTTTTTCAGACGTTTTGATTGCTGCCTGCCATACAAGTTTAGTGATTGCAATGTCTTTTTCTATTTTGTTTCAAGCTATTGTTGTGATGAATTGTGATTGTGATGTTCTTTTCAAGTTTATTGTTAAGGAATTCATAGTACGGCATGTGACAGGCACAGTGGCGTAGCCACAAAGGATGATAGCAGGGCCTAGGCCCACCCTGGAAAAAAAAATTAGTACTAATTATATGGTGTATAATAATCCTTTTTTCAAAATTACATTGTTGGCCCACCTTGAAAACTAAATCTACGGCTCACCCTCATTTTACAGTTAGAAAAAGGTGGCCAATTAGTTGAATCTTTGCTGTATATACGGAGTTCAAACAAAGTTTATCTTTGATAAATTAAAATTATTGAATATTTTAAACATTATACATATATGCTTAATAAAAACAAAACCCTTAACCCTACGAACTGTGAAACTTCATTCGACAATCGACCAGACGTCTGGACCATGACGCCTAACAGGTATGACTACAAACCAATTTATTATTTCTATTTGCAATTCATTATTACTTTAGTTTTTGTAGTAACAAACATATTATTTATCTTTCGGAGTTTCAATTATTATAAATATTAATTTGGTTCAAACGAATTTATTATTGTTATTTCAATGTTTTAGTTATTTTATGATATTGATATCATGTTATGAATTTATGATTAACGTTTTGCTAATTATCATATTTAGGTGATTATATAGATACAATTTATCATAGTTTGTTAGGTTATGATTCACTGCTCTTTCATTAATAGTTTGAAACTTTGAACTCAATATTTTGTTGTGTTGGTGCTTGTAGAGGTGTTGATACTTGTTCATTCACAGTTTCTTGATAATTTAATATCGTTGTATTTGAAATTTGTGAATCTTGTAGAGCTATGCAGAAAAAATAGAACTACTATAAATTGTTTTTTTCTCAACGGTTGCGAATACTCCACCACCGCCGGTCGAGAATCCTTCACCTCCACATCCTCCTCCAACAGCTAAGACTACTCCACCACCGCCATCAACAGTTGAGAATCCTTCATATTCATCCGTAGAACATGATCCTGGGCTACGATTACGTATGTGGAATTATTCGGTTAATAAACGAGATGAGATTAGACGTGCTTACTTACGATCAGGTTATCATCAACTTTTACTCCATGAATACCCTAAAAGTGGGCCAGATAGTCATCAATATAGTTTTGTAGCTAAATGGTATTCCGATTACCCATGGCTAGAATATTCCAAGACTACTGACGCCGCATATTGCTTCTATTGTTATCTTTTCTCAGAAGAATCTAGTACTCATGGTAGTAAAGATGCATTTGTAGTTAACGGTTTCAGAAATTGGAAAAATGTCAAAGGGAAGTATTGTTCATTTAAGAAACATATGGGAGATGGACCTAACTCTCAACATAATAATGCTGTAAGATTTTGTGACACGTTGATGAATCAAGCGGGACATATAGATAAAGTGATGCAAAGACAAACAGATGAAGAAATTAAGAGGAATAGGCTAAAAGTTAAAACATCGATATATCATGTTCGTTTAATTTCATTTCAGGGAGTTGCTTTTAGAGGCCACGATGAGAGGATTGGTTCAAAAAATCGAGGAAACTTTATTGAGTTGCTTAAGCACACAGCTTCATACAATTCCGAAGTTGCAAGTGTTATCTTGGATAATGCTCCCAAAAATGCAAAATATACGTCGCCCAATATTCAGAAAGAAATATTGAATGTGTTTGCTGAGAAAGTATGTAAGAAGATAGTTGAAGATATTGGAAGTTCCAAGTTTTGTATCATGGTTGATGAGGCAAGTGATGAAAGTAAAAAGGGACAAATGGCCATTGTTCTTCACTTTGTTGACAATAAAGGATGCATACAAGAGCGGTTTTTTAATCTTATCCATGTTACAGACATGTCATCAGCCACTTTATATTCTTCAATTTGTGCAACTCTTTTTTCTTATAAGCTTGCTACTGAGAATATTCGGGGACAAGGGTACGACGGAGCCAGCAATATGAGAGGTGAATGGAATGGATTACAAACATTATTTCAGAAGGATAATCCATGTGCATATTATATACATTGTATGGCTCATCGATTGCAACTTGCATTAGTTACGGCAGCTAGAGAGGTGCACTCTATGTACGAGTTTTTTTTCTAATGTATCTTTAATTGTGTTTGCCATGGGTGCTTCTTGTAAACGACAAGATGAGTTGCAAGCTGCTCAAGCTACCGAAATTACAAAAATGTTAGAATCTGGTGAAGCTGAAACCGGTAGAGGAGCTAACCAAATAGGTACATTGAAGTGTGCTAGAGATACACATTGGAGTTCACATTTTACCTCACTTAGTAGTCTTATTCGAACGTACAATCCAACTTGTAGAGTTTTAGAAAACGTAAAAAAGGAAGGCTCTAACTTTAAAACGAGAGGAGAAGCTAGTGCCGCATTAAAAAGATTGACTTCTTTTGACTTCGTTTTTATCTTGCTTATGATGAAGAGAATCTTGGGCATCACTGATGTTCTTTGTCAAGCTCTACAACAAAAGTCTCAGGAGATCGTAAGTGCAATCCAAATGGTTTCCCAAACAAGAGAACTGATCGAAACGCTTCGAGACAAAAAATGGGACTCTTTTCTTAACGACGCCATTAATTTTTGCAAGAAGCATGATATTGATATTCCTGATCTTGGTGCTCTGTATTTTGAAGGGAGAAGTGTCAGAAATCACGATCCTATTACTAATGAGCATCACTACCATTTTGATATTTTTAATGAGACAATAGATTTTCAGTTGCGAGAACTTAACTCTAGATTTAGTGAAAGAATTGTGGAACTTTTGAAGCTTAGCTCTGCTTTGGATCCAAGAGATGGATACAAATCTTTCAATCCAGATTCTATTCTCATGCTTGCAAAGAAATACTATTTTCTTGATTTCAATGACCTAGAATTGGACACTTTAGCATTTCAACTAAAGCACTTTGAAGCTTATGTGAAGGACCATCCATTGTTGGGAAAGTTGTCTTCTATTTCAGAATTATGTCTAGGCTTAGCGGAGACAAGAAAATCGGGGCACTATTATCTCGTTGACAGATTGATTCGACTTGTGTCGACTCTTCCAGTGTCGACTGCAAGTGTTGAACGTGCATTTTCAGCCATGAAGATCGTGAAAAATAGACTGCGTAATATAATGGATGATGACTTTCTTTCTGATAATCTAGTTCTATATATCGAGAAGGAAATTGCTGAGACTTTTAGTTTAAATACTATTTTAGATGATTTTATCAATGTAAGAGAGCGTCGTGTTGCGCTAAAACTTTCTAATTGATTTTTCGTTAGTTTTTTACACTTTATCATATTCTTATATATTGAGAGCATTTTTAGTGTTTATTTAGTTTTTTGGCCCACCCAAAATGAAATTTCTAGCTACGCCACTGGACAGGCACAACTCTGTCCTACGTAGAGTTAGTAATATGGTTCTAATTATTGCCATCCGGGTACGCCTTCCTACTTCATATTCACTCCAGGTTCAGATTGTGGGGGTAGTAGCGTGCTGCAAGCATATCCCTGTATCGTTGTGGTGCATGGTAGGTCACAGCCTCCTCTGTTGGTTTCCTGCCCATTTGTTTGATCCACGTTTTAGTCCTTCGGGTTAGGTTAGTAGCTACCTTCTTCCAGTGGCGGATCATGTATTTGATTCTTTGGGGAACAGACCTTTTCAAGATTCTCAACTCCCGTTCATAGTTTTGGCACTTATACTTCAGCTCCCAATTTCGACTATCCAAGTCCACTGCCTGATCCATTACTCTCTCATATTCATCGATTCCAATTACTCCGAAATCTTGATTTTCGTTCTCCTCCATTTCGAATCCTTCCACCGGTACTATTTCTCAATCGAGGTAGTTGTACTGAACCTGTTCCTCATGAATCTGGTCGCTATCTGATGGGTGGTTGTCCATTGTGGTGCTTGCCATCATTTATGCGGGGAAATTCTATAAAGCATAGAGATGGTAGAAAAGGACTCAGTTTATCGATGATACGTTGGTTCCTTGTACCGAGTGTTCTTTTTATGTGATTATCAGAGTTTTCTCTAAAGCAGTCTAAAAAGTTTTAGAACCTAGACGAGTCGTCGTCATCTTATACGTATGAGTGTGCTGGTACTATAGGTGTCACTACAGTGGTAGGCAAAGTTTTAGTTCTCGTTTTCTAAGTCAAGAGACGCATTAGTGGGAGTGGATTCCATTTTATGTGGCAAAGGTAGCAGCAAGTGTGGTCTATCTATGTACTTATAGTATATAATTGTCTAGCGTGCCTAGCACGTATAAGCTTGGTCCCGTTGCTATCGTGGTCTAAGTTTCACTAACGTATCCCCGTTCACTACAACCATTCCGGATCTTGCATCGATTCTTCTTTAATTGTACATAGTTGATCATGCTATGTTAAATTAAATTAGAATGATGAAATTCCTGAACTGGTCATACCTAATGAGGAATACCAACTAAACGGTTATAGTCTAGGGTTACTAATGCAATCCTAGTTCGCTATAACCTTTAGCTCTGATACCAATCTGTCGCACCCCCAAAAATATGCAGCGGAAACAAAGCTGGTCGGGGCGCGACTAATCAATATCATCAATTGAACGACCTTTATATGCGTCATTTTGAAAATACATTTCAAAATACATTACTTGATAAAATGTTTACAAACCATTACAAAATCCCTAGAGTTCGCATCCTGGTTTGAGAGATTCTAGTACATAATTAATTATACAAAATATAGTAATGCAAGAAAATCTCTGTTGTTTGCAAAATATGCGACTCAAGCTATTACTTCCAAAAGCAGTCCAATCCTACTGCGTCTGTAACCTGAGAGATACATGCTAAAACGGTCAACATAATTGTTGGTGAGTTTATAGGTTTTATCAGCAAAGTAGTAGTAGCATGAGTAGTATGAAATTAAAGGATTTCTTGACGTACACGAACTGTACGTTAGTTTAAACAGTATGAGAATAAATATGAACTTGAATACGAATATGAACACTAAAGATTTCTTGACGTATACGAAGTATACGTTCTTGTTTCTTGACGCATACAAAGTATACGTTTTGTTCTTGTTTCTTGTTTTCTTGTTTCTTATTTCTTGTTTCTTGATTTCTTGTTTCTTGATTTCTTGTTTCTTGTTTCTTGAGTTCATAAATAAAAATCTATCGTTTTATGGTGTTCATAAGTAAGAATCTATGAAATCTTATGATCATAAGTAAGAATTTATGGTTTTCTTGTGCATGTATCATCACCCCAAAGTAAATCAAAAACAGTTAAAAGTAGGGCTATGAAACTCACCTGTGGGTGCTAGCTTTCGTAAACACAAACGTGTTTCTAATCCGTAACCTCCTAGTGCCCTAAACGCATGAGGTTATATGTATACAGTTCATATATGCTAGTTGTTCACTCAACTAGTATTGTCCAATAGTTTATTATTTTTGAAAACGTGTGCGACCCGTTGGTGACGTTTTGTAATGATAATTCCTAAAGACATTATTATTATGTTTGTTTTCTTGTATACTTTGCAAAAGTATATGTTAATCGTTCTCGTGTTGTTTTCGTATGTAGTGTTGATGTGACCCAAAAAGTCATGTTTTTAAGGACATATTTCCACACTTTTTGGACTATTCTTTGGTGAAAACATTTCAAAACCATCATTATTTACCAATAATCACCAAGGTAGTCTAAATATAGACGTTGCTGCAAAAATCGGTTAAAACGTCCAATTAACACGGAAACCGAGGCAAAACAATTACCTTAAATTTTCCGTTCTTAATATTCTTTTGGAAATAGAACTTAATTCATATTTTATGATTCTATAGGGAAATCCAAGACTGGAGTTGAAAGAATCAGAAGAAACGGACGAAAGACGGAGAAGATACACAGTTTGGAAGCTCGCCGATCGTCATCCGGAACACGCAAAATTTAAACACTTCCAAATTTGTCAAACTCAGTGTCATTAGAAGCATAACGGAAAAACGAAGCCAACGGCGCAAGAATCAAGCAAATCGGAGCCCAAACGAAGAAGATACGGACGAACCAAGCAACCGAGAAATCAACGGAGGCCAAACGGAGCACCAAACCCCCCCTGGGCACCTAGGTACCGTATACAGTATCCTAGGTGCCGTATACGGCCCTATGGGTGCCGTATACGGGGGTGTTTGCCTTGTGAGGTGCCGTTTGACCCCCCTTGGTCCGCTTACCCCGTATGCTGCTTTGATGCTTGTATTTGATGCTTCAAGACTTGTACCAAGGCTTTCACCCTCTCCCTATAAATACTAACCTCCATTTCTCATTTTCACACACCTTAAACCTCTCACATTTCATTCTCTCTCTAGAATAGTTAGCATTCTCTCTCTAGCACTACTCTTAGGAGTTAGAGGAGAATTAGTAGGTTAGAGTAGAAGCTCTTAGTAGCTTTTGTACGGAGTTACTCCGAGACTTCAGATTTGTGAAGATTTATCTGTATTATTCTCTTATTCAGGTTAATACTATCTCTCGTATTTATTCTTATAATCATGTTATCTTATTATGCATGCTTAGGAATGAATGCTAGACATATGCTAGGCTAGACAAATCAATGTTTATTGTGATGTATGCAATGTTAGGATAGTTATGATATAATATACAATTGGGATGACACCATTATAAACAACGGAGGTAACGTTATACGGCTTTTATTTGTATAGCGCCGGAATCATCACGAATGTGTGTAGTACGGAACGAGGAAGCTATGAAAGTCGTGGGCATAATCCATTGTAGAAATAATGATCCCAATTGTAACATGCCGTTACTCTGTCTGTATGAATTTAAACTGTCTGTGAACTTATAAGCTGAACCTCTGCCTGTTTATCTATCCAACTTATGCTGTGGTTTGTATCCTCCTCCCTAGAACCTGGCCAATTGCTAGAAGTAGGATTGCCAACTATTCTGTGTATGATGATCGATGAACTCAACATGGTCGTTGTTCCCTTGATTGAAACACATCCGAGGGACACGAAGCATAGGATTACATATAGATTAGGTTCATGCTTGTTTTTTGTATATCTTTGGGACAACTTCCGGGATATCCATGATTTAATTATTAGGTCAGTTAATGTGATGACTAGTGTTTCGTCCTATTGCATGTTTTTGTTTGATTGTTGCTTAGGTACTGCATACTAGACATACGTAAACATTATCACTGCCCTGCTAATTAGATTTTCATAAACATAATAAACATAATACAGATAGGTTAACATGCATGTATTAGTTATGATGATTGTATAATTAATGATGAACAATTCAGCTGACCGCTAGACAGATTATCCCAACCGGTTCCGCGGGTTAAACCCTGTTCATGTTATTGTTCAATGAACAATTCATGCCATGATACTAACGTCCTCCGGATGTCTGTAAATGGGGACCTGGATTAGAGGATAGTTGTCAGTTGATTTGGTCTGTACATTTGGGAAAACTTCCGGTGTACTTGACACTCTATAACTGCTATCCATGTGACATATTGTGTATCTGATTGCGGACAACTCTACGTTAGGTATATAATAGGATCGTAGTTGTAGCTCATTGAGAAATATAGGAATATCTAGTGAGTAATCTGGAATCCTAATTGGTATAACGGAAAAGCTGTAAAACGTCCAAGTATCCGGTATAGCGTTAATACAAATACGTGGGAAGCCGAGTAAAGGTCGTAGGCATAATACTTTATCTACCAATTAAGCTTCTATGACCTCACCGGATCAATCATCACACCTAATAGCCTTATCCCTCATAACTATCCATCCAAATAACATTGCCGAAATCACAGCAAACATATTCCTTATCTTGATTTCTCTGCGTTCTCCGTACAAACCCCTGTCTTTAATTTAGTTTTTAATTTTAGTAATTAGATTTAGAAAAACCAACCAACCTATCAAAAGTTTTAAAATTCCAGCTAAATTACAAAAGATAATTAATCCTCCTAGATTCCCATGCCCGTTGTAGTTTGAAGAACGACACCTGAGTCATACGTACCGCTTACTGCCCTTTAGGTCTTTAAGTTATATTTAAACTTAGGATACCCTGCATTTTAAATATAAAACACACTGTCCGCGCGTCCTGGTTGGAAGGTTCAACGACCGGAGTAAAACCCGACCGACCGCTGGGAAGCGCGACAAGTTTTTGGCTCCGTTGCCGGGGACTACAACGTCCGACTTTAGGAATTTAGTTATCTTAGTTATTTAGCGACCCTTTCGGGAGATCAATATCATCCGGAAGTTACCTACTTTATCCTTAGGTTAATTACTTTAGATTAGTTTTTCCTTTCCGTAACCACAATTTCTACCTTACGAGTTATGACGAAACGTATCACGCTCGCCTCATCAATCAAGTCACTGCTAGAGGGACGAGGATGACCGATCGTAGCACCAACCGATGAAACCCTTGAAATTAAGCCTCACTACATAAAAATGATTAAATCTGAGTGTCAGTTTCATGGTCTTTCGGTTGAAAACCCAAACGCCCATCTCAACAAGTTCATCAACCTGACCGACTCATTCGATATAGTAGGAACCAATAGAGACCTTCTTCGACTCCATCTGTTTCCTTATTCTCTATCTTCTCGAGCCTTAACCTGGTTTTATGATTTTTTTAACCCAATTCGATTCATACATTGGAAGAGATGGCTACTAAGTTTCTAGCTAAGTACTTTCCTCCTTCCATGCAAACCAAGCTTAAGACCGACATTGCCAACTTCCGTCAGGAAACTAACGAATCATTAAGCAAGGCTTGGGAATGATTTAAGAATCTTATCGGAAGATGTCAAAACCATCAGTTGGCTGAAACGAATCTGGTCTGCACATTCTATAACAGCTTAAATCCTCAGCACCAACAAACCCTCGATGCTGCTTCATCCGGAAACTTCATGCAACATACTTCAGACGAAGCTTGGAAATTGATTGAGACGATAACGATGCACCATCATGACTTGGAGCCAGATGAATCCACTTCAGAAAAAAGGAATACTTCAGATCAAGCCTTGGACACCTTGAAAACTCAACTCGAATCTATCTCTAAAGTTGTCAAGGACTTGCAAGAATCTTCTAAACCCATGCAAAAGAAGAAACCTCCAAAGTTCTTCCCAAACATACGGGCCAACGAAGAAATTCTTGACACCACTGGTAGAAACCCTGACCAATCCTTCCACTCTAAATCATTCGTTCAGCGGTTAACCACACTACCCCCATCCCAATCTTTAGTTCTCTATACTCCTACCCAATTGACTTCTCGTCTAAACAATACGATTTTCAATAACTTCATGGTTGAGAAAAATAATACAAACAAACGGATTCTTGATTTTCAAAATCAAAATGACTATTTGCTCAGGATTTCAAATGATTTAATTAAAAACATGGAGGATAATGTTGAAAGGTTGTTTTTAAAAGTTGAGGAAAAGCAAAGGGAGGAAGCGATCTACAATTCTGTCTTTCACTTATCCTATGAGCACGATGACATGCTTGTGGTCACTAGAGGAGGAAAAGAGACTAAAAACGAGAAAACCATAGATATTCCTTCGAATGAACCTTCTACTTCTCTACCTACTGACTCGGTACAAGCTGACACCCTTGTCGCTTCTCCTGAGCCAGAACCTTCTAAAGCCCCAGAAGTCTCTAAACCCGTTCGAATACCTTTCCCTGGTAGGCTTAAGAAAGAGAAACAAGAAGCTCAATTTGGAAAATATCTAGAAATGTTCAAAAGCCTACACTTAAACGTTAGATTATTAGATGCTTTAGTAGAAATGCCCAGTTGTGCTAAATTCTTTAAGGAACTGATATCCAACAAAGAAAAACTTAGACAGATAGTTAACTTGCCCCTAGATGCCGAGTGCTCTCTAATTATGCAACAAGGACTACCCCCTAAGCTTGGAGATACTGGCCGTTTCACTATTCCTTGTTATCTTCAGGATGTTCAAATAAGTAACGCCTTAGCTGACCTAGGAGCTAGTGTAAACCTCATGCCATTCTCGCTTTATAGGAAACTAGGATTAAACGAACTCTTGCCTACCCGTATGACCATCCAATTAGCAGATAGATCAGTTAAACTCCCCCGAGAAATTGCTGAAGATATTATGGTCCGTGTCGACAAATTCGTCTTTCCAGTTGATTTCGTTGTTATGGATATTGAAGAGGACTCCCAGGTACCACTCATCCTTGGCAGACCTTTCCTAAACACTGCCAAGGCCGTCATTGATGTAAATGAAAAATCTTTAAAACTCCGAGTTGGAACTGAAGAGGTCACCTTCAATGTTGATAAACTAATGAAACAACTTGGAAGAGATCGTCGCAGTAAGCAGCATTAA
Source organism: Helichrysum umbraculigerum (assembly GCA_949592205.1). Taxonomy (NCBI): domain Eukaryota; kingdom Viridiplantae; phylum Streptophyta; class Magnoliopsida; order Asterales; family Asteraceae; genus Helichrysum; species Helichrysum umbraculigerum. Next base: position 124,716,472 of record CATIUR010000004.1, read on the forward strand.
CCCCCTTCCCAATACTATCATCACTTCAAGAATACTCTGTGAAGAAGGTGCGGAGCTATCTCGGATTCTTCCGACGCATCTGGAGAGTTACTATTTCCTTTAAAGAATTCCGAGCCGCAGCTCAAATCCATCTTGACTGCTCCACTTGGATATGACACTCCTGTCACTCTACTACGAAGAAACCCGACTTCTGAAGTAAATCATTCATCTCTCTCAAGGGAAGAAATTCTGAAGACTCTTAAAGACATGGAGTCAATGCTTAAAACACCTACTTCGCAACTATCTGAAGGTTGTGAAAATCTTAATCCAGAAATCACCATCAGCGAGTCTTCATCAGCTCAATTCCAGAGATTTGCAACAACTGACAAAGGAAAAGAAATTATCACTGAAGAAAATGCAATCTCTCAATCTTCCCAAGTAAAATATGAGCTGAGAAAAGATGACCTATCCAACAATACAGAATGGGTTGAGATAGCATCAGCCGACATTCCGGAATCACCTGCAATGGAGTCAGATTATCAAACGACGTACGACGAGCTTAAAAGAGACGAGATTGCTAGGATGAAACCATCTACTAAAGAACCACCCGAATTGGAACTAAAGGAACTTCCCCCACACTTTGAATATGCTTTTCTTGAAGGAACTTCGCACTTACCAGTTATCATATCTAAAGAATTGAAGCCCGAAGAGAAAGCAAGGCTGGTACAGGTTCTAAAGTCACACAAGAAGGTGATTGCTTGGAAGATCTCTGACATACAAGGGATTAGTCCAAACTACTGCACACATAAAATCTTAATGGAAAACGACTTCAGACCATCAGTTCAAAGGCAAAGGAGAGTCAACCTGAAGATTCAAGACGTGGTGAAAAGGGAGGTTATCAAACTCCTGGATGCTGGTCTGATCTACCCTATCTCAGATTCCCCATGGGTTAGCCCAGTTCAAGTCATCCCAAAGAAAGGAGGCATGACGGTCATCGCTAACGAAAACAATGAATTGATTCCAACACGAACCGTCAATGGTTGGAGGGTGTGTATCGACTATCGGAAACTGAATGAAGCTACACGAAAAGATCATTTCCCTCTACCATTCATTGATCAGATGCTCGAAAGGTTATCAGGAAACGAATTCTATTGCTTCCTTGATGGCTTCGCAGGCTATTTTTAGATACCTCTCGATCCGAAGGACCAAGAAAAGACGACGTTCACTTGTCCCTATGGAACATTTGCTTACCGACGTATGCCTTTTGGTTTATGTAATGCACCTGCGACTTTTCAAAGATGCATGGTAGCAATCTTCCACGACATGATTGAACAATGTATGGAAGTGTTCATGGACGATTTCTCAGTTTTTGGGGATTCGTTCACCACTTGTCTTTCTAACTTGGATAGGATGCTTGCTCGATGTGAAGAATCAAACCTAATTCTAAATTGGGAGAAATGTCACTTCATGGTGAAAGAAGGCATAGTTCTTGGACACCGCATTTCAAAATCTGGAATTGAAGTTGACAAAGCAAAAGTTGAGACTATCTCGAAGCTTCCACCCCCTACTTCTGTGAAAGCCATTCGAAGTTTTCTAGGTCACGCCGGATTCTACCGTCGCTTTATTAAGGATTTCTCTAAGATCTCTCGACCTATGACTCATCTTCTCGAAAAAGATACTCCGTTTGACTTTACAGATGAATGTCTCAAAGCTTTCAACTACCTGAAGGATCAGCTTGTAAATGCACCGATCATGGTTGCTCCAGATTGGAGTCTTCCATTTGAACTCATGTGCGACGCCAGTGATTTCGCTGTTGGAGCTGTACTGGGACAGCGGAAGGAGAAATATTTTCAACCAATATACTACGCCAGCAAAACGCTCACAGATGCTCAAGAAAACTACACCACTACAGAAAAGGAGCTGCTTGCGGTAGTATTTGCTTTTGATAAATTTCGTTCTTATCTAATCTTGTCCAAAACTATTGTCTATACAGATCACTCCACTTTGAAATACCTATTCAAGAAGCAAGATGCTAAACCGCGCCTTCTACAATGGATTCTACTCCTACAAGAATTTGATATTGAGATTAAAGATAAGAAAGGAGCAGAAAACGTCGCGGCCGATCATCTTAGCCGATTGGAAAATCCATCAATGGAGAAGTTGCACGAGAACGACATTCAAGATCAGTTCCCCGAAGAACAACTCATGACTATAGGAGGCTACCAACAAGGATCACAGTTCACACACAACCCTTGGTATGCCGACTTCGCCAATTATCTGGTAGGAAACATCGTACCAAAAGGAATACCAACTTCTCAGAAACAAAAATTCTTCCGAGATGTCAAGAACTATTTTTGGAACGATCCTTATCTCTTTAAGGTTTGTCCCGATCAATTTTCGAAGATGCGTCGATGGGAAGGAGGCAGAACAAATTCTACACTAGAGCCACCACAGACCTACTGGAGGACACCATGGCAACAAAATGACTGCACGAAAGGTTTACGATGCCTGCTTTTATTGGCCAACCATATTCCGAGATGCTTGCGACCTGGTGAAGCGCTGTGATATTTGCCAAAGGCAAGGCAATATCTCAGCCCGAAACGAAATGCCACTTACTAATATCCAGGCCGTGGAGATCTTTGATATCTGGGGATTAGATTTTATGGGACCATTCCCTAAATCTAATGGCAAAGAGTACATCTTAGTCGCAGTTGACTACGTCTCCAGGTGGGCCGAAGCTCAAGCTTTTCCGACCAACGATTCGAAAGTAGTAACCCAGTTCCTCAAAAAGCTGTTCAGTCGATTTGGAACACCCAGAGCTATAATCAGTGACTGTGGCACGCATTTCTGCAATACTCAATTCATGCGAGTGCTGCAGCAGTATGGTGTCACTCACAAAACTTCGACGGCTTACCATCCACAAACAAATGGGCAAGCTGAAGCGACAAATCGGGCTTTGAAAAGGATATAGGAACGAACTGTCAAAAATCACGGGCATAGGTAGGCCGAAAAATTAGACGATGCGTTGTGGGCATTCAGAACTGCCTACAAAACACCATTAGGAACCACACCGTATCGGCTAGTCTATGGAAAGGCATGTCACCTACCAATTGAGTTGGAATATCGGGCGTACTGGGCATTAAAACACTGCAACTTGGAAATTTCAGCAGCTGGAGAACAACGGAGAATGCAATTGAATGAGTTAGCAGAGCTAAGGGACCAAGCATACGACAGTTCGCTGAACTTCAAGGAAAGAACTAAAAGGGTCCACGATGCTAAATTGAAGCCTTCTAGGTTCAAACAAGGAGATAAAGTGCTGCTCTTCAATTCGCGATTCAAGAAATTCTCCGGTAAATTCAAAAGTAGGTGGAGCGGACCATTCATAATCTCAAAGGTATTTCCCTATGGCGCAATCGAACTTGAAGCTCCAGAAGGTAATTTTAAGGTTAATGGTCATCGCTTAAAGCATTATGTTGAAGACTTTCCCATCAGGGAAGACGTCTTCATCTTTGAACCTCCATGAGTCTTCAAGAAAGGTACAAAGAGTCAAGCTAGAGACTCGTAAAACAAGCGCTCTTGGGAGGCACCCCAAGCTTATCCTTTACTTTTCTGTCAAATTTTTACTTCTTAGATTATTTTTTTTTAAGTATGATCATCTCTAACGAAATTTCAGGATTTGCTACTTATCAGACTACAAACTTCAAATTTTTACAAAATCAGAGATAAGTTTTAAAAATGCAAATGCCAGGACTCTGATAACAGAAATCTTTATAAAACATCTTCACACTGTCATCAGATCTCTGTGCATTTGTATTCATCATTTTATGCATTACCTGTTTATTTTGTTTGTTTCAGGATGGATAGCTCCAGTGACACCAGAGAGATCATAGCTGAGATACCACCGAGACGTTGCAGAGATCGCAGACGAGGACGTAGAGCACGTAGGACCATGCCCACTATTCACGAGGAGGACCTTACTGATGTCCCGATCACTCATGAGGAGCCATCCGCTGAGAGACCCCCATCACCTGTTCGCCAGTCAGCTCCCATACCCACTCTTGAGTATGGGATTACACTAGCTGACCCGGTTGCAGCTTGGGCCCTCTTTCGGACACTTCACCTTCAGCATGACATCATGTCCACCCTCTGTGTGCATGTAGGGCTTCCGAGGCCTTCTGACTGTCCGTTCCATCTTGGTCCGGACCCAGGACTGTCTCGCCCGCCCTGGTCATTCTTCCCTCCTGCTGGACCGTTCGCTGCTGGACCTTCCACTGCTCCGCCTGCTGCTGTTGAGCCTGCCATGTCATCCGGGAATGCATCAGCAGGGCCTTCACTTACGGAGCAGTTGATGGCTGTGTTGGATATCTTTAGCCCACCTCACGCTCATGCTTCTGCTGGCATTACTGAGCCGAGCATGGATACGATGGAGGAGCCTACACCATCACCCACCTCAGTCCTTGTTGCTGCTATTGCTGACTTCGATCCTGACAGCGATGATCTACTTGATGACTTTTAGTTTATTTATTTTATTTTATCTTATTTCAGTACTTAGATTTTTTATAACTCTTTGTTATTTTTGAGATATGACATTGTGTTGATGTTTATTGCAGAACTTAGCTTTTTGTGGAATGGATAATCTTACACGAGACTGGTCCTCCAATCCAGCAAATCACATGCACCATTTCTACACTAATCTGGTCTTGTCCAATAAACAGAATGGGGAGTATTTTAAATCTTTCTCCGTTTTTGATGACTCTATGTTTACTTAAGTTTATGTGTTATAATCTGTGCCACATCCTAACTTATCACTAAGTGTGGGATTCCAGCCCAATTCAATACTTAGGAAACATTTTCCTACATGTTCAAACTCTAAGTGTGGGATTGTAGTCATAAAATCTCAACTCAAGAGAACATTAGGGACAATGTTCTTCTAAGTGTGGGATGGTAGGTATGGAATACCTTGGATAAACGATTTTTATGTCTACATGGCATATCTCAGAAAATGTTCCCTAAAATTTTTCAAAATTTTCAAAAAATATTCTTCAATAAAACTAAAATATGAGCTAAATCTTGCGATTAACTCTAAATTTTTGAGTTTTGGTATGCCTGAAAAAAATCATTTTCAAAATATGAGGAAAATATTTCAAAAACTTAAGGAAATTAAGGTAGAAATTTCCTAAGCAAGAAGCGACAATCTAAGAGGGGCATCGCATGACTAGGCACATACAACCCAAATTTGCAGTGAGGTTTTGAGCCTTAAAAGCATTCATTTTTAATGCTACATTGTTCATTTCTTGTGTGTGCCGATGCATGTATCTCTGAATTAGAACTTGCTCTTGACATACGCTTCGAGACCACATTGGTGTGTACCGTACGCGGTATAGGCGCAATTAGATGACCTTGACATTCCTTAGGATTTGAACCCCTTTTTAGCCTTCTCTTTCAAGCCCAAAACCCTTCCGATACTCATTTTTAGTATCGACGATCCGCTTAGAAAACCCTGTTGAGCCTAAACCTTTTCATTTCTTCAAAACCCTAATCACAAACCTACTTTCCCAAATTCCCAAAATCTTATCTTAGAATTTCTGAGGTTATGAAAAACATCTTGAAGAATAACCAACTCGATTATCCTACTCGTTCGTGTTCTCCAAAAAGAATCAAACCTCTCTAAAAGTGCGGGAAAATTAGCACACAAGAGAGAAAAGAGGACAACGGTGCGGGAAAATTAGCACCCAAAGAAAAGGCTCGAATTGATCAAGATAAGAGAAATGATTTCTGAAGGAGAAAAAGAAAAGAAATTATCCTCAGAAGTTCTCTGACAAAGAAATTCTGAAGAAGAAAAGAAAATAAAAAGCAGAAAAAAGAAAGAAAAGAAAATAAAGCTCAAAAGGCTTCAAAGTATCAACCATTAAAGGGAGATCCGATGGAAGACGAGTAGCTACTTCATCCGTTCTAAAAATAAGTTTTTCATGATTCTTGGAAAGACTAAGATAAGCAACACCCTTACAAACCAAAAATTCCCTTATCCATACCCCTTAACCCTCACAAAACATTACAAGCCCCGAATGTCTCGGGATAATTAGCGTCGTTCTCACCTAAGTGGTGGAGATCCGATTCTCGATCAAGCCTATGACGATGAGTACTGCATGACTGGCTTTATGAGCGATTTCGTTTGAACTAGATTGATAGGAAACCCGATACATTATTGAGTGAATTGAGTGACCACCCTATGTGAGATCTCCTAGTCATGTATACTCCAAGATCACGAGAGTTGGAAGTATGCCTATGAGAATCGCTTCTTGTTTCCGAAAGGATCATCTTACTTTTCCTTGGTTTTCTAAATCTATCTACTCATATGAGAAAACGGTTACTGACAGGGATGTCATAACCCGCCTGTAAAACCTGTTTTAAAAAAATGTTTTCAAAGGGATGTTGATGAGTGTTGCTTGAGGACAAGCAACGTCTAAGTGTGGGATACTTGATGTGACCCAAAAAGTCAAGTTTTTAAGGACATATTTCCACACTTTTTGGACTATTCTTTGGTGAAAACATTTCAAAACCATCATTATTTACCAATAATCACCAAGGTAGTCTAAATATAGACGTTGCTGCAAAAATCGGTTAAAACGTCCAATTAACACGCAAACCGAGGCAAAACAATCACCTTAAATTTTCCGTTCTTAATATTCTTATGGAAATAGAACTTAATTCATATTTTATTATTCTATAGGGAAATCCAAGACCGGAGGTGAAAGAATCAGAAGAATCGGACGAAAGACGGAGAAGATACACAGTCTGGAAGCTCGCCGATCGTCATCCGGAACACGCAAAAGTCAAACAATTCCAAATTTGGCAAACTCAGTATCATTAGAAGCGTAACGGAAAAACGAAGTCAACGGCGTAAGAATCAAGCAAATCGGAGCCCAAACGAAGAACATACGGACGAACCAAGCAACCGAGAAATCAACGGAGGCCAAACGGAGCACCAACCCCCCCTGGGCACCTAGGTACCGTATACGCTACCCTAGGTGCCGTATACGGGGGTGTTTTCCTTGTGAGGTGTCGTTTGACCCCCCCTGGTCCGCTTGCCCCGTATGCTGCTTTGATGCTTGTATTTGATGCTTCAAGACTTGTACCAAGGCTTTCACCCTCTCCCTATAAATACTAACCTCCATTTCTCATTTTCACACACCTTACACCTCTCACATTTCATTCTCTCTCTAGAATAGTTAGCATTCTCTCTCTAGCACTACTCTTAGGAGTTAGAGGAGAATTAGTAGGTTAGAGTAGAAGCTCTTAGTAGCTTTTGTACGGAGTTATTCCGAGACTTCAGATTTGTGAAGATTTGTCCGTATTATTCTCTTATTCAGGTTTAATACAATCTCTCGTATTTATTCTTATAATCATGTTATCTTATTATGCATGCTTAGGAATGAATTCTAGACATATGTTAGGCTAGACAAATCAATGTTTGTTGTGATGTATGCAATGTTAGGATAGTTATGATATAATATACAATTGGGATGACACCATTATGAAACAACGGAGGTAACGTTATACGGCTTTCATTTGTATAGCGCTGGAATCATCACGAATGTGTGTAGTACGGAACGTGGAAGCTATGAAAGTCGTGGGCACAATCCGTCGTAGAAATAATGATCCCAATTGTAACATGCCGTTACTCTATCTGTATGAATTTAAACTGTTTGTGAACTTATAAGCTGAACCTCTGCCTGTTTATCTATCCAACTTATGATGTGGTTTGTATCCTCCTCCCTAGAACCTGGCCAATTATTAGAAGTAGGATTGCCAACTATTCTGTGTATGATGATCGATGAACTCAACATGGTCGTTGTTCCCTTGATTGAAACACATCCGAGGGACACGAAGCATAGGATTAGATATAGATTAGGTTCATGCTTGTTTGTTGTGTATCTTTGGGAAAACTTCCGGGATATCCATGATTTAATTATTAGGTCAGTTAATGTGATGATTAGTGTTCCGTCCTATTGCATGTTCTTGTTTGATTGTTGCTTAGGTACTGCATGCTAGACATACGTAAACATTATCACTGCCCTGCTAATTAGATTTTCATAAACATAATAAACATAATACAGATAGGTTAACATGCATGTAATAGTTATGATGATTGTATAATTAATGATGAACAATTCAGCTGACCGCTAGACAGAATATCCCAACCGGTTCCGCGGGTTAAACCCTGTTCATGTTATTGTTCAATGAACAATTCATGCCATGATACTGACGTCCTCCGGATGTCTATAAATGGGGACCTGGATTAGAGGATAGTTGTCAGTTGATTTGGTCTGTACATTTGGGAGAACTTCCGGTGTACTGGACACTCTATAACTGCTATCCATGTGACATATTGTGTATCTGATTGCGGACAACTCTACGTTAGGTATATAATAGGATCGTAGTTGTAGCTCACTGAGAAATATAGGAATATCTAGTGAGTAATCTGGAATCCTAATTGGTATAACGGAAAAGCTGTAAAACGTCCAAGTATCCGGTATAACGTTAATACAAATACGTGGGAAGCCGAGTAAAGGTCGTAGGCATAATACTTTATCTACCAATTAAGCTTCTATGACCTCACCGGATCAATCATCACACCTAATAACCTTATCCCTCATAACTATCCATCCAAATAACATTGCCGAAATCACAGCAAACATATTCCTTATCTTGATTTCTCTGCGTTCTCCGTACAAACCCCTGTCTTTAATTTAGTTTTTAATTTTAGTAATTAGATTAGAAAACCAACCAACCTATCAAAAATTTTAAAATTCCAGCTAAATTACAAAAGATAATTAATCCTCCGAGATTCCCATCCCCGTTGTAGTTTGAAGAACGACACCTGAGTCATACGTACCGCTTACTGCCCTTTAGGTCTTTAAGTTGTATTAAAACTTAGGATACCCTGCATTATAAATATAAAACACACTGTCCGCGCGTCCTGGTTGGAAGGTTCAACGACCGGAGTAAAACCCGACTGACCGCTGGGAAGCGCAACAAGTGTCATTTGTTGTTATTGTGTATCCGACACTTGTGAGGTTTTAACTAAAACTGTGAGTTGCGACACAAAGACATGTGTCGCTAAGATGGGTTACGACATCACCGTTGTATCGCTGTTGGTGATTTTCAAATATGAGTGCGACACAGTTGCTTGTGTCGCTAAGTGTGAAAATTAGGTTGTGTGCGACTCCGGGGTCTGTGTCGCAGATTAGGGTTTTCAAATGGTATGCGACATAAGGGTTATGTCGCAATCATTGCGACAATCAAATATTGCGACACAATGGTTTGTGTCGCAGCGATTTTGGGCCAAATGAGACACAAAGGACTGAACGTGTTTTCGTGTTTGTGGACTCGGTCAATCGGGCTCGGTTTGTCCCGAAACTTTTATACAAATCTTATATATGTTTTCAGAACTTATAAAAATTAAAGTTACGTTCTGTGGTCAACCCGAAAGTGTCGTTTTAATAATTTCGCGAAAACAGTCCCCGGGAGTTGTTTGACAGAATTTTGGTCGTTTTCGAGGCTTGTTTTGACTAAGTAAACTTTCGAGATAAAATCCGAGAAAATTTCACGACATGCTCCTATGTCTTAGTTGTTTACAATAATTTTTCCATAATTTTTAGTGGAGCGAAAATCATTCAAAATATTAATGTCCATAACAGTGTCCAACAACAAATATTTACGATATACGTTCGAAAATAAATTCATAACTCAAGTTTTACGAAACTTCAGAAAATGTGCGAGTACAACTTTGAAAGCTAACTAAATTTGTGAACTTTTTCAAGTGGTCTCACATCATTTTGACTCACGGTTATCGAGATATCGTCAAACGAAGTTTGACTACTTTTCTAATCAAAAGTACAGTCTGGCCATGTCATATCATAAAAACGTTTTAAAATAATAAACGAGCTCAGAAAAGTATGAGGCCTATGGGGATCGAAAGCTAACATCTTGAAATTCATTTTAGGCACAAGATTCGAGTGATTTCGTTAATTTATGAGTTAGATATTGCATCTTGAAGTCGGGTAAAACTTTTGTCCAGTGGATAATAGTGTTGTCTGATGGTTTTTAACGTTACGAAAGTGTTTTCGGGTTGGTTCTTGGACAATATATCACGAGAGTGGAGTTCTAGCACGAAGATTAACATGTTCCAAGTAGATCTAATGAAGGAGAAGAGGTTTCTTACCCAAGAAAGCAGATCTAAAAGTCGAAATTGAAGGAGATGCACCTGCTGTCCTCCTTGTCCTCGATTTCTTCAAGAAATGATGGGGATGATGATGATGATGGTGTCGGTGGTTGCTTGTGGTGGCTGAGAATGGTTGTTGATGGTGTGTCTTTGGGCTGGAAATAGAGAGAGAGGGCAGAGAATTGAGAGAGAAAAAGAGAGGCTTGGAGAGATGTGTATGTGAAAAGTGTGTAGAGAAGTGAAATTAACAAAGGGAGGGGGAATTTAAAAGGGGTCGGTTGGGCTGGGCTTGGGCCAGTCTTGGGCCCACCCATTGAGGGTCTCGAGCTCACTGATATCGTGTAAAAAAGTCACGTTTTTACTACCGATATCTCTCTCATTCTGGAACGATACTTGGTATTTGAACTCAAATACTACACAAATCAATGATATTATGCCAAGAAAGTCAAAACAAGGTTGAACGAGAAAAATCAAGCAAAACGGACGTAAAATAAAGATTCCACGCACGCTTGAAGATTCAAGGCATCAAAACAAGATTTAGAGACAAAAGTACCCATCACCAAGATCCATCTTATCCAAGATGTTTGTTTTCAAAATACGAATCCAACAGAAGAAGAATCAACAAAAACGGATGAAGAATGAAGATTCTACGTATACCGGAAAATTCAAATGATTCGTATGAGATATTTGAAGATGAGAGACACATATCAGGGATTTCTTTACATCAAAATCTTCGTTTTTGAAAAACGAATCCAACGCAAAAAGAATCAATGCAAACGGACGCATAACGAAGAAAACACGCACGAATTAAGAAACGAAGCAAAAGACGGCGAACCGGGGCGGCAGCCTGCCAGCCGCCGCCCGCCACCACACAGCCGCCGCTGGCTACCACCCCCTGTCCATTTTGCGCTTTTTCTTCCTTGCCCGTACTCGTTTGGTACATGTGCTAGCACTTTACGCAACTTTAGGGTACATGTGCTAGACCTTTACGTGCTTTAGGGTACATGTGCTAGCACATTTTGCTAATGTGTGCCCCAAGTTGCTAAAATGCACCGGATTTCACCTATAAATAGGATGCCCATGGTTCATTTGGAAGACACACCTTGAAACACCTACACCTTCCACACCTTACACCTTTCTACACACTCTTCCAACTTTTATTTTCTCTTTTCTCTGTACTTTCTCTCTCTAAGTTAATTTAATTTAATTTGGTGAGAGATAAGTAGGAGATTAATTATGTAGTAGTTAGTAGTAGCTATCTAAGCAATGTAACGCTTTGGAATATTTGGAAGTAACATAAGCATTGTTTTGCTCGCAATGATTACGGGTAATATCTATCCTTTTCTTTTATTAATTATTCGTAATGTTCTTGTTTGATGTTTACGATTTATTAACATTAGAAATGTTTATTGCCATGATCTGCGAGTAGTTGTTTATACGTTTGCCATGATTTAGATAGTTAAAATGGGGTGATATTAAATATTGTGAAGTAATGTGACGGCCCCTATTCGACTGTTCTCGGATATAGTGTTGGAAACGCTTTATGCGGAGTACAAACTTACGGAAGTCTGAGAACGACCGAAGGTAGTTATATTACGGATCAATACTATAAATGTGCTAAATGAATTTCTGTTTATAGTTTAATTATAATATTATGAATGAATGATGGCATGTTTGGCCAACCGCTTATGACCAGACTACCCCAACTTATTCCGGTAGGGTAAAACCTGTTTATGTGACTATTTATTCAATAGACCATGCCATGATACGGACATCTCTGACGACCGGGATTGGAGAAAAGGATTTGAGGGTAGTCGTTGGCCGATGTGTTCAGTACATTTGGGAGAACTCCCGGTGTATTGTAATTGTTTGTGTTTACTATCCATGTGACATATCTTCTATCTGATTGCGGACAACTCTACGTTAGTTAGTTGATAGGATCGTAAAAACAACTCATTCCAACATAGTTTAAATTTATAAAAAGAAACTTATATGAATGAGAATTATTATACCTTGTTATTGTTTAAATATATGACACCAGACCTAATCTATGGAGTACCCTTTCCAGTTATCCACGTGACTACAACTTAGATATTAGGGAGTCATGAACCTTAATTGTGGTAAGTAGTTATCTGTGCTCATGACATGCAATAAGTAAGACACAGTGAAACCATTCATTGTACATATTAGGTTTACATTTTTGCACTGCTTTACATTTAGTTAGTTTAGAGTGTCATTTTCACTGTCAATTACTCTTGACCGCGTGTTGGATGTAAGAAGCCGTGGAACTACCATGTAAAGTACACTGTCTAATTACTGAAAGGCATGGTCTGCATATGAAACACGTTTTAATAAACTGCGAATAATCCAGGGATGTATAACTGTTTGAAAAGGAGAGGTCTAAGTCATAAATCAAAGTAATTAGAGTTTAAGAAAGGTATTAACAAGATCTAGGAAAGTAAAGTCCAAGTGACCCAGGATACATAAACCCCCTTGATCTTACATATTTTATTATTTAAACATAACAAGTAAATAATTAGTTACACAATTAGAAGAACGAGAGATAAGCTTAGGTGTTAAGAACGGTCGGACCTATGAGACGATACGTGACTTTATTCATGTACCTCGGTGTTTAACCAAGATAGGTTGCTTATCTTTCAACTAGTTAAGTATTGAAAGTCTAAGCGTATTGCTCCGATCAGAATCATGATAACCTAGCTCCTAGTGACATGCCTGATATCGTGCAAAAAGTCACGTTTTTACCACCGATATCTCTCTCATTTTGGAACTATATTTGGCATTTGGACTCAAATAAACACACAAATCTATGAGAATCTGTCAAGAAGATCAAAATGAAGATGCACGAGAAAAATCAAGTAAAACGGACGACAAACGAAGATTCCACGCACATTTGAAGATTCAAGACATCCAAAACAAGATTTAGAGACAAAGTACCCATCACCAATATCCATCTTATCCAAGATGTTCTTTTTCAAAATACGAATCCAACAGAAGAAGAATCAACAAAAACGGACGAAGAATGAAGATTCTACGTACGTCGGAAGATTCAAACGATTCGCATGAGACATATAAAGATCAGAGACACATATCAGGGATTTCTTTTCATCAAAGTCTTCGGTTTTGAAAAATGAATCCAACAAAAAAAGAATCGACGCAAATGGACGTATAACGAAGAAGATACGCACAAATCAAGAAACGAGCAAAAAAGAAAGCTAACCGGGGCGGGTGGCTGCCAACCGCCGCTGGCCACCACCACACCGCCGCCGGCAACCTGGTGGGCGGCGCTGGCCGCCACTCCCCCGTCCATTTCTCACTTTATTGTCCTTGCCCGTACTCGCTTGGTACATGTGCTAGCACTTTACGCAACTTTAGGGTACACGTGCTAAACCTTTACGCGCTTTAGGGTACATGTGCTAGCACCTTTAGCACCTTTTGCTAATGTGTTCCCCAAGTTGCTAAAATGCACCGGATTTCACCTATAAATAGGGTGCCCATGGTTCATTTGAAAGACATCTTAAAAAACACACTATACACCTTACACATCTCATTTCTTTTCTTTTTCATTCTTGTAAAATTAGTTGTAGTTCTTCCTTTAGGCTAGTTTAGTTAATTAGAATAGCTAATTAATTAACTAAGGAAGATTTGTACGGAGGTGCTCCGGGACGTGCTTTAGCTACGAGTTATTTGTACTTCTTTACATGTTTAAATCTATCTTCCATATTTAGATATGTTTGTTCTTTATTTAATAAATTTAAATATGCATGCTAGAATTGCCATGATTAACTAGATAACTCATTTGTCTGCTATGATAGTCATTTAGGAAGTGTAGAATATGTGATTATATTGTATGTTATGAGACTGCGGATGGTTTATATTACAAATAGATATAGGAATTAAATCTTTATCGTTTATCTGCCCAACTCATGTTGTGACTAAAACCTTATCCAAAAATGAACGTAGCTAACTCATAGGATATAGGTCACTTAGTTATACTATGTTAGATTGAATCATTGAGCTCGGCATGGCCGGTGTTCTCTAGACCAAAATAGGATCCAAGAGACACGGAATATGGGAATAGAGGTAGATTAAGATTAAATTCGTATAGACGATATTCTTGAGACAACTTTCGGAATATCCTCGACTTAAATAATACTTTTGCATGTTTATAATGAACTATTGCTTTGATCGTCTTATTGCATGTTCTTGTTTGATTGTTGCCTTAGGATTATCATAATAGTAAAATACTAAAGACATTAATTATCGTGAAATAATATGACGGCCCCTATTCGACTGTTCTTTGATATAGTACTGGAAACGCTTATGGCGGAGTACAAATGTATGGAAGTCAAGAACGACCGAAGGTAGTTATATTATGAATCGAATAACAAACGTATTACTTAAGTTTCCATTTGTGGTACCACTCATCCCTGTTTTCTTGCATACCTGAGTAATGTTGATAATTCGTACGAATAAGTGATGGCATATTATCCGGCCGTTTAGATTAGTTAGTCCAACCTATTTCGGCGAGGGTAAAACCCGTTTATAAGATTGTTTATTCAACAAACTATGCCATGATTCAGACATCTCTGACGACCGAGATTGGGGAATAGGATTCGAGATTAACTGTCAGATAATATGGGTATACATTTGACAGAACCTTCGGTGTATGCTTTAATATATTCTACAACCCACGTGACATTCTATTTGCCTGATTGTGGACACCTCCGCGTTAGCCCGATAGGAGGATTGTAGTAATAGCTCACATTAACTTACGAACTTATTCCCATTAGAACTCTCCATATTTAAAAAACTCCTGAACCACTTCATTGTAGACAATCGATTTAATCGCTGAACGCCCGAAGTAACCTCCACTTTTAGTTTAGTTTAAGTTAGAATGGAAAACCCAAAACCAAACCCAACTCTCTTATCCCTAGCTAAATACATAAAAGTTTCTAAATACCCTAGTTTCAATTTTTCGCACTTTGAAGAACGATCCTAGGTCATACTTGTCCTTTGCTAGCCCCTTGATTAGCATAATAGTAACCCTAGGCCCCAGCCTTATAAATTTAAAACCCACTGTTACCTCGCATCACCATTAGAAATTTCAACGACCGGTGCGTGAGGCAACAAGTTTTTGGCACCGCTGCCGGGGAGCGTCGACAACCGATTATAGGATTTAGTAACTTTAGTGTTTAGCGATCCTTTTGAGAGATCAACATCGATCAAAAATTACTTTTTTGCCTTTAGAATTAGCTTAGTTTTAGTTTAACCACTCATGTCAACACCCTATTTTGATTGGACCAACCCCACATCAAATGGATCTCTAACTCAACTTTTGGCTGTTTCCTCATCTACGAACCACTTACCTTCCTCAAAACAATCTTTATCAGATTTTATGTTCGAACAAAATGTTATAAACAAAAGAGTAACTGGATTTCAAGATAACATTGACGCCATGATAAAAATTTCAGAAACATTAATCTCTAACATGGAATCTATTTTTGAAAAACTTAAGTTTTGTTGAGGAAAGTACGTCAGAAATCACTAGTGACACCACTCATCCACCAAGCAATGATGTGTTAATAGTAACTAGATGAGGAAAAGTAACCAAAGTTGATCCACCACCACCAGATAACACCCCCAAGAACACTTCTTTGCCCACACCTACACCTAGTGAAGACGTGTCAATTGACATCCCTGTAACAACACCTGACCCATCACCAGCCAAAACTCCAGATAACGTACCTCGAACGAGAATACCTTATCCTGGTAGACTTAAAAAGGAAAAGCAAGAAGCCCAATTCGGTAAATATCTGGAAATATTTAAAAGCCTACACTTAAATGTTAGATTATTAGATGCTTTAGTAGAAATGCCCTCGTGTGCTAAATTTTTTAAAGAGCTCCTTTCAAACAAAGAAAAACTTCGGCAAATAGTTAGTTTACCCTTGAATCCTGAATGTTCTTTAATTGTACAACATGGTCTCCCACCTAAAGTAGGCAACACTGGACGTTTTACTATACCCTGTTTTCTCCAAGGTATTCAAATTAGTAATGCCTTAGCAGACCTAGGTGCTAGTGTTAATCTTATGCCTTATTCCCTCTACAAGGAATTAGGATTAGATGACCTATTACCTACTCGTATGAACATCCAATTAGCTGACAGATCAGTTAAACTCCCTCGAGGAATTGCTGAAGATGTCATGGTCAAAGTCGATAAGTTCGTTTTTCCAGTAGACTTCATTGTCATGGACATTGAGGAAGACGCCCATATCCCGCTTATCCTTGGCAGACCTTTCCTAAACACTGCCAAGGTTGTAATCGACGTAAACGAAAAATCTTTAAAATTGAGAGTTGGGAAAGAGGAGGTCACCTTTAATGTCGATCGATTAATGAAGCAACCTCTGGAAGAGGACCTTGGTTTGTGTGATACCATGTAGGATATTTTTGATGAACATCTCCACGAGGTACTAGCATTATCCAGCCAGGATTCGATACCCAACACCATAATCACCGTTCGGAAGCTATATAATGAGGACTCTGGGCTGCATTCCGCCATCACTTCGCCAATAACATCCGACGAGCTACTATTTCCCCTGTTTGAAAAGAAATTTCCTCGCACCGATGGCAAAACAATCGTTGTTCCATTAGGTTGCGTTACACCGATACCTTGGCTAAAAAGAGATAAACCCATATTCAACCAACCAAACCCATTTTCTTCGATTAAAGAAATCCTAGATTCGGTCAAGGGAATGAGTGTTGAGCCACCATCATTTGAACCGTAACTAAACAACCAACCCGTACAACTATCACTCTCAAACCCTGAAATCACCATAAAACAATCTTCATCCGCTCAATTTCAAGAATTCCATTTCACCGACGACGGAAGAATCATCCTCACCAGGAATGACGAAGTTTCCTCATCATCAGTCAACAAATATGAACTAAAGACGGACGAAGTCTCAAACAAAACTAAGTGGGTTGAAATAGCATCAATCTACACATCTGAACCCGAGATAGGCGAGGCACCATTCCAAGCTGAATATGAGAAGCTAAACAGAGACGAGATAGCTAGAATGAAGCCGTCTGTTGAAGAACCACCAAACCTCGAATTAAAAGAATTACCACCCCACCTTGAGTACGCTTACCTCCATGGAACATCACAACTCCCAGTGATAATATCAAAAGAGTTAAAACCCGAGGAAAAAGCTCAACTCATTGATGTTCTGAAATCACACAAGAAGGCAATTGCGTCGAAAATTTCTGATATACAAGGAATCAGTCCCAACTATTGACCGCACAAGATCCTCATGGAAAACGATTTCAAACCATTCGTACAGAGGCAGAGAAGGGTGAATCCTAAGATTCAGGATGTGGTTAAGCAAAAGGTTATCAAACTCTTGGATGCTGGATTAATTTACCCAATATCCGACTCACCTTGGGTTAGCCCTGTCCAAGTCGTCCCGAAGAAAGGAGGAATGACGGTCATTATAAACGAAGAAAATGAGCTTATACCAACTCGGACGGTTACCAGTTGGAGGGTTTGTATCGATTACCGGAAGCTAAACGAAGCAACTTGCAAGGATCACTTCCCGCTTCCGTTTATTGACCAAATGCTCGAGAGGCTATCAGGAAACGAATTCTACTGTTTCCTTGATGGGTTCTCCGGGTATTTTCAAATCCCGCTTGATCCGAAAGGCCAGGAGAAGACAACGTTCACATGCCCATACGGAACATTTGCGTACCGACGAATGCCGTTTGGATTATGCAACGCACCTGCAACATTTCAGAGATGCATGGTTGCAATTTTCCATGACATGATTGAACAATGCATGGAAGTCTTTATGGATGATTTTTCGGTCTTTGGAGACTCTTTCGCATCATGTCTATCCAACCTCGATAGAATGCTCGCCAAATGTGAAGAATCAAATCTCGTCTTGAATTGGGAAAAATGTCACTTTATGGTGAAGGAAGGAATAGTTTTAGGACATCGGATATCAAGGTCAGGAATCGAAGTAGACAAAGCAAAAGTCGAAACCATTGCCAAACTTCCACCACCAACCAACGTTAAGGCCATTCGAAGCTTTCTAGGACACGCTGGGTTCTACCGCCGTTTTATCAAGGACCTCCAAGATTTCTCGACCGACCACCCACCTTCTAGGAAAAGACATCAAGTTTGTGTTTGATGAGGACTGCATGAAGGCCTTTAACTACCTAAAAAAGGAACAAACCAATGCACCAATCATGGTCGCTCCGGATTGGAGTCTACCATTTGAGATCATGTGCGACGCTAGTGATTTCGCAGTTGGGGCAGTTCTAGGTCAAAGGAAGGATAATCACTTTCGACCAATCTACTACGCTACTAAAACACTCACAGACGCTCAAGAGAACTACACAACTACAGAAAAGGAGCTGCTAGCAGTAGTGTTTGCCTTTGACAAATTTAGATCCTACCTAATACTGTCCAAAACGATAGTGTACACGGATCACTCAGCTCTAAAATACCTCTTCAAAAAGCAAGACGCAAAGCCCATATTGTTACGATAGATTCTACTCCCACAAGAATTCGACATAGAGATAAAAGATAAGAAGGGAGCAGAAAATGTCGCCGTAGATCATTTGAGTCGACTAGAAAATCCGTCAATGGAACAACTTGCAGAAAGAGATATTAAAGATCGATTTCCAGAAGAGCATTTAATGAGTTTAGGAGAACAAATGCAAGGTTCGCAATTCACAGACGATCCTTGGTTTGCAGACATTGCAAATTTCGTAGTTGGAGGGATCACAAGGAAAGGGATGATCTCTTCGCGAAGACAAAAATTCTTCCGCGACGTCAAGCATTACTTTTAGGATGATCCATATTTGTTCAAGGTCTGTCCCGACCAAATCGTTAGAAGATGTGTCGATGGGAAAGAAGTCGAACACATACTCCACCAAAGCCATCACGGACCTACCGGAGGACATCATGCAGCTAATCTGACAACAAAGAAAGTTTACGACTCAGGATTCTACTGGCCCACCATTTTCAGAGACGCACAAGACTTGGTGAAACGCTGCGATATTTGCAAAAGGTTTGGAAACATCACAACGCGTAACGAAATGCCGTTAACGAATATCCAAGCATATGAGATATTTGACATATGGGGATTAGACTTCATGGGGCCATTTCCAAAATCCTACGGAAAGGAATACATTCTGGTAGCTGTCGATTACGTATCCTGATGGGTCGAAGCTCAAGCTTTTCCAATAAATGACTCAAGAGTCGTAACCAAGTTCTTAAAACAGCTATTTTGTCGGTTTGGAACCCCTCGAGCGATCATCAGCGATCGAGGCACGCACTTTTGCAATACTCAGTTTATGAAACTATTGCAACAATATGGTGTTACCCATAAGACCTCTACGGCCTATCATCCGCAGACGAATGGGCAAGCGGAAATTACAAAGCGGGCACTAAAAAGGATCTTAGAATGAACAGTTGGTCAACACAAGGAAATATGGGTAGATAAGCTAGACGATGCTTTATGGGCATTCCGGACAGCTTATAAAACGCCATTAGGAACAACCCCCTATAGGCTCGTTTATGGAAAGGCATGTCATCTTCCGATTGAACTCGAATACAAAGCTTACTGGGCACTGAAGAACTGTAGCATAGATCCTACGATAACGGGAACACACCGGAAAATGCAACTGAACGAGCTAGCGGAGTTAAGAGATCAAACTTATGAAAGCTCCTACAAATTCAAAGAAAGAACCAAGCTGCTCCACGATGCGAAGCTCCGCCCCACACGCTTCAATCCAGGTGATAAAGTTCTACTCTTTAACTCCCGATTTAAGAAGTTTTCTGGTAAATTCAAAACACGGTGGAGCGGTCCATTCACAACATCTAAAGTATTTCCCTATGGTGCCGTCGAACTCGAGGCTCCAAACGGAAACTTCAAAGTAAACGGTCACCGTTTAAAACACTACGTAGAAGACTTTCCCTCAACCGAGGAAGTCTATAACCACGAATCACCCTAATAGAATAGCAGGTATGAAAGAGTCAAGCTACTAGACTCGATAAACAAAGCGCTCTTGGGAGGCACCCCAAGCCTATCTTATATTTTCAGCCTTTATTTTTCTTTTACTTTTGTGTTTGATCTAATCCATTCTTATGCAGTACCTCGCCTCATGAAAGGCAAATGATTATGTTTAGACCATTAACCTTTTTGTTTTTTTTGCAGGATGAGTTCACAGTTAGCTGGAGCACGAGCCCCCAGTCAGAGACGCTCACGTGCCATGCATCACTCCCGGAGTTCATCACCGGGTAGTAGCATGAGGACCGTCAGGGGATCGCAGTCACCGCCCCCTCGATTGGATGAGATCTTGGCAGACTTGGTGGAGGTAAACGTTCAGGAGACATTCTTGTTACGTTCCATCCATACCAGGTTACCCTCGTCTCGCCAATCAGAGGGACAGACCGCAGGGACCTCCAGAGTACCCACCCATCATCATGGGGTGACTATCGCGGACCCTGCTATCACTTGGTCGATACTGAGAGCTCTCGAGGTCCAGCACACTGCCATCACTGAGATCCACACTGCTTTGGGCCTTCCCTCCATACCTGTGCGCCCCTTTCAGATGGGACCTGATACTGCTCCGCACACTCCACCGTGGGACCTATTCCCACCGTGGAACACGACTGCGCAGGACCACCCCACTCTTACGGACCCACTAGAGGAGGAGATCGCTGCATTAGATGCTTGGATTTATGATCCAGAGGATGGCACTGCATCTCCAGTCTATACCATCGAGGAGTCAGCATCTCCTACATCGGTCATTGAAAACACGATCTTTATGGATGATGACTTCACAGATTGGGAGGCGCTCTATGCTGATATGGATTAGCTATCATTAGTTATGTTATTTCTGTTTAGTATTAACGTGTATTGACATTTGTGTTTCCTGAAGGATATTTATTATGCAGAACTCGACGTAGGAATTATGGAACATGTTCATTTTAATGCGCCTGGTTCAGTTCCAGTGAATTCACACACTTGAATCTGGTCCATAAATCCAATGGCAACGCACGCAACAAAAGGAAGTATCTCTTCTAACCTTACTTTCCTTGATTAAACACACTAGAATTCTAAGTAAAACTGTAAGTGTGGGATTATGACTCACAAACAGAGAATGGCTTCGAAAATATTGACCCTCATTCAAAAATCTAAGTGTGGGATTAACCTAACTTAGAAATAGAACATTAGGGAGAATGTTCTTCTAAGTGTGGGATAGCAGTAGTATTCACTACTGAAGTGCAACATAGAATTTTGATCAATCTTTTAGCAAAACTCGGATTTTCAGCAAAATTTTCAAAATTTTGAATCGAGGAAAGTCCAAAAAGGGTAATTCTGGTCAACAAAAGTTCAAAGGTTTGGGAAATCGACAATGACGGGCAAAACTCTTTGTTAACTTTCAAACTAAGTTTCAAAACAAGCAATCGCATGACTAGGCATTAAACCACCAAAATGAGTGAGGAATCTTGAGCCATATAAAAGCATTCATCTTTAATGCTTCACTTTTCGATTGTGAGTGTGCCGATGTATGCCTTCTTAAGTTAGAACTTGTTCAAAGAATACATTTCGAGATTACAAAAATGAGCGTCATACGTGACGAAGGTGCAATTAGAGGATCTTGACATTTCCTAGGATAAAACCCTCTCACAAAAACCCCTGTTTTCAAAGCCTGACCCCGCCAATGCCCACTTTCGGCATTGAAGATCATTTAGAAAACCTGTTGAGCCTTAGCTTTCTCGTTTGACAAACTCACTTCAAAACCAATCCTTTCCTTATATCTCTTGGCCATAGCCTAAGTTTCTGCTATGTTAGAAGAATTACTGCGAAGAAACACATTGTTAGTAGGAATCCCCGAAGGATAAAAATATCATCCACAAAAAGGACTCCAAAGGAAAGCATAAACAAAGTTACCAGAAGAAACCAAAAGACTAAAAACCCAAGGATCATCTAAAGCCAAGGGAAAGGTTCTTCAAAAGAAGAAAAAGCTACGAAAAGGAGGCTCTCAAAGAGAGAAATCCAAAAGAGGTATCACTAAAACGTCAAAGATAAGTCATCACGGACAATTCTTAGGCTATATTGAAACTCCCAACTAAACCACCTACAAAACCCTTCTTCCATACACCATCTTCACCCTCTTGTGAATGTCTAGGGATAATTAGCACCGTCCTCATTTAAGTATTGTAGATTTGATTCTCGACCAAGCTCAGGATGACAGAAGAGCTGCATGACTGGCCCCTAAGTGAATAAGTGATAGGAAACCCGATACACTTGAGTGAATTGAGTGACCACATGTGAGGGCCCCAGTCATGTATATCTTACATCATGAAGATTGAAAAGAGAGCTTGTTAGAACCAGTAGTTTGGGGAAACATCAAAGGTTAAAACCTCATTTGGAATCTTTTTACCAGGCCTGCAGGAATCAAAGCTCTCCAGAATACGAAGACACCATTCCAGATTTTCACAACAGTTTTATTGAAGGTTTGCTTGAGGACAAGCAAAACTCTAAGTGTGGGATACTTGATATCGCGTAAAAAGTCACGTTTTTACCACCGCTATCTCTCTCATTTTGGAACTATATTTGGCATTTAGACTCAGATAAACACAAAAATCTATGAGAATCTGTCAAGAAGATCAAAATGAAGATGCACGAGAAAAATCAAGTAAAACGGACGAAAAACGAAGATTCCACGCACATTTGAAGATTCAAGACATCCGAAACAAGATTTAGAGACAAAGTACCCATCACCAAGATCCATCTTATCCGATGTTCGTTTTCAAAATACGAATCCAACAGAAGAATAATCAACAAAAACGGACGAAGAATGAAGATTCTACGTACGCCGAAAGTTTCAAACGATTCGCACGAGACATCTAAAGATCAGAGACACATCTCAAGGAATTCTTTTCATCAAAGACTTCGTTTTTGAAAAATGAATCCAACAAAAAAAGAATCGACGCAAACGGACGTATAACGAAGAAGATACGCACGAATCAAGAAACGAGCGAAAAGAAAGCGAACCGGGACGGGTGGCTGCCAGCCACCACCGGCCACCACCACACCACCGCCGGCCACCACTCCCTCATCCATTTCGCGTTTTATTGTCCTTGCCCGTACTCGCTTGGTACATGTGCTAGCACTTTACGCAACTTTAGGGTACACGTGCTAGACCTTTACGCACTTTAGGGTACATGTGCTAGCACCTTTAGCACCTTTTGCTAATGTGTTCCCTAAGTTGCTAAAATGCACCGGATTTCACCTATAAATAGGGTGCCCATGGTTCATTTGAAAGACATCTTAAAAAACACACCATACACCTTACACATCTCATTTCTTTTCTTTTTCATTCTTGTAAAATTAGTTGTAGTTCTTCCTTTAGGCTAGTTTAGCTAATTAGAATAGCTAATTAATTAACTAAGGAAGATTTGTACGGAGGTGCTCCGGAACGCGCTTTAGCTACGAGTTATTTGTACTTCTTTACAGGTTTTAATCTATCTTCCATATTTAGATATGTTTGTTCTTTATTTAATAAATTTAAATATGCATGCTAGAATTGCCATGATTAACTAGATAACTCAATTGTATGCTATGATAGTCATTTAGGAAGTGTTGAATATGCGATTATATTGTATGTTATGTGTAACACCCGGCAAATTAGGACTAGAATTAATGCCTAATTCTTTGTTAATACATGTAATTAGTTCTGTGTTAGGCTAATTTATGTATCGGATTATATATTAGTAAATATATACAACTTTGCGATTTGACTTAAATCGTACGCAATTTAAATAGAATGAAATTCTATTCGATTAATACGGACGTTGGTGAACAAATGTTTATATACTAAATAAAGCGATTATGCCCAAAATGCTATTTTCTAATGATTAGTAATTATCTCGTATCACTTGATTAAAGTTTACATGATTTAAAAACAAAAGTACTTAAATTTATTTAAACTATATCATATTTCAAACTATTAAGGATTTAAAGAAATAATTTAAGTAAATTATATAATAACAGGTGTGATTCAGAAATAATAAACATGCATAAATAAATATTTAACGCTTAAATGACGGAGAAAACGAACACCGCACGGAGCACAGCGCGTGGACTGAAAAATGGGGGCTTTCACCAAAACCCCCATCCTCCCCTTTTCTTTTCTCATTCTCCTAACTCACTCTCTCTCTCTTCTTCTATTTTCTTTCTTTTCTCTCTCTCACACCAAACAAATACCACCACCTAAATTCGCAAAATACTACAACTAAACGCACCCAGATCATTTCATTCCTTTGGAAGAAAACGTTCACCATCACACGATCTACAACTTCACCTTTCCTGATTTTCATTTCGGCATTTTGTAAGTTTCCGACAAATCCCGACATCTCTCGTTTTTGATCATTTTTACTAATTTATGGTTTAAATAGGCTTAATATGTTCATATGAGGGTTGGGTAAAAGAATCGGACTAAACGGAAACCCGAAAACATGTTTTTGGACCGAAATCCGTCGATCAGGCCGTTTCGCGAGCTGGGGTGTGTTCTTCCTGCGAACCGAGCCGAGCAGCGAGCCGAGCCGATAAGCGAATCGAGCCGAGCAGCGAACCGAACCGAGCAGCGAATCGAACCGGGCCGCGAATCGAACCGAGAGGCGAATCGAACCGAGCTGCGAATCGAACCAAACTTGCGAGCCGAACCGAGCCGAACGAGCCGAATCGAGCCGAACGAGCCGAACTGACCTGGTTTGCTAACTGAGTTTCTACTCAACGATCCGACATTTGCGTAACGACAACTACACTTTTTACGACGATAATTAACATACAAAAGTACATACTTTTACTAAACGTAAAACGAGACGAATAATAATAACACTTATGGATTATTATTACAAACCGTCACCAACGGACCGTACACTTTTACACAAGCGATAACGAACCAACATTTGGACACAATGGGTTGTATGAACAACTAGCCTAGATGTTCTTGCGAGACATCTACTTACTTGACATTACGTGTTTAGGCATTTGGAGGTTACGGGTTCAGAGAACCTACGGTTGATATTACTTACTCGTTTATTGATATAAACGCACTTGCAAAGACTCAGGTGAGTCTTACGGCCCCACTTTTACTGTTTTTCTTATTGGGGGAGATACATGCTACTGATTTTCCTTGAACACAAGTACTAAAACTGCTTACTATACCAAACGGAATTGCATGAGTTATTTACTTTCTACTGAAGTCTCTCCATCATATATCGTTAGTTATGTACTTAAGCGCGAACACTAGTTAATGGATCCATTAGGGAAATGACCCTCCCCGCCCGGGGTAGTAGCGCTACCATGAACCGTTATGTATAAACGGGCGACTATTATTCGTCACTTATGCTTGCTCAATTACGAGCATGTCACGGGAGCAAATTATTACTTACGGGTTAAGCTTCGATTATGAGCCTCATGGCAACGGTATAACTTGATTACTTTACTTTTGCGAGATTTGCAAATACTTGATATACGCCTACGGGCACTACTGATGAAATCTTGTGTTTAAACTGATTATTTACTGATAAACCTGTGAGATTCACCAACCTTTTGGTTGACCCTTTTTAGCATGTATTCTCAGGTACACTTACGGAGTAGGATCACTCCAGGATTACTAGCTAGAGTCGCATGATTTCCAAACTGCATTTAACGGAGATTCTTTGGCATTATCTTTTGTAACTATGGTTATGTAATAGAATCTCCCGCCACATACGCGGACTCTAGGCTTACATATTTTTGTAAAGAAAACTATATGTTTTCAAACGATTTAATTATGAAATGTAATTATTTTACAAAACGTCTCATTTAGAGGTCGTTTGCTGTATATCTTGTGCTTTGTATATTGATTAGTAACACCCAAGTATGCTTCCGCAAATCACTAAATTTGGGGGTGTTACAGATTGGTATCAGAGCCTAAGGTTATAGTGAACTAGGTTGCATTTAGTGGGCCTAGACTATGACCATTAGGCAGTATTCCCTTACTAGGCATGATTGGTTCAGGAATTACATCATACGACCTTAATTTAACATAGCCTGATCAACTATGTACAATTAAGGAAAGATGATGTGAGGTCTGAAATGGTTGTGTCGAACAGGAATGCGTTAGTTGACTCTGACCACGAGAGAACCGGACCATTACTTGATACGTGCTAGACTTTAGGCTGGATATTATATGCCTATATATATTAGCCTCGTCTTACTTACACTCTGCCACAGGAATGGCAAACACACCACCTAATCCGTCACACTCTCACCCACATGGGTCACGAAACCCACGTGTAGCCAGGAGGAACACAAGGTCACCTCGAACCAGCCCCTATCCTGTTCATAACTTTCAGGACTCGGCACATCTCACAGTGCCAGTGTTGACTACCCAACTCCGCCGTCAGGAACAAAGGCTCGAACATCTCGAACGAGAACAACACCGGATGACCTACCTACTTCGCCAAGCGCTGGATCACATAGCCCAACTCCAGCAAGAACAAGAGGATACAAACCTCTCTGTAAGCATAATTCAGGATTCAATGACCGCCGCACTAGGTGCGGATGAACTCGTAAGAAACCGACTAGAGGAGTGTGAACAGCGTTCACAGGAGACTGAAGATCACTCTCGAGCACTAGTACAACGATTGGCCTTGGTCGAAGATAACGCCAGACAAGCCAACAGACTAGCAGAAACCGTAGACCGCCTCGTCGCACTAATGGAGCAGATTAATCTGCATCAAGATTAGATCAGTCTGTAATTTGTAACCAGTCAACTATCTAATTAGAACCTATGTAATTCAACCGGATGTAACAATTCCCGGTACTTTTGTACTACCACTACTCTGTAATCTTTTGAAAACCAGTACTTTGTATCCAACTTTTATTTAATGGAATGTGATTATCACCTCGTACTGTTATTGTATATCTCATTATACACACTTGTGATATATCATCAAATTTCAGGCAATTATCTTATTCCACTTTCCTTGTGCTTTTCTTGATCAGCAGCATGCCTCCTCGTCGTCAGATCACCCTTACTGAAGTCGAAGTTGCGGGCCTGATTGCCCGTAGTGTGGCCCAAGCTCTAGCTACCCGGACCTCGACTCTCGGTAGTGAAGACACCGCTAACAATGGACCACAGCCGAAGCCCTGCTCATATAAGGACTTCCAAAACTGCAAACCGCTGAACTTTGCAGGTACTAAGGGAGCGATCGGCCTAATACGCTGGATCGAGAAAGTTGAATCGGTATTTCTTATCTGCAACTGTGCGGAGGGGGACAAGGTTAAGTTCTCTGTTAGTACTCTTACTAACACCGCACTCACTTGGTGGAACACCTATGCCCAAACTGTGGGCGTTGCAAATGCTTACAAACTCCCGTGGGAGGAGTTGAAGGAGATGTTGAGGGGTGAGTATTGCCCCAGGGATGAATTGAAACAATTGGAGTTGGAATTCTGGAACCACAAGATGCAAGGTGATGATATCACCGGTTACACCAACCGTTTCCACCAACTGGCACTTCTGTGCCCAACCATGGTCGATCCTGAGTACAAGAGGATCGAGAAATACGTTGATGGACTGCCCGAGAAACTCCAGGACCTGGTGACTTCATCCAAACCAGGTACTATCCAGAACGCCATCCGTATGGCCCATGAACTTACGGCAAACGCTGTCCGCCGTAACACAACCTCAGCCCCACCTGCAAACAACAAACGAAAGTGGGAAGGAAACCCCAACTCATCCAACCAAATCACCAACCGAAGACCCGAGCCTATTAGGGCTTATTCATCCGGCTCTTCAGAAAAGAAAGGGTACAGTGGAAGCAAGCCCTACTGCCCCAAATGCAATCGTCACCACGACGGTTCCTGCCCTTGCACAAACTGCAAACGTTTTGGGCATCTGGCCAAGGATTGTCGAAACACCAGTGCCCCGAAGACTTGTTATGGGTGCGGAAGTCCTGGGCATTTTCAGAATAATTGCCCTAAGCAGAAAAACAACAACAACAACAACAACAACAAGCGGAACAACAACTCTGCTCGCAGCAGAGCATTTGTCATCAAAGCTGGGGAAGCTAGGGAAGACCCGAATGTTGTAACGGGTACGTTTCTTCTCAACGATCTTACTGCTTCAGTATTATTTGATACCGGTGCTGATAAAAGTTTCATATCTGATGAGTTTTGTCCACTACTTGATATCACCCCCGCGGCCTTAGATGTTAAGTACACAGTAGAACTTGCAAATGGTAAACTTTTAGAAACCGATAGTGTGATACCTAATTGCACTTTAAACTTAGCCGACGAAATCTTTTCAATCGATCTAATGCCTGTTGAACTGGGAAGTTTCGATGTCATCGTGGGTATGGACTGGTTGTCCAAGCACCGGGCCGAAATTGTGTGCCATTATAAAATCGTCCGAATTCCTCTCGCCGCCGGTAGTACCTTGGTCATACAGGGGGAGACCGGTGGGTCGAGACTAAACTTAATCTCCTGTTTAAAAACCCGAAAATTTCTGAGAAAGGGTTACCCAGCAATACTCGCGCACATCACGGAGAAAAAGTCGGAGGAGAAGCGACTTGAAGATGTGCCAATCGTTAGAGACTTTCCCGAAGTCTTTCCAGAAGAACTACCTGGTTTACCTCCACCTAGACAGGTCGAGTTCTCGATTGATCTCGTGCCGGATGCCGCACCGGTGGCCCGAGCACCGTACCGCCTAGCCCCATCCGAACTTCAGGAGTTGTCTACTCAGTTACAGGAGCTCCTGGATAGAGGATTCATCAGACCGAGTTCCTCACCTTGGGGAGCTCCGGTCTTGTTCGTCAAAAAGAAAGACGGTTCATTTCGAATGTGTATTGACTATCGAGAGTTGAACAAACTAACCGTCAAGAACCGATACCCACTTCCTCGAATCGATGATCTGTTCGATCAACTTCAAGGATCAAGCTGTTATTCAAAGATTGATCTTCGATCAGGTTATCATCAATTGCGTGTTCGCGATACTGACATTCCAAAAACCGCCTTCAGAACCCGTTACGGGCACTATGAATTCCAAGTGATGCCCTTTGGTTTAACCAATGCACCGGCTGTATTCATGGACCTTATGAATCGGGTGTGCAAACCGTACCTCGACAAGTTTGTCATTGTTTTTATCGATGACATCCTTATTTATTCGCGCAACGAATAGGAACACGCACAACATCTCAGAACCATTCTAGAACTACTCAGACACGAGGAGCTTTACGCCAAATTCTCTAAGTGTGAGTTCTGGATAAAAACCGTTCAATTCCTTGGACACGTGATTGATAATCAGGGAATTCATGTAGACCCGACAAAAATCGAGGCAATCAAGAACTGGCAAGCACCAACCACTCCTACCGAGGTACGCCAATTCTTGGGATTAGCCGGTTACTACCGCCGTTTCATCGAAAACTTTTCAAAAATTGCCAAACCCCTCACGGTGCTGACTCAGAAGGAAAAGAAATTCGATTGGACCGATAAACAGGAGTCGGCATTTCAGCTGTTGAAATTCAAGCTTTGCAGTGCACCCATTCTATCTCTACCCGAAGGCACCGATGACTTCGTGGTATACTGCGATGCTTCTCACCAAGGTCTCGGTTGCGTGCTGATGCAACGAGACAAGGTCATTGCTTACGCCTCCCGACAACTTAAAGTTCACGAGAAAAACTACACAACTCACGACCTCGAGCTAGGGGCCGTGGTATTCGCCTTAAAAATCTGGAGACATTATCTTTATGGTACCCGCAGCACTATATTCACCGACCACAAAAGTCTCCAACACATTTTCAACCAGAAAGATCTTAACATGAGGCAACGTAGATGGGTTGAATTACTCACCGATTACGACTGTGAGATCAAATATCATCCGGGGAAAGCAAACGTGGTTGCTCATGCTCTCAGTCGTAAGGAACGAACAAAACCACTCCGAGTCCGGGCACTCAGTATTACCATTCATAACGATCTCACCACCCAAATACATCTTGCCCAACTCGAAGCCCTGAAACCCGATAACTTCAAGAACGAGGCCTTGCGAGGCATGGATAAACAATTCGAGATCAGACCCAACGGAGTTAGGTATTTCTCTAACCGAATCTGGTTGCCTAATTTCGGAAACCTGCGGGACTTGGTGATGGATGAAGCTCACAAGTCCAAATATTCTATCCACCCGGGATCCGACAAAATGTATCACGGCATCAAGGAGTTTTACTGGTGGCCGAATATGAAAGCTGACATTTCTTTGTACGTCAGCAAATGCTTAACTTGTTGCAAGGTCAAGGCCGAGCACCAAAGACCTTCCGGATTGCTCCAACAACCTGAAATTCCTCAATGGAAATGGGAGCAAATTTCCATGGATTTCATAACCAAACTACCTAAATCGGCTAGCGGTTGCGATACCATTTGGGTGATCGTCGATCGGCTCACCAAATCGGCTCATTTCTTGGCAATCAGAGAAACCGACAAAATGGAACGCCTTACACAAATCTACATCAAAGAAATCATTTGCCAACTTGGTGTCCCTATCTCGATTATCTCTGACAGGGATGCTCGATTCACATCTCGCTTCTGGCAATCACTCCAAAAATCACTGGGTACCCGTCTCGATATGAGTACCGCGTACCATCCTCAGACCGATGGCCAGAGCGAACGAACTATTCAGACACTGGAAGACATGCTACGAGCCTGCGTAGTTGATTTCGGTACAAATTGGGAAAGACATCTACCGTTGTGCGAGTTCTCGTACAACAACAGCTATCACGCCAGCATAAAGGCTGCACCTTTTGAGGCACTGTACGGTCGTAAGTGCCGATCACCGATCTGTTGGACTGAAGTGGGAGATAGTCAACTCACTGGTCCTGAACTCATACATGAAACCACCGAGAAAATTGTTGAAATCCAGAACAGACTTAAAGCCGCACGTGATCGTCAGAAAAGTTACGCTGACGTGAGACGCAAACCACTCGAGTTCCAGGTTGGGGACCGAGTACTCTTGAAAGTATCGCCTTGGAAAGGCGTAATCCGATTCGGCAAACGCGGAAAGTTAAACCCCAGGTACATTGGGCCTTTCGAGATCCTCGAGAGGATAGGTCCAGTGGCATATCGACTGCAGCTGCCCTCTGAACTCAGCAGCGTGCACCCTACCTTCCACATTTCTAACTTAAAGAAATGTCTGTCTGACGAGACACTTATTATACCACTTGACGAGATTCGCATCGATGACAAACTTCACTTCGTGGAAGAACCCGCCGAAATTATGGACCGTGAGGTCAAACAACTGAAACAAAGTCGTATTCCCATCGTCAAGGTCAGGTGGAATTCGCGACGTGGGTCGGAATTCACTTGGGAACGGGAAGACCAAATGCAACTCAAGTATCCTCACTTATTCACTGATTCTACCCCGAACGCGACTTCGACTTAAATTTCGGGACGAAATTCTTTTAACAGGGGGAGAATGTAACACCCGGCAAATTAGGACTAGAATTAGTGCCTAATTCTTTGTTAATACATGTAATTAGTTCTGTCTTAGGCTAATTTATGTATCGGATTATATATTAGTAAATATATACAACTTTGCGATTTGACTTAAATCGTACGCAATTTAAATAGAATGAAATTCTATTCGATTAATACGGACGTTGGTGAACAAATGTTTATATACTAAATAAAGCGATTATGCCCAAAATGCTATTTTCTAATGATTAGTAATTATCTCGTATCACTTGATTAAAGTTTACATGATTTAAAAACAAAAGTACTTAAATTTATTTAAACTATATCATATTTCAAACTATTAAGGATTTAAAGAAATAATTTAAGTAAATTATATAATAACAGGTGTGATTCAGAAATAATAAACATGCATAAATAAATATTTAACGCTTAAATGACGGAGAAAACGAACACCGCACGGAGCACAGCGCGTGGACTGAAAAATGGGGGCTTTCACCAAAACCCCCATCCTCCCCTTTTCTTTTCTCATTCTCCTAACTCACTCTCTCTCTCTTCTTCTATTTTCTTTCTTTTCTCTCTCTCACACCAAACAAATACCACCACCTAAATTCGCAAAATACTACAACTAAACGCACCCAGATCATTTCATTCCTTTGGAAGAAAACGTTCACCATCACACGATCTACAACTTCACCTTTCCTGATTTTCATTTCGGCATTTTGTAAGTTTCCGACAAATCCCGACATCTCTCGTTTTTGATCATTTTTACTAATTTATGGTTTAAATAGGCTTAATATGTTCATATGAGGGTTGGGTAAAAGAATCGGACTAAACGGAAACCCGAAAACATGTTTTTGGACCGAAATCCGTCGATCAGCCGTTTCGCGAGCTGGGGTGTGTTCTTCCTGCGAACCGAGCCGAGCAGCGAGCCGAGCCGATAAGCGAATCGAGCCGAGCAGCGAACCGAACCGAGCAGCAAATCGAACCGGGCGTCGAATCGAACCGAGCTGCGAATCGAACCAAACTTGCGAGCCGAACCAAACTTGCGAGCCGAACCGAGCCGAACGAGCCGAATCGAGCCGAACGAGCCGAACTGACCTGGTTTGCTAACTGAGTTTCTACTCAACGATCCGACATTTGCGTAACGACAACTACACTTTTTACGACGATAATTAACATACAAAAGTACATACTTTTACTAAACGTAAAACGAGACGAATAATAATAACACTTATGGATTATTATTACAAACCGTCACCAACGGACCGTACACTTTTACACAAGCGATAACGAACCAACATTTGGACACAATGGGTTGTATGAACAACTAGCCTAGATGTTCTTGCGAGACATCTACTTACTTGACATTACGTGTTTAGGCATTTGGAGGTTACGGGTTCAGAGAACCTACGGTTGATATTACTTACTCGTTTATTGATATAAACGCACTTGCAAAGACTCAGGTGAGTCTTACGGCCCCACTTTTACTGTTTTTCTTATTGGGGGAGATACATGCTACTGATTTTCCTTGAACACAAGTACTAAAACTGCTTACTATACCAAACGGAATTGCATGAGTTATTTACTTTCTACTGAAGTCTCTCCATCATATATCGTTAGTTATGTACTTAAGCGCGAACACTAGTTAATGGATCCATTAGGGAAATGACCCTCCCCGCCCGGGGTAGTAGCGCTACCACGAACCGTTATGTATAAACGGGCGACTATTATTCGTCACTTATGCTTGCTCAATTACGAGCATGCCACGGGAGCAAATTATTACTTACGGGTTAAGCTTCGATTATGAGCCTCATGGCAACGGTATAACTTGATTACTTTACTTTTGCGAGATTTGCAAATACTTGATATACGCCTACGGGCACTACTGATGAAATCTTGTGTTTAAACTGATTATTTACTGATAAACTTGTGAGATTCACCAACCTTTTGGTTGACCCTTTTTAGCATGTATTCTCAGGTACACTTACGGAGTAGGATCACTCCAGGATTACTAGCTAGAGTCGCATGATTTCCAAACTGCATTTAACGGAGATTCTTTGGCATTATCTTTTGTAACTATGGTTATGTAATAGAATCTCCCGCCACATACGCGGACTCTAGGCTTACATATTTTTGTAAAGAAAACTATATGTTTTCAAACGATTTAATTATGAAATGTAATTATTTTACAAAACGTCTCATTTAGAGGTCGTTTGCTGTATATCTTGTGCTTTGTATATTGATTAGTAACACCCAAGTATGCTTCCGCAAATCACTAAATTTGGGGGTGTTACATTATGAGACTGATGATGGTTTATATTACAAATAGATATAGGAATTAAATCTTTATCGTTTATCTGCCCAACTCATGTTGTGACTAAAACCTTATCCAAAAATGAACGTAGCTAACTCATAGGATATATGTCACTTAGTTATACTATGTTAGATTGAATCATTGAGCTCGGCATGGCCGGTGTTCTCTAGACCAAAATAGGATCCAAGAGACACGGAATATGGGAATAGAGGTAGATTAAGATTAAATTCGTATAGACGATATTCTTGAGACAACTTTCGGAATATCCTCGACTTAAATAATACTTTTGCATGTTTATATTGAACTATTGCTTTGATCGTCTTATTGCATGTTCTTGTTTGATTGTTGCCTTAGGATTTGTTTTGGTCAAAAATTACTAAAGCAATTAAGTGATCAAAAATCAGTTTGTGAGGTCAGGTGTAAAATTACTATCAAGATAATTACGCTTTTACACGATTATCTCTATTAGTAAGTCAATATTTTGTGTTAAAAAGATTGATTAAATCTGTGGATCCTTGTCGAGCAAACGTTTTAATATCAAAGCTCAAGAACAGATTGAAGAAAGTGTTATTTTGACAATGAAAAGATCAGTAATATGCAAGTTAAACAATGAAAATATGAAATAAGTGCAATTGACACGATATGAACTGGAAGTAAATAAAAATGACTCGATGATATACGAGGAAAGCCCTTGATCAAGGTTGATCGCTGGCACAAAACCTCGGGAAGGATCAAACGATCCTTGCCTTTGTTAATCTTATTAAAATGAAAGTAAATGATTACAAACTAAGAGCGCAAGGATGATCGGCTAAGTGAATTTGTGTGTGATTTTAGCTAGGTGTTGATGAAATGATCATGAACGAGAATGATAGCAGAGTGTGTGAGTGTTTACAGGTGAAAAATAGCAAGTATTCGTTAACCTAAATGATCATCCGAGCCTCGCTTAAATACTAAGAGTGTATAACAATAATTCCGAGAAATCAGGGATCCTCCAAGGAATGATGAAGACTCCCAACGTCTCTTTTGACTTCATTTTACACGTGCTGGCATCTTAGTCTTCATAAAATCGTATCAAGAGCTCGCCACATAATCAGTAGTACAGTTCAGTTGACGCGTCCTCCCAAGACCTGGTCAATACTTAAGAAAATAAACGTGTTATATAGTTCACGATCCTGAACTAAGATAAATCCAGGATCCTGAGCTATGTGTACTCCGAGATTGATCATAGGATCCTTAAATAAATATCTTCCCGGTCCAGAATCCTGCATAATTGTGTTAGATAAATATATCCTGAATAGGATCCTGCAAGACAAATAATAAAGATACTCCCAGGATCCTCCGTAATATCCGTGATCCTGAATGCAGACTTATAAATCATCAATATCCTTTGATACGAATAATAAATGTAAACAACTTCCATACCTGAGTAATAGTATTATGAAGCTGGTAAGGATCCTGCAAATTTAGATAAAAATCTACCCACAACAATTGCCCCCGAAGTTATAACGTTTATAAGGATCCTTAACGTTGTAACTTCCCGCTTAAATCGAGTTAGGTAGTTGCACGGATAACTGTGCCTGGATACTTATAGCTATCCTGACGCACATCATATCACACTTAACTTCCACTCCGTCTTCTTCTCCACACTTTTTCAGGTATTACCTTTCTCTCTTCTTTTTCGTTTTTCGTTAATTATGAAACCTGTAACTAGAAGTGACCTTCCTGAATTTACCGATCAGAAAATGATCTCCGATCCTATCCCCTCTTCATTATCCGGTCCTGACTTAGAAAAACTTAAGAGCGCTTTCCCCAGAAACGCCATTTTCCGACCTCATGATCCTAGTCTCCATGCTGATCATCGATCGGATCGATGGATATGCTTCCCTGAATTTCCCTTTACTTTAGGACTCAGATATCCATTCCCGGAGATTTTTAGCGATTTCTTCGGCATGACAGGGTTATGCTATTCGCAAGCAATGCCTATGATTTGGCGCACCCTTTTCGTCATTCATTCCGTCAATGAATCTCATCATACTCAGCTTGGAATTCCTGAAGTAGCCCAAACCTACCATCTTCGATCACACGGTTCGAATTACTTTCTATTTAAAATCAAGCCCAAACGTAAACACCTCGTCCTTTGCGCCACTCAGAACAATCCTAACTGGAAGGAGAGATTCTTCTTCGTTGATCGCAGATCTCTTCCTGACGAAGAATTGATCCCCACTTTTTGGCTCACAAAGGGTAGGGTCAGAATTACCTTAGGATTCAACTTTACATGTATCTCTATCTCTAATTTGTTTAGTTTCTCTCGCAGCTGTCTTTGAAAATTTGGCTCCTCCTCTTTCTAACACATAGGAGTTGATTCAGAAGTTCCTACAAGTTCCCGAGAGCGTCAGGACATTTTCATCTCCTTCTTTATCAGAAATCATGAAGACTGAGAAAATTACTCCTACTTCAGCAGGTAAATTTCAAATCCCATTCTTAGAAATGCTTATCTCTTATTTATGTAACAATTTTACCCTTCTATAAGCAGCATCCTATTTCTCCTTATCGGATATTGACGATGAGGATATACCGATCAAAGTGGAGAAATCAGCCCCTGAATCCAGTAAGGCAAAAAACACTAACCCTCGCACCAGGTCAACTGTCAAGAAAAGGAAAGCTGTTATTTCTGAGGATCCTGACGAGCCCATTCTGGACTTTGAGCAGGTATATTCCATTTAGCCTATTTAATCCTGCAATCAAACTCTTTTTTCTGCATATTTATTAGCATTTGTTCAGGCTATGGAACAGGCCACAACACGCTATAAAGAAAAAGAAGAGACGATCGAGAGCATGAAGAAGTCAGCTGCTGTTGCTGCGGAATCTGCCGCTCAAAAGATAGCCTCCTTGAAGAAAGAGGTTAAGGATGCCGAGGCTTATGCTGCTCAGAAGGAAATCGATGCCCAGAAAAAATTGATGAAGAGCGAGAGGTTATGATTGCTGTTGTTAAGAAGGATGCAGCCGCTGTTGTGCTCAAGGCCAGGATCCTCATGGCATCTGAAGCCAGTGCCAAACGTTTGGACACATCTTTCTGGAACCTTGAAGCTTGGAAAGAGAACCTGGCAAAGCTAAAAAGTGAGAATCCATAAATGGGGGACCTCTTGGACGGCAGCAGTGGCAAGGCTCTCAAACCATCAACCAATAAGGCTTCTAAAGTGTCTCCTAAAAAAAACAGCAATCCAGGTTGATGATGTGGAGATGGATGATCCTGAACCAATGAAGGAGATTCCGGAGGAATGCACACCTGCGGAAGAAAGAAACACAATGGGCGAGGAAGGCAAATGACTAGCCAAAGCCCATATTCCACTTTCAAGTATTTTATATTCATGGTCTGTGGTAACAAACAATTTAATAAGGGGTGAGGTTGAACTGGAATGGTCAACCATGGTTGTGTCGAATGTGGTTCATGTTGGCCACAAGACAATTTTAATTTCCTGCTTTTCTTTTGAACCTTAATCTTAGGATTGTACAATCCTTAGATCTTTTGCTGTTAATAATATTAGGATATTATCTACATCTTGTGTCTTCAGGACACTGAGGAGATTCCCTCAGTATTCATATATATGTTTGCTTAGAAACAGGATCCCGGGGAGATTCCCTCAGAATACATCCAGGATAATGAGAAGATTTTCTCAACATTATAAGCTTTAAAGATCCTTAACTGGATCTGAGATAATTACAGAATAGGCATCCTCAGATTCAAGGATCCTTAATCGTATTTCATATAAACCTGGATTTAGGATCCTGAGATTTCGAGATCCTAAAATAAACTGTTGATAATGAGGAACTCCCAACGAGTAATTCCTGTAACATACAAATGTTAATAATTTGTCAAATAATTGTGAAAACAATTTGTTTTTTCAAAAATGTTGTGATCTTAAAAAGATTTTCCGATCCTTAGATCAAAACAGCTTTTGATAATCATGAAAACATTAGAGCTAATAAAGTTTTTTATTAGACTTAACCAATGAAAATTTTGATAATGTGAATACATTATAACCATTGGATAGCTTATGAAAACTATAAAAGTGACATGTAAATGCCAAACCATTAAGTAATGTGAAAACATTACAAACCGTTCGATTCTTGGGCTACGCCATTTGAGACATGAAAGTGCCTAACCAATTGGTAATGTGAAAACATTACAAACCTTAGAGTGACGTGAAAACTACAAAAACCTTAGATCGATACGTATAGTGCACATCAGTATCGACATTCGTTAGCGCTTGATCTATAGGCCAACGGAAATGAAGTTGTCGGGTACCAGAGGCATCACCGATTCCCTAACCATGGCACTATAATCAAACATCGTGCGCACCCGGCGAGGTGTCAAAACCCTTTTCGTAGAGAGGTGTTTATCCGTACGGAAACCTCTAAACCTTAGAGAATCGCTGGGATCCTTAACGGAGGAGAGGTGGCCAACCCCTAATCTTCATTCCATGATCCTTAAGTATATGAACTACAACAAATACAAAATCTTGGGTAAAGGTGGGTGTTAGTTTGCCTAACACCCCTCCGATGCTTAAGTCAGTAGGGTATTCAATGAGAATAATAATCACAATTAACTTTCATGCATATATATATAATTATAATACACACATACATATATAGTAAAAAGTAGTAAAATCAATGAAAAGTTAAGGATCACAGGAGTACCTTTTATGTCGTATAAAAACATTCAACTTACACATGATAGAGCTTCAAATGAATGGCATTCCAGGGTCTCGGAAGTAGTTCACCATCCATATTGGCCAACCAATATGCCCCCTTTCCAGCATCCGAATCTACCAAATATGGACCTTCCCACTTTGGTGCTAGCTTTCCTTCTGCAGGATTCTTAGTATTCTGAAATACTTTCCTTAATACCAAATCTCCTACTCGAAACCTTCTTATCCTGACATTCTTGTTATAGGATCTTGAAATTCTCTGTTGGTATGCTGCAATCCTGAATTTAGCATGATCCCTTAATTCATCCACAGTGTCCAGATCCTGAATCAACGCTTCCTTGTTTGCTTCCAAGGTCTGCATCCGGGATCTTGTCGTTGGGATTACCATCTCTGTTGGGATCATAGCTTCGGATCCAAACACCAAAGCAAAAGGAGTTTGCTTAGTTGCCTCCTTTTCTGTGGTCCTATCAGCCCATAAAACAAAAGGTAATTCTTCAGCCCATCTTCCTTTCTTAGCATCCAGCCTCTTCTTCAGATTGTTGATTATAATTTTATTGCTAGATTCTGCTTGTCCATTGGCTTGAGGATGGACTGGAGTTGAAGTTATCATCTTGTTTCCCCAACTTTCACAAAACTTAGTTGTTCTTCTTCCAATAAATTGAGATCCATTATCACACACTATTTCTGCCGGGATCCCAAACCTTGTGAGGATATTTCTCTTGATGAATGAGATAACATCTTTTTCCTTTACTTGAACAAATGCTTCAGCTTCAATCCATTTTGAAAAATAATCCATCATTGCAAGCATAAACACTTTTCCTCCTGGAGCAACTGGTAGTTTTCCAATAATATCCATTCCCCATTTCATAAACGGCCATGGTGAGATAATCGGATGCATCGGTTCTGCTGGTTGATGATGGATGTTTCTGTATCTTTGACAAGCATCACATTTGCGAGCAAAATCCATGGAATCCTTCTTCATAGTGGGCCAGAAGTATCCTATCCTTAAAACTTTTGAAAATAATGCTCTGCCCCCAGAATGATTCCCACAATCGCCTTCATGTATATCCTTGAGAACCGCTTTTGCTTCAGGATCCTCAAGGCATCGCAATAATGGTCCTGCAAGTGATTTTTTATACAATATACCATTTTCAATAGTAAAACGGGATACCTTTAATCTGAAGGCTTTAGGATTATTTTCATCCTTAGGGATCACATCGTGTTGTATATATTCCATGATCGGCTGCATCCATGATCCTGACTTGCCCCCAGAACCTGATGCATTCGATTTGTCTCCAGGCTGAGGATCCTCAATGTCACACACTTGCTCTTCATTGTGATCCTTATTAGCGATGGCAGGCGCTGCAATATGGATAATTGGTATTTTGACATCCGGTGGGATCCTTAGACTTGATCCTAGATTAGCCAAAGCATCCGCTTCAGTGTTGTCCTCTCGTGGTACCTGTTGAATGTCGAAGATCTCGAAGCCACCTGCAAGATCCTTAACAATCTCCAAATACGCAGCTAATCTTTCTACTTTTACAGTATAAGATCCATTATAGTGATTAGCAATTAATAATGAATCAAATACATATTTAAGTATTTTATTCCAATATCCTTAGCTAATTGTAATCCCGCAATTAATGCTTCATACTCTGCCTCATTATTTGTAGCTTGAAATTCACATCTTATGGCTTGAGGCATGATATCACCTTGAGGTGATTTTAATACAATTCCTAATCCAGTCCCTTTTACATTAGAAGCACCATCAGTATATAATGTCCATCTTTCACTTATTTGATTTAGTTCTTGCACTTCTAAATCTACATCATTTTGGAGATCACTAGTAAAGTCAGCAATAAAATCCGCTAAAGCTTGAGATTTAATTGCATTCCTAGGTTCATAAATTAAATTATAAGCACTTAATTTTACAGACCATTTAGCTAAACGTCCTGACATTTCTGGTTTCCTCAAAATGTTTTTAATAGGATAATTGGTTCTTACATGTATCGGGTGCGTCTCAAAATAATGCCTAAGTTTAGTTGATGCCATGACTAATGCAAGTATAAGTTTTTCGAGATGAGAATACCTGGTTTCAGCATCTAATAGGCTTTTACTTACATAGTAAACAGGATGTTGTTGCCCTTCATGATCCTTCACCAGCACCGCACTCACAGCATTTATGGATACCGATAAATAGAGAAACAGTGGTTCACCATTCTCAGTCTTCATCAATAAAGGAGCTGATGACAAATATTCCTTCAATTCTCGAAATGCAGCTTCATGCCTTTCTCCCCACTCAAATTTTTTGTTCTTTTTGAGGATATCATAGAATTCCTTGCATCTGTCTGAGGATCTTGAAATAAAACGGTTCAGAGCTGCTATCCTTCCCGTTATCCTTTGTATATCCTTTGGGCTTGACGGGGACTTTAGATTAAGAGTGGCTTTGATCTGTTATGGGCTAGCTTCTATCCCTCTCTTGGTCACCATGTATCCCAAGAACTTTCCTGCCCCCACTCCAAAGTACATTTAGCAGGATTGAGCTTCATGTTATACTGATCTAGAATGTCAAAGGCCACCTTAAGATCCTAAAGATGATCCTCAATTTTCTTTGACTTTACTACCATGTCGTCGATGTATACTTCCATTGTGCTTCCCAATTGGTCTTTGAACATCATGTTGACTAGCCTTTGGTATGTTGCACCTGCATTTTTAAGACCAAAAGGCATAGCAACATAACAATAAATACCTGTGGGGGTTATGAAGGCTGTGCCTTCCTGGTCTGAAGGTTCCATCTGAATTTGTTGAAATCCTGAAGAAGCATCCATAAAAGTTAGGATCTCGTGCACAGCCGTAGCATCCACCATTGAATCTATATGGGGCAATGGAAAAGGATCCTTCGGGCAGGCTTTGTTGAGATCCGTATAGTCCACACACACTCTCCATTTCCCATTCTTCTTTTGTACCACCACCACGTTTGCCAACCATCTTGGAAACTTTACTTCCCTTATCATGCCAGCAGCAAGTAGTCTTTCAACATCAGCCTGGATAATAGCATTCCTTTCCGGTGCAAATTTTCTTCTCTTTTGTTGAACCGGCCTGAAACTATTATCAATTCCAAGTTTATGAGTTATGATATCCTTAGATATACCTGTCATATCCTCTGGTCTCCAGGCAAAAGTCGATTTCCTTTGATTCAAGAACTTCATCAGATCCTGTTCAAGATCCTCTGGGACGCTTGATCCTATAAGCACCTTTTCTTCAGGATCCTTCGAGCTCAGCGGCACTTCTTTGACATCCTGCTCCTTTGAATCCAGGACATCCCATGCCTTGTTCTTTAATTGCTATGCTGATGGAGGCTTGGCAGTAGATTTCATTGACGTTGTATAACAATCCTCTGCTTCTTGTTGATCACTGCTGATCTTGACCACCCCCCATGGGGTTGGTAATTTGACGCATTGATGGTACGTCGAGGGTACCGCTTTCATATCATGCAACCATGGTCTTCCCAGGATAATGTTATAGCTCGAAAAACAATCCATAACACAGAACTTTTGAACAGAGTTTACCTCTTCAATGTAGATTGGCAATTTTATATCACCAACTGTATTTTTTGCTTCTCCGCTGAATCCTACCAATACGGTGAATCTCGAAGTGATTTCTGATACTAGGATACCCATCCTTTTCAAAGTCTCCAGACGAATGATGTTGACTGAGCTTCCTCCATCGATCAGGATCCTTCACACAAAGTGATTGGCAACATAAAGAGTAATAACCAAACCATCATGGTGAGGGTCCTGAACATCTTGCAATTCAACCTCATCAAATGCTATGACCTTCTCGTCTTTCTTCATGGAAGTCCTTGTAGGTTTATATGGCTTTTTTGACTTTGATTCCCTTGCGTGCCTCTTCGCTGCAGAATAAGAAGTGCCACATATATCAGAGCCACCAGAAATAAAATTGATTACCCTGGCGTCCGAAGGTGGGGATCCTGCTCCAGTTAGGATCCTGCGATTATCCCGAGACTCAGGATCCTGAACTCTGTCATGATCCTTCGCGTGATCCTTCTTTTTCCCAAGCAGATCCTTCAAGTATCCTTTGTTGAGAAGATGACTGATTTCCTTTCGGAGAGCTATGCAATTCTCAGTTGTGTGGCCGAAATCTTCATGATAGGCACACCATTTTGATTTATCCTTCCACACATATGACTTGTCATTCTTCTTTGGCCATCTTGCCTTGTCTCCAAGATCCTTCATGGCACACAATATATCTGTTGTGTCTACAGAAAAATTATAATCAGTTATTTTAGGATATTCTTCGTCATCTTCGTCAACAGCATTCACACGACGATCCTCATTTCTGGTATATGGTTTGTTCCGGTTTGATCTGAATGAGGACGAGTCTGACTTCCTGTTAGGTCTATCGTATGCTGATTGAGTATCCACCCTCTTCTGTATCATTGCATCTTCTTCCAATCTAATAAACCTCAAAGCCCTATTTCTAACTTCATCGAGGTTCCTGCAAGGATTCATAACAAGATCCTCATAAAATGGGGAATCCCTTTTGATTCCCATTTTAAAGGCTTGTACGGCAGTAGGCATATCCAAGTTAGGTATGTTCAAGGATTCTCTCCCGAATCTCCCTACAAAATCTCGAAGAGACTCGTTAGCTTTTTGGACAATTCTATATAGATCAGTCGTTAATTTTTCAAATGTTCTACTGCAAGAGAATTGATTATTAAATAAATTAACCAAATGAGCAAATGAAGTAATAGAGTAAGGAGGACCGTTCAATAGCCATTTTAGTGCGGATCCTGTAAAAGTAGAACCAAAGCCCTTGCATAAACATGCTTCTTTAAGATCAGAAGGAATTAGAATGATTTCCATCCTCTCCCTGTATTGTGCAATGTGCTCCTCAGGATCCGTCGTCCCATCACACAACTTCATATTAGGTGTCTGAAATCTCTTAGGGATCTCGGCATCACAAATAGGTGGCGCAAATCTCGAGATCCTATGCGCCGTTGGTGCAACTTCTGGAATTGGTTGTACAACTCCGGTGACGCTTGATATCATATCCTTCAATTTCTGTATCTCTCTCGCCATCATAGGACTGACTCCAGGATCCTGAAAATTGTTAGTCCCAACAGTATTATTAGAGGTAAAATTATTGAACATATTACCACCGTCAGGAGTCCTATATGAGGATCCTGGATTAGATTGTTGACCCCTTGATGTAGAAACTCCTGTAGCAAATATCGGATCTGGGATCCTAGTGCTCCCTTGCATAGATATGAAATCTCCTTGGTGTTCCGCTGATGGAGGAGTGCCAAAATCAAGGATCCTGCTTCGGATAGGAGTAGTGACTTGAGAAACCGGAACATTGCTCCTAGTTCTCATGTCCTCCACATCTTTTCTCAGGATTTCGTTGCTTCTCTCCACTCGTTAAAGCTGCTCTTTTACCTGCGTAAACATAGACACAATATCCCGGTTAGCAATCATAACAGGGTCTGGATCCGATAAGAATCCAGCCCCCAAAGATGTGGATCCAGCCGACGGTAGCCTTGTATAGACATTTTGCGGCTGTTGCTGAGATGAAGTGAGAGGCGGAGCAGGAGGGAGAGTGGTTCTAGCAGAAGATGATGATGGCATGGTAGATTATGTAGATCGTCCTTGGCTCGACATTTTCGACAGAAATCTTTGAAAAAGATGACTCAACAGGGATTTTAACAAAAGCTTGATCAAGAAAAACACCAATTGCCCCACGGTGGGCGCCAAATTGTTTTGGTCAAAAATTACTAAAGCAATTAAGTGATCAAAAATCAGTTTGTGAGGTCAGGTTTAAAATTACTATCAAGATAATTACGCTTTTACACGATTATCTCTATTAGTAAGTCAATATTTTGTGTTAAAAAGATTGATTAAATCTGTGGATCCTTGTCGACCAAACATTTTAATATCAAAGCTCAAGAACAGATTGAAGAAAGTGTTATTTTGACAATGAAAAGATCAGTAATATGAAAGTTAAACAATGAAAATATGAAATAAGTGCAATTGACACGATATGAACTGTAAGTAAATAAAAATGACACGATGATATACGAGGAAAGCCCTTGATCAA
Source organism: Helichrysum umbraculigerum (assembly GCA_949592205.1). NCBI lineage: Eukaryota > Viridiplantae > Streptophyta > Magnoliopsida > Asterales > Asteraceae > Helichrysum > Helichrysum umbraculigerum. The sequence goes on from CATIUR010000004.1 coordinate 124,761,361, forward strand.
GGTTGATCGCCGGCACAAAACCTCGGGAAGGATCAAACGATCATTGCCTTTGTTAATCTTATTAAAATGAAAGTAAATGATTACAAACTAAGAGCGCAAGGATGATCGGCTAAGTGAATTTGTGTGTGATTTTAGCTAGGTGTTGATGAAATGATCATGAACGAGAATGATAGCAGAGTGTGTGAGTGTTTACAGGTGAAAAATAGCAAGTATTCGTTAACCTAAATGATCATCCGAGCCTCGCTTAAATACTAAGAGTGTATAACAATAATTCCGAGAAATCAGGGATCCTCCGAGGAATGATGAAGACTCCCAACGTCTCTTTTGACTTCATTTTACACGTGCTGGCAACTTAGTCTTCATAAAATCGTATCAAGAGCTCGCCACATAATCAGTAGTACAGTTCAGTTGACGCGTCCTCCCAAGACCTGGTCAATACTTAAGAAAATAAACGTGTTATATAGTTCATGATCCTGAACTAAGATAAATCCAGGATCCTGAGCTATGTGTACTCCGAGATTGATCATAGGATCCTTAAATAAATATCTTCCCGGTCCAGAATCCTGCATAATTGTGTTAGATAAATATATCCTGAATAGGATCCTGCAAGACAAATAATAAAGATACTCCCAGGATCCTCCGTAATATCCGTGATCCTGAATGCAGACTTATAAATCATCAATATCCTTTGATACGAATAATAAATGTAAACAACTTCCATACCTGAGTAATAGTATTATAAAGCTGGTAAGGATCCTGCAAAGTTAGATAAAAATCTACCCACAACAGGATTATCATAATAGTAAAATACTAAAGACATTAATTATCGTGAAATAATATGACGGCCCCTATTCGACTGTTCTTTAATATAATACTGGAAACGCTTATGGCGGAGTACAAATGTATGGAAGTCAAGAACGACCGAAGGTAGTTATATTATGAATCGAATAACAAACGTATTACTTAAGTTTCCATTTGTGGTACCACTCATCCCTGTTTTCTTGCATACCTGAGCAATGTTGATAATTCGTACGAATAAGTGATGACATATTATCCGGCCGTTTAGATCAGTTAGTCCAACCTATTTCGGCGAGGGTAAAACCCGTTTATAAGATTGTTTATTCAACAAACTATGCCATGATTCGGACATCTCTGACGACCGAGATTGGGGAATAGGATTCGAGATTAACTGTCGGATAATATGGGTATACATTTGAGAGAACTTTCGGTGTATGCTTTAATATATTCTACAACCCACGTGACATTCTATTTGCCTGATTGTGGACACCTCCGCGTTAGCCCGATAGGAGGATTGTAGTAATAGCTCACATTAACTTACGAACTTATTCCCATTAGAACTCTTCATATTTAAAAAACTCCTAAACCACTTCATAGTAGACAATCGATTTAATCGCTGAACGCCCGAAGTAACCTCCACTTTTTAGTTTAGTTTAAGTTAGAATAGAAAACCCAAAACCAAACCCAACTCTCTTATCCCTAGCTAAATACATAAAAGTTTCTAAATACCCTAGTTTCAATTTGTAGCGCTTTGAAGAACGATCCTAGGTCATAATTGTCCTTTGCTAGCCCCTTGATTAGCATAATAGTAACCCTAGGACCCAGCCTTATAAATTTAAAACCCACTGTTACCTCGCATCACCATTAGAAATTTCAATGACCGGTGCGTGAGGCAACAATGCCAATGGGAAATTATTTGGTAGGGTTCTAGTGTTTACACCAAGTTCTGTCAATCTATTAATCTGAAAGTGTCCCCATCATAAACACCTTCCCGACATTATATTATCTCAAGTCATGGCAAACCACGTTTTCCTTATCCTTAGTTGTTCCTTATATGCTAGCTAGCTCATTTTAGTTTTATTGCTTTAGTAGTTTAAATTAGGTTAAAAAAATCCAAATAAAACCAACTATCTGAACCCTATCTTGAAGACTTAATTATCCAAACAAGCTCTGTTTCAAATTCGACCGTCTGGAGACGACCCTGATCATCCTTACCACATACTAGTATCAGGTACTAATACCTAATACCAGTAGGTAGTTCGGAAGTTTAGGCCCCGAGCAAAAAAAAAATTTTAAAACACCCTGATTGCCCGCTCAGCCGTTGCAACAACACCAACGACACTGACGGTTGGGAGCGCATCAAGTTTTTGGCGCCGCTGTTGGGGACGGTAGTACGATTTGGAGCATGTTTAGATAAGTTAGTTTTTAAGAGATCCTTTTGACTGGGACTCACTATCCTTGTCAAAAGTTACATTTTGCACGTAGTTTAGCGTAGTTAGGATTAGCTTAGGTTAGATTAGTTCCCTTCTCACCCACGTCGTTTAATTCTGAAACCTTCTCCCTATGCCATCTATTATGGACCCATGGGAAATGTTAAATCAATGAGAATGATTAGATCAAATGCAAAGTCTTGTTTATTCAATCCAAAATAGGTGTAGCATGTGCGGTAATACCCATGTAGATGGAGAATGCCAAAGCCATAGTATGATGTATTCGGATAACTTAGGGTACTTAGATCCTCAAACACTGTATCAAAATGACCCCAGGGCTTTCCAACCACATCCATGCCAACCTTTTCATCCTCAACAATTCGAAATCTACCCACACTCACCTCACCCTGTAAGTATACCACAACCCTATGAGAATCCTGACTTGAGAGATATGCCCTTAGCCCGTCTCAGCAGTAATGCTGCTTTCTCACCTCCTTCCGAATCACTTGAAGAAATGATTAACGAACAAGAAAACATACTTAGAAGTTTTACTTATAATGTGTCTAAAATCTTTACTGAACTACCAACGCAAGTGATAAGCATCAAATAGATAGTATATTTTATAATAATTTATCCTTATATTTATATAAATTTTAATGCATTTATATGATTTTAGATACTTATTTCGTTAATATTTGCAGAAATGTATTTTAATTAAAGATTGAAAAAAAAGGAACGAGAACAAGTCCAAAACTGAAGAAAATGAAGAATTGAAGAAAAACCCGAAGAGAATAAAGATTTAAAGAATGGGCCAAGAAAAGATTTTATAAAGAAGATAGCTCAAAAGTGGAGTAATAAGATTAAATAAGTGTTTTGAATAAAGCTTGGATGAAAATGAGCGGAATTTAGATCAAAAACTGAAGAAAAGTGTAAATGCGGAATTTCCTGCTATGCGTTAGTATTTTGGCCATAACTTCCTCATACGAAGTTCAAATGAGTTGATTCAAGCGGCCAAATTTAGCTAACACATAGAGCTACAACATATAAAAAAAATCAGATTTATTGAAGAAAAACTCAACCGCCGGTTGGGCCTTTCAACCGGCGGTTGGAACCGAGAATTCTAGAATCTGGTGGAAACGAATAGTTGGACTTGGAGATAATGTACCCAACCGCCGGTTGGACCTTCCAACCGCCGGTTGGGAGCCGACATCAGCTATTATAAATAGAAAACACCTTCCAGCTTCGAATAATACCTCAATAACCATAATAATTCGTATATTACGAATTATTAACCCCAAATTCGACTAGAAACACTTTCTAGGGGTTTTAGGAGCAATTTAGAGTCGCGGGTTCGCAAGGGTTTCTCTACGATCAAGCGTACGGAGCGTAGTTCACGGTTTTGGTTTGCGTATCTTATTCTTTATTTAATTTTGAATGTGTTTTATTATTGAATATTGATTATGATTATGTTTAATTTAATTATGAACTAATATTTATTGTATTTGCTTAGATTTATATTATTGTTGGAACTATGTTATTGAATGCTTATTATACAAGAATTGTCTGTGTTATATTAATATTGATAAAAGTTAATTGATTTATATAGATAGCTTTACTAATCTTGTGAGTTTTATAAATTAATTAATGATTGTCAATTATTAATGTTAAGTAACATTGTAATTCAACCTAATCTTGTAATTGTATTAATAAACTGCTGATAGATCTTAATAAATAGTAATACTTTACTTAATCTTTGGGAGTGTTGCTATATGAAAATTATCTTAATCTTTATGATTTTCTACATTAGTAATTCACCAATAATAATAACCAACAATAAATAATCTACGTAAATACATATATATCTCTAATTGTTTACTATCCTTAGTTAGTTGTTTTTTATTGAATTGGTTATAATTTAGTATTCTTAAATACGTTCATACGGAACTAAAACGTATCCCCTTTATCTGTATATTGTATATTTTAATTGAATTATAAATTCTATTTTATTTATAACCACCATTCCCAGTGTTCGACTCGGACTTACTTAAAAGCTATATTATACGAACGGTTTATTCTTGCCTGGCTTGTGTGATAGTTATTTTAGTATTTCCATTTATTTAAAACTTTTTATTTTATACTCTATTCACACGACATCAAGTTTTTGGCACTGCTGCCGGGGAGTGGTTGCGTTGATTCAATTTGGAATTTATAGTTTTTTATTTTAAATTTACCCTGTAAAATTTTTTATACATTGCAAAATCAATACGATATATAGGCTCACCCATTGAGAATACTGACAAAAACAAAGGTATAAGAAGAGTAAAGCCCTACCTCATTGAATTATCATATAAGAGGTAAGGTGCTTCTCGAAAGAGATGGGTTTTTAATAAGCTTCGCGCTGACCTATTTCTCCGCTTTTGTGTACTATCAATGGAGCTACCGAGATCTGTTGACTAGCTTTGTAAAAGAATTTTTATTGGAATTTTTTTTTAGTTTTTATTTTATTTTCTTTTCTACTCTTTTTCTTTTTCTTTTATTTTGACAGGTATGTACCACCGTAGGAATAATATTCCCGTGATTTATCAAACTGCGAGAAACTATCATATGAATGAAGATATGATGATTATGGATGAAGAGGAAGATATGCATCGAGCTATGGATGGGATAGAGGCAGTATTTTTGAAAGTACTTATACAAAATAATGAAACTGCAAGGAAGCGAATGGAAGAATTCAAAGTAGAAGAACTGCAGAACAAAGATCCAATTGTGAAGGATATGGAAAGCTACAAGGTGGAAAATTTTGAAAGACCTGAAGATGAAGGATTTAAACCTAATGTAAATTTGGAAGAGATGATGACTACAACTATGCAAAGAATAGAAAAAAACGAAGCAATTCTAGACAGTCAAGATGATTCCATTCAACGAATTGCGAAAATGTTAAAACAAATAGAAAGCACACTTGAGGAGAATCTTAGCAAAATCGAGATTGAAGGACACGAGACAAATGAAAAACCAAATTTCAACAATTATACGCCTTCACCTTTTTACCCACAAGCCTTAACGGAAGGAATTATTAAAAAATACACACCTCCGCCTCCTTATCCAGCTGCTTTGAATAGAGATTATAATGAAGTACAAGGATCAATTTTTCCAAAGCTTAAGAAAGATACTGTTAAAAGTTTATCTCGACCTGTGATTGTGAACGCTACGCAATCTATGGAGACCTCAAGTGAAAAAGTGGAAGATACCGAAGCTATTGGCCATAGTCAAGGAAATTCCATTCAACAACTTGAGGAGATGATCCACATAGATAAGTGCTCTCAATTATCTAATTCCTTATTTTCTAATGATATGTCTAGTGAATTTAATCAGGTAGCAGAAAAAGAAGTCAAATGTTCAATATTGCCTAATAAAGATTATCAAGATTCTGATGAGGAATTGCTCTCGTTAATCAATTGTAATGGCGAGGAAATTCTTGAATTGAAAAACCAATATGGGGTTATGACAGAAGAGGAATTAATAGCCGCCATGGATCCAGCTATTAATGACAGTTCATCATTTCATCCTGAGGAGAACCAGCAGAAAATGGGTAATCAAGTAAGGGTTGGAGAAGAAATTGAAAACAGAATTTGCGGTAATCAGATATCAAACAACAGTTGGATTACAACAAAGTCGACAGTTGAAATCCAAACGGTGGTGGAGTCGACACAACCAACGGTTGAAGTATCTATAAGCACAAGTTCATTGTTTTACAACTATGAAGATCCTTTTTGGCAATTTGATCAGAAGGAAAATTTCTCACAGTTTATGAAAGATCATGGAATATCTAAGAAAGGACATTTACCTGCTATACACGATAAGTATCTCTTTTATTTTATTTTAATAAATTTACATTTAAATAATATTTATCGATATTATCATCCATGCTTACTTTTAAGTGTGGGGAAAGTCACTAGATTTTTAGGTAAGTAAGGTTGGAGTCAAGCTAGTGACTCGAACAAAAACAAGCGCTTCTCGGGAGGCAACCCGTGCTTATGTACTATATTGTAGAATTTTTAGGTAGATTTAGTTTAGTAGATTTTACTTTATTTTTAGTTTTTATTTTTAGTTTGTTATTAAGGATAGATAAAAGAAACCATAATTATTGGCATGCGAATATCACGTACGTAAAATTAAAATAAAAATAAAGAAGAAAAAAATCGTTTTTGAAAAAATTCATCTGCAGTTATCAACCGGCGGTTGGACTTAACGTAATTATTTTGAAGTATCTGCAGTTTTTGCCAAATAACTTTCATTGAAAAAATTACTATCACCAATTTTGAGATTCAGATTTGGTGTTAAAAAAAATAAAAATAAAATAAAATTGGGGTTTTAATCTAGAACTTATTTCGTTAATATATGGCTTATAATATGGTGGATAACATAGTTTTTATAATAAGTTAAGAACTTAATTTTATACCCCAGTGAAAGATTTTAAGTGTTTGAAGGGCAAGTTGTTATAGTAAATCTAAGTTCAGAGTTTAAATGGAGAAATTGAAGCTAAATTGCTTGTATTTTTATCTAAGAATCCTGCCAGTATTTAAATTAGGAAGCCGACGGTTGTAGGTACCCAACTAGAGGTTGAATACTTTTTGGCTTTATTTGGAGATAACCTTACGCATAGTAGTAGTTACATAAGTTTTTACCACACAACTAGCCCATAAGAGATGACAAAAATTAGTAGCATGTTGTTATGTGTTTCTTGACTATCTTTAAATCCGTATTTTTTATTTTTAATTTTAGTTTTAATTTTATCTGGTACGTTTAATTTGTTTGTTTGTTTTGCTAGAAGTCATAAGTACTTATGAAGCTGGCAGTCAGTTCAGCTTAATTTTTGGAAATTTAATAAGTTTATCTTATTAATTATGAACTTTGTGGGTGTGTTCCCTGGAAACCCTCACGAGACTATAACTCGTCCACTCGGGATACCGAGGGGTTTAAAGGCTCATTGCATATGCTAAATGCAATCGTGATTAACTACGAAAGTGTGGATGTTGTATATTTTTGAATAAAGATCGCGGAAATCAATACATTGAACTACAAAATGAGAAGATGAACCATTACGCCGAATCAGATAAAGATAATCGCTTCTAAGTCAGGGGAGTTTTTCTGTTCTACTTTTTCTTTCCCTTACTCACTTTAGTTTATCATTTTTATACAATGAGGGCATTGTATACTTTAAGTGTGGGGATATGGTTCGTAAGAAAAAGAAATTTCTTTAATTAACATTTAAGTTTCTATTGTTCTTAAATTTTATCAAAAATTTAAAATTTTTAAGTGAATAACTAAGTATTTATTATTTAGAATACTTTTGTTAAAAGTTTTGTTTTGTATTTAAAAGTTTAGACTTTAATGTGGATTAACTGTTTTGTATAAATAACGTAAGCTACTTAAATGATAAGTGATATATAGTTATATGATATGATGTACTAATAGGCAATCTATATGAAGATTTCTGAATTTTAATAAATTAACAAAATAACTTGTTTATTATTTTATGATACATAATATGATGTATGACATAAAAGCCTTCATTTTTAAATTTATTATGCAATAATTTTATATCTTTTTATTTATGTGAATACATTTGGGGCTATATATTGATGGTTTCCTCTGTTATACGAAAGTATAGACCTGGTCTCTATTAATATATACTTAAAAATTAAGCAAACGCAAGTCAAAAGTACTTGAAAAGTCTTAAAAATAAAAGATACCTAACAAGGTCGCCAAAATGGTTTGACCAAGTATGGTTTTGCTTAAACCTGAATCAAGTTATGTCGCTCTGTTGCATGAAAATGCAGACCTGTCACCAATGTCTTGATTCTTAAAAATGTATCTTATATATTTAATGGGAATATAAGAGGAAATTGTATAATTAAATTTAAGAGTATATCATATATGGAAATCATAAGTAATATGCATACTAACAATAAAGGTGTATTCAGAAGTATAAATATAGATTGTTTAAAGTGGACAAATATATTAGTAATCGTTCATGAACTATATATTGCATAAACAATAATAATTTTTATTTATACATTATAGTTATCCATGTTAATTAAATTGTTTAAATTTTTAATTTATGAAACAGATTTTTAGTATTGATATTCTGATTCTTAAATATTAGTTTGATGCTTATATTTAAATTTTATTCAGTATTCTACTTGAAGACAAGCAGAACTTAAGTGTGGGGATATTTGATAAACATCAAATAGATAGTATATTTTATAATAATTTATCCCTATATTTATATACATTTTAATGCATTTATATGATTTTAGATACTTATTTCATTAATATTTGCAGAAATGTATTTTAATTAAAGATTGAAGAAAAAGTAACGAGAACAAGTCCAAAACTGAAGAAAATGAAGAATTGAAGAAAAACCCGAAGAGAATAAAGATTTAAAGAATGGGCCAAGAAAAGATTTTATAAAGAAGATAGCTCAAAAGTGGAGTAATAAGATTAAATAAGTGTTTTGAATAAAGCTTGGATGAAAAGGAGCGGAATTTAGATAAAAAACTGAAGAAAAGTGTAAATGCTGAATTTCCTGCTATGCGTTAGTATTTTGGCCATAACTTCCTCATACGAGGTTCAAATGAGTTGATTCAAGCGGCCAAATTTAGCTAACACATAGAGCTACAACATATAAAAAAAATCAGATTTATTGAAGAAAAACTCAACCGCCGGTTGGGCCTTTCAACCGGCGGTTGGAACCGAGAATTCTAGAATCTGGTGGAAACGAATAGTTGGACTTGGAGATAAAGTACCCAACCGCCGGTTGGACCTTCCAACCGCCGGTTGGGAGCCAACATCAGCTATTATAAATAGAAAACACCTTCCAGCTTCGAATAATACCTCAATAACCATAATAATTCGTATATTACGAATTATTAACCCCAAATTCGACTAGAAACACTTTCTAGGGGTTTTAGGAGCAATTTAGAGTCGCGGGTTCGCAAGGGTTTCTCTACGATCAAGCGTACGGAGCATAGTTCACGGTTTTGGTTTGCGTATCTTATTCTTTATTTAATTTTGAATGTGTTTTATTATTGAATATTGATTATGATTATGTTTAATTTAATTATGAACTAATATTTATTGTATTTGCTTAGATTTATATTATTGTTGGAACTATGTTATTGAATGCTTATTATACAAGAATTGTCTGTGTTATATTAATATTGATAAAAGTTAATTGATTTATATAGATAGCTTTACTAATCTTGTGAGTTTTATAAATTAATTAATGATTGTCAATTATTAATGTTAAGTAACATTGTAATTCAACCTAATCTTGGAATTGTATTAATAAACTGCTGATAGATCTTAATAAATTGTAATACTTTACTTAATCTTTGGGAGTGTTGCTATATGAAAATTATCTTAATCTTTGTGATTTTCTACATTAGTAATTCACCAATAATAATAACCAACAATAAATAATATAAGTAAATACATATTTATCTCTAATTGTTTATTATCCTTAGTTAGTTGTTTTCTATTGAATTAGTTATAATTTAGTATTCTTAAATACGTTCATACGGAACAAAAACGTATCCCCCTTATCTGTATATTGTATATTTTAATTGAATTATAAATTCTATTTTATTTATAACCACCATTCCCAGTGTTCGACTCGGACTTACTTAAAAGCTATATTATACGAACGGGTTATTCTTGCCTGGCTTGTGTGATAGTTATTTTAGTATTTCCATTTATTTAAAACATGTTATTTTATACTCTATTCACACGACATCTGCAAGCCCAAGAGAGTAGTGAGGAGAGTAGGAATCGAGCTGGAACCAACTCTAGGATACAGAAAGTTGAGAGACGCACACACACCACATCTATTACACCAGATACAGACTTACATTCTCATGAGTTTGGTTGCAATATCCTTTCAGCTACCCCACCAGCCCAATCTTCTAAACCTTCACATTCACCTATTCCCGACCTATCAACGTCAAAAACCGACGGAGGGTTTGTTCTAGAAGAACTTTCCGAAACACTGCAACTCAAAACTTCCGGCCTGAGTGACAAGGATGACAAAGAGATCAAGATGGAAAGCCAGAATTTGGAGATTTACATAGAAGACTCAACTTCACATGAACTGAAGGAATACATACCGACTCTGAGTAGCAAACTCATTCAAACTGATATGGTTGAACACGTCCCACAACCAGTTGTGGTTGAATGTATCCCAAAAATCCCTTTGATTGATTCATTTCCTGATCTAATAGACTTCTCTAGTACCTTAGAGGAGACAAACACCCAGGTATTTGATGATAACGTTGCTACAAGACTGGAGACACTAATGGACATTGTCCCACCTCCATGCCCAGAGTACAACATTATTATCCAACCAAAGGCTTTAGGAAGCAAGGTGGGTTTTGCATCAAGAGCACCCTACAAACCATCTCTCCATTACATAATGACGTACACGTTGTGGAGTGATGAGGATCTCTTTGACCAACCCGAACAACCCAAAACTCAAGAGGTAGAAAAAGTCGAGAGCTTTGTTTTACCTCAAGTAAAACAAATCACTCACTTTATCATGCCTCTTCCACTGATTGGACATACCCTGGCCATAGTCCACTTTAATCCCCTAGGTATGTACCAATATTTTCGCTTGTGTCTACTGATAGATGCAATTGAGCCCCCTAAATTTCCCAAGAAATAGATTTGGAGTCAAGCTAGTGACTCGAACAAAAACAAACGCTTCTCGGGAGGCAACCCGTGTCTAACATAGAATTATCAGTAGTAGTTAAAGTAGTTTAAGTAGTGAACTAACCCCCATAAGTAGAAATGAAGCCCTGGAATAAATGTCTAAGGTTTTTCAGATTTTTATGATAAAAAATGATAGTTTTTAACATGACTTGAAATTTAAATTCTCATATGCATTGAAGTCTTTTGTTAAAGCCTTAAAATCTTCCAAGTTTGAACTTCACCATTATTCTCAAACATCCATTTACTCACAAACACGGAAACCTACTATAAGCAATACGATAGTTGTAACACCCCCAAATTTAATGATTTGCGGAAGCACGATTTGGGTGTTACTAATCAATAACAAAGCACAAAGATAAATAGTAAACGACTCTATATGCGTCGTTTTGACAAAATATATTAATATTGGAATGTTTACAACATTTATAGCTTTACATAGCTCGAGTTTAAATAAAAGGAGATTTCAGTACATAAGTACTTGTACAAAATATACTAATGCAAGAAAATCTCAAACGTCTGTATGATGACTCGAGCTAGAAGTCCTGAAGCAGAAACAACCTACTGCTTGGTACCTGCGATACATGCTAAATGGGTCAGCTAAAGCTGGTGAGCTCACAGGTTTGAAATCAAGTAATATAGTATGAACCGCAAGATTTAATAATGATTTGCATCCAGTAAATAAAATGATAGTAATCGTGTATACAACAATGAACACATAGTTGAGCTTAACTCGAGGGCCGGGTCCCCTATAGAGAATTCCGGGCGAGGTGCCTCCACGAATGCCTAATCAACATTCGTCTTCCCAAATATTAGTACGTCCGTTTACCCGGTTAGTGCTTGCTAACCCGAACGAGGAGGGTCAATCCTATATGGTACCATATACTAATATTCACGCTACAACGTATTAACAACTATGCTGACGGAGGACTTTAAATGATTAGTTGTGAAAAACTCATGTAGTATATGAAATGTTTGTACTTGCGTTCACATGTTAAAAATGAGCAATATATCACACCCCTGAGTAAAACAGTAAAAAGAGGGGCTATGAGACTCACCTGAGTCTGAAAGCGTTTAGATAAACTTAAGTTGATTAGCCGAGTATGAAGTCCAAAGACTTGTAACCTGAGGGTATCCACGACACGCAATGGTTATAAACATGATTGGGTATCTCAAAAGATCACCCTTGTAGTTGTTACACAACTATATATATGTCCAAATTACTACGATTTGGTTGATTTGTTAAGTGGTTGAAAACGTGTACGGCCCGTTGGTGATTAATTGTAATAATAGTACTGATGTTATCACATTGATTTCGAAGTGTTATACCTGAAAAGTATATTCCATTATGTTTGAAAAGTTGTATCATATAAGCGTTTTGAAGTCATACAAGTTTGACACTTGGTGAGAAATGTGCTTACGGAATCTAAGTACGGGGGTCCGGGGGCAGCGCCCCTGGCGGGGTCCAAGGGGCTGGCCCCTGGCTGGGGTCGAGATGCCAGGTCAGCTCGAAAATTTTTTATTTCTACTATATTGCTTTGGTAAAAAATGCATCTGGGATCTGAATTCGGGTAAAATCGGGTGATAAATTTCGAGTCTCGACACTTAGTAAAAATCTGAGTTTTCTGTGTTTTGCGACACAATATGCGACACAAAAGTTTGTCATGCGATACAAGGGTTGTGTCGCATAGAAATGTGACACAATGTCTATACGACACAAGGGTTGTGTCGCATAGATGCGAGATGCTGATTCAACAGCGACATAGTGATAGTGTCGCATAGTATTTGCGACATAAGGTACGACACAATATTGTGTCGCATAGGGTACGACATAACTGGTTTCATACGACACAATATACGACATAAGAGGCAAAATACGACACAACATGCGACACAAGGCTTGTGTCGCATTGAAGAACACCAGCCCAGAAAGTCCGACTGTCGAGATTTTTCCGGCCAAAAACCCATTTCAAACCCGTTTTTAAGCTATAAAATCGTGTTCTACACTTTGTAATGGACATATATAAGTTATATAAACAACTAACAAGTGAAAAATACTAAGAATCGAAAGGTTTCGGGATTTTGTCGGAAACTTACAAAGTGTCGGATTGAAAATCCGAAAAGATGAAAATGTAGATCGTGATGAGAGGAACGTTTTTCTCCAAACGAGTATGTTGATCCGAGTGCGTTTTACGTTGTTATTTTGAAGATTAGTGATTTTAAGGTGGTGTGGTGGTTTTTAGAGAGAAGGAAGAGAAAAGAGAGAAGAGAGAGAGTGAGTGGAGGTGAAATGAGAGAAAGAGAAAGGGAGTTGGGGGTTTAACCTCCAACTTTTCAGTCTCCGCAATCGCGGTCCGTGCGGTGTTCGTTTACTCCGTCGTTTAAACGTTAAATAATTATTTTACATATTAAATGGTAAGTTTTAAAATACAAATTTATTACGCGATATTTTAGTTAAATATTTTACTAATAAATTTATATTTGAGTTATAAAATGTAAGTTAGTTTGTTTTGTTTGTACGATACGAATTATAATTAGAATATTATCAAAATAATATTTTTGACATAATGTTATTATATAAAGTCACGTCATTTAATAAAATTGGTCACCAACGTCCGTATTTAATTGAACCGAAATACATTCGATTTAAATTGCGTACGATTTAATCACATCGCATTTTCGTATATATTCATCAATATATATTTCGATACATTAATTAGCCTAACACAGAACTAATTACATGTATTAATAGAGAATTAGGCACTAAGTACTAGTCCTAATTTGGCGGGTGTTACAATAGTTACCTAGGACATCTTGCACCCACACTCACTTATTTGAGCTTTGAGGTATGACAACATTCTAAGTGTGCTCAACGTGAAATTATGTGTGTTTTTGATATGTCTATACTTGGCTACCTAATCTGCTAATACTAGTGTTTCTATTAATATTGTTTGTCTTGCGGAAGTACATAATTGAACTCCAAATCATACATCGGTTTGTTTCATATTCAAAATACTTTTGAAAAGGTTTTCTGCAACCCAGTGAGTCTATGATTTAGAGAGTAATCATATGTCTTTTAGATCCAATCCACCTGCTCTGCTCATGTATGAATGCCTAAAAGACAGGAACCTACGCCTATGGATGGAGAATCTTTATAATTGTGAAATGGAAGATGGGAGCACCATAGTTCATTAGATCTAGGAATAAATTGAACATCGTACTTCAAGGGAATGATAGACTAATAGGATACAAAGAAGTATATCGGGTTTTACAACGGAATTGAAAATCTTATCCGATAAAGATCATATCAAAGACACCAGTCAATTGGTGAAGATCACAAAACCCGTTGCAACCGGAATGACTCTCCCTACATCCTGAGAAAGCTATCCCTTCATTTTCTGCAATCTATCCTTTAGTTCTTAGTTATTTTTGTGAGGAAACTGGTTGAGGTATTGAAGAAAGGTTATACTGCTGGAGCTCGAGTTCAATACATGAAGGCTGATGCAAACCAAGTTCAGAAAACATTGGAGCTGACACAGTCGACCACTCAGATCCTCAGCTCATAGTCGTATAGATGATAAGGGAGTTCTGCGTTCCTTTCTCTAGTTTATTTATCCATTTTTGCAAATTTATATCTACCTATATATCATTCCAAACACTAAGTGTGGGATCCTTGGAATCTACAAAATACTAAGAGATATTTTCCATAATTAGTAGAAATTCTAAGTGTGGGATACTTCGACAAGAGGTGTTCAATACATAGGTTCGAACATTAGGGACAATGTTCCTCTAAGTGTGGGATATACGGTCTGCAACCGCAAGTTTAACCTCTTGTCCGTAAAATAAACAATATTTTCATTAAAAGGCTAAAAATGGAAAAAATTTCAAATTTCTTTGGATTCAAAAGCAACATTCTTTAGAACCTCTATTTTCCAAAAATATAAATTACAGCAAGAAACGAGTTTTAGGAAAGAAACAAAACGGTTTTCTTAGAATACGATACGGACGAAAAGGGCAACCACTACTAGAAAAGTTGCAAATACCAACGGAATTTTTTCAACGACAAAATAATCTGTTGGTAATGTTGGGTATTACCAACGGATTTAACAACGGAACAAAACTAAAGAGAGTTTAAGAATTCAACATCGGATTTTCGTTGGAGATTCCGTTGTAAATTTCAGGTTTTTGGAGGGAAATTTGGCGCCATGTGTTTGCAACGGGAGTTTTGTACTTTTCCGTTGATGTTTCCGTTGGTAACATACCCTTCTTTGGTGGAAATTTTTTGCGCTAATATTAGCAACGACATTCTTTCAATTTTCCTTTGGTAACGGATTTTCTATACGAAAGATTTTTTATGTCACGATTTAGCAACGGTATCTTGTGTAGTTTCCCGTTGACAATTTTTGCTTATCAAGAGGAAACATTTCCCTCCAAAACTACCAACGGGACATTTTGTGATTTACTGTTGCTAAATTATTATAATAAGTACCAACGGGAAGCTTTTGTTGGTATATTAGAACATGTAATTATCAAATTAAGAGGACCGTTGGTAAATTTATAAATTCCGTTGCTAATGTTGATTATTTTGAGGGGCTTTTTCATCATATATTACCAATAAAAATTTTATTATTCCCGTTGAAAAGTCAGGAACTATTTAAACTATCATTGAAGCTGTATCTACATTTAACTTTTTTATTTAATAATTTTTATAAAATCAACTACAATTTAAAATTTAAATAAATGAAATAATATGATATTAACATAAGACCTTAAGAGTATATCTAAGTGACCTAGTATGTGCTAGAGTATGAGCTACCCAGTGAGTAGATTAAATGAGCTCAAGAAATTGAATGAGTGACATAGTTTGTTAAAAAAAAGTTTGATTATTGAAATGAGCATCGAGCTTGAACAAGAACAAATTGTTCATGTTCGATTTAAATTAAAAATATTTTTAAAAAATATTATACACTTTACCCCTAAACTCATTTACTTCTCTTCAATTTAAAATTCTCCTTTCTGTTTCTTGTTTCCAATGATTTTCACCACCACCTGCACTCTTTTCTTTATTTTTCATATAATTTTCAATTTAATTATATATATTCTTATTTCACCCTTAAGAAATGCTTTACCCTTGATTTTTTTAGTATTATAAATTACTATGTTTTTAACTTCCAACTTTACGTACACACAAGTATAATTAAAATTAAGATTTAAGATTCAAGAATAATACATAAATATAATATAAGTTTTAAAATTAATTTGATAATTTTAAAAATATAAGGACATACTAAAGCATCCTTTATTCCTGGACTAATTTTTATGCCAAAACCCATCCATGACTAAATTCACGTTATTATATATGTATAATAATATTTATCCCCAAACCTAAACTAAAATTTCGATCGGCAGATACAATCGCAACGTGAATCAAGCGCGGGAAAGGTTTCATCTTAACTAACTAGCCACAAATTAGGCGCGGGAATTTTCTTCTCCTAAACAAAAATTCACCTTATATATCCCCAATTTGTGTCATAGGTTATCAATTATTAGTTCTCCCATAATAGTCATTCTCCCAGAATCATCAAGCTCTACCCTTTGCCTTTCTTGTTGCTGGCGATTTTGATTAAGGTATATAGATATTTGACTTGATTACAACATACTGAAAACTTATATTCCTAACAATTGTTACATTATCTGCTATTCGGATGTGATTTGTTAAAAGATTTCATGAGTGTGTGATGTTTATTTTAATACCAGCTTAAGTGGATCTATTATTTATGTAATTTTCCTTTGAAAAAATATTATTTCATTAATTATTATAAATGTATTAGAAGTAGTAGTTTGAAAGATTGTTCCTTTGTTAGATGCCTTCAATGAAATCGCTGATAGGCACACATTGACCAAAACATTCGATTCGTGAGGTTTGAGCCCTAACTAGCATTCATCCTTAAAATGCTTCACTTTTCGTTTCATGTGTGTGCCGATGTATGCATTTGAATTAGAACTTGTTCTTGCAATACATTTCGAGATCACACCAATGAGTGCCATACGTGGCATAGGTACAACCTATCTCGATACTTTCTAAGGGATCCCAACACCCACTTACCACCAAACATCCACTCACTATTCACACCCACTATCCAATCAAAACTTCCCTTTACATCTTCACCCCGAACCTACGGAAGCCACGTCTTCCAGAATTTTCAGAGACACTCTCAATTTTTCAAATTTTCACAAGAAAAGCTAACACAACCTCACAACCCAATACCCATCACTAAGGCCGGCATATATATATATATATATATATATATATATATATATATATATATATATATATATATATATATATATATATATATATAAAAAGAGAGAGAGAAGAAAGAGAAGAAAAACGAGAAAAAGAAAGAAAACAAGGAAATATGTGCTGGCACTACCAGAAAAGGAAATTTAAATCCGAAAGGGTTGCACTATCAAGTCTTTTCAAATAAGAGAAATTCCGAAAGAGACTTTTTTCATAAAAAACACGCAAGTTTCAAGAAAGATACGAGGAAGGAAAAACCCATAATCCTCCTTTTCACACACCTTCTTCGCTTCTCCAAACCAAAAACCCGATTCCTTTTGAAGATGTCTTGAAAGATTAGTATCGTTCTCTTCCAAAGTGATGGAGATTTGATTCTTGATCAAGCCTATGACGAGAATGCTGCATGACTGGCTATCTGAGTGATTGACACTAGCAAGTAGGAAACCCTAAACACGTGAGTGATTTGAGTGACTGATGCGTGTGAAAGTGCGTCTTGTTTTATAATTTATAAAGTGCAGGAAATACCAATCAATACTATCACACAACCAGGCAAGAATACCCGATCAGAATAGTATAGCTATGGTAAGTCCAGGTCGAACACAGGAACACAGGAACGATGTTATTCAATTAAATTGGATTTATTAACTAAACTAATAAAGCAGTAAGATAGGGGTACGTTTTAGTTCCGTGCGAACATTAAATTGGAAAATAACAAAAAACAAATAAATACTTAAATTAATATAACAAATAGGAAACAATTGGAAGGAACAAGTAATTGTATAATTAATGTCACTCAAATTCATATATCCTGATTCATTACGTATTGATTATCTAATTGTGATTCTTTTATATCAACTTAATACCAAATTCTTCAATGATATTAAATTGAATGTGAACTAGCCAACGTTTTGGGTCCAACTAATTCCTACAGTCTAGGGTCCAACATAAAACACTGGTTCCAATGTCACAAGTTGATCAGTCAATTGTGTGCCTTTCCCTAAATTATGCATTAAGTATTTACAACTCATTATAATTAACTCTAGTGGTATGACTCAACAATACCCAATAATTACTTATTGTCTTGTTCATTTTAAAGTAGATAATCATCGTCCACTCAACCTATCAAACTCAATCTATTTAGCAATGACCAAAACCCTAAAGTTATGACCATCAATAATTAATAACATTAAAGGAACTCAATCTCATCAACATTATTAACCACGTTGAGCAACAATAATTACTAGTTACCAATAAACAAGGATCGACGAGCAATATAATAGTTTTCAATTAAATAACTTAGTCAATACGCAATATTAATCATTCAATAATCATAATCTGAGCTTAATTAATCACACAACTACTTTTAATATTCAATTTATCATCAGAAATATAAAACTCAGATTATTCAATAACAAATTCTTCAATGAAATCGAAATAATCAAAGTATATAAACCGGAATAACAAATCATAAAGAGTATAAAGCGAATTACCCTCAACCTTAGCTCTTTATGCCTCCAAAGTAACCTTTGAAACTTGAAATAATAAACCCTAAACTAAATATTTCGTAACCCTAAATTTATTATATACAAAAAGTGGTGAAAAAGTTCTCTCCAAGTCGTCTGCGGAGTCTGCCTTTTATACTTGCTGAGCATCAAATCCATACGGCGTATGCAATTGCATACGGCGTATCGATGATAAGTGGCGTCTCCTCCAAGAACTTGATGTAGCCTCACGCGTTTTCCACCAACCAGCATTAAATGCTCACCGTCCAATCACTTTTGCTAAACCGACATATGCTAGCCATCTTCGCTTTTAATGCCACGCCTTTTCTACTGTGACTCACGTGGTGATCTTTCTTTGTCCTTTTGACTTTTCACAACCTACCACAAAAATTAGTAATATTATGATTTATGATTTTCTATTTATTATTAAACTTAGTATTATTTATTATTACTATTATTATAACTAGTATGTACTCTATTATATTATTATAACTATAATATTATCATTATTAACTTAATTATTTACTACTAAAATTTAGCCTAACTAATTATTTGGTACAACTCGTAAACTCTAATAAATATACAATCTAACTGTTTTTGCTCAACTCATTTTCTTTTCGAACTCAAATATTTACAAACTTTATTTATTATCATCACTCTTTTAGCCATTTTATTCTTTTAACAACTTTTCTTCGCAATAAGCTTGTTTTCTGTTTCTTTTTTCAATTCAAGTTAAAATTAAGTCCAAAATGCAAATATGAACGAAATAAGTATCTTATTCATACAAAATGCATTAGAAACCTACCATACACGGGGGTAATTAGCACTATAATTTAGTACATTTTGGCGTTTATCAAACATCCCCTTCAAGGATTGCCTAGTCATGATTACCATCTAAGTTGCTTGAAGAAAGTATCAAATTCTATAAACCCTTGGTTTCTCATAAGAATTCTATCATAACTGGAGCTTTATATTCTTTGGAAATAGTATTTCTAAAGGATATGTGTAATTAGAATCTTTCTAAAGGCCTTTTATGAATGAGTTTGCTTGAGGACAAGCAAAAGTCTAAGTGTGGGATACTTGATATCGTGTAAAAAGTCACGTTTTTACTACCGATATCTCTCTCATTCTGGAATGATACTTGGCACTTGAACTCAAATACTGCACAAATCAATGATATTATGCCAAGAAGGTCAAAACAAGGTTGCACAAGAAAAATCAAGCAAAACGGACGTAAAATAAAGATTCCACGCACGTTTGAAGATTCAAGGCATTAAAACAAGATTTAGAGACAAAAGTACCCATCACCAAGATCCATCTTATCCAAGATGTTCGTTTTCAAAATACGAATCCAATAGAAGAAGAATCAACAAAAACGGATGAAGAATGAAGATTCTACGTATACCGGAAGTTTCAAATGATTCGTACGAGATATCTGAAGATGAGAGACACATCTCGGGGAATTCTTTACATCAAAATCTTCGTTTTTGAAAAACGAATCCAACGCAAAAAGAATCGATGCAAATGGATGCATAACGAAGAAAACACGCACGAATCAAGAAACGAAGCAAAAGATGGCGAACCGGGGCCTGCAGCCTGCCAGCCGCCGCCGACCACCACACAGCCGCCGCCGAATGCCACCTCCTGTCCATTTTGTGCTTTTTCGTCCTTGCCCGTACTCGCTTTGTACATGTGCTAGCACTTTACGCAACTTTAGGGTACATGTGCTAGACCTTTACGTGCTTTAGGGTACATGTGCTAGCACCTTTAGCACCTTTTGCTAATGTGTGCCCCAAGTTGCTAAAATGCACCGGATTTTACCTATAAATAGGATGCCCATGGTTCATTTGGAAGACACACCTTGAAACACCTACACCTTCCACACCTTACACCTTTCTACACACTCTTCCAACTTTTATTTTCTCTTTTCTCTATACTATCTCTCTCTAAGTTAATTTAATTTAATTTGGTGAGAGATAAGTAGGAGATTAATTATGTAGTAGTTAGTAGTAGCTATCTAAGCAATGTAACGCTTTGGAATATTTGGAAGTAACATAAGCATTGTTTTGCTCGCAATGATTACGGGTAATATCTATCCTTTTCTTTTATTAATTATTCGTAATGTTCTTGTTTGATGTTTACGATTTATTAACATTAGAAATGTTTATTGCCATGATCTGCGAGTAGTTGTTTATACGTTTGCCATGATTTAGATAGTTAAAATGGGGTGATATTAAATATTGTGAAGTAATGTGACGGCCCATATTCGACTGTTCTCGGATATAGTGTTGGAAACGCTTTATGCGGAGTACAAACGTACGGAAGTCTGAGAACGACCGAAGGTAGTTATATTACGGATCAATACTATAAATGTGCTAAATGAATTTCTGTTTATAGTTTAATTATAATATTATGAATGAATGATGGCATGTTTGGCCAACCGCTTATGACCAGACTACCCCAACTTATTCCGGTAGGGTAAAACCTGTTTATGTGACTATTTATTCAATAGACCATGCCATGATACGGACATCTCTGACGACCGGGATTAGAGAAAAGGATTTGAGGGTAGTCGTTGGCCGATGTGTTCAGTACATTTGGGAGAACTCCCGGTGTATTGTAATTGTTTGTGTTTACTATCCATGTGACATATCTTCTATCTGATTGCGGACAACTCTACGTTAGTTAGTTGATAGGATCGTAAAAACAACTCATTCCAACATAGTTTAAATTTATAAAGAGAAACTTATATGAATGAGAATTATTATACCTTGTTATTGTTTAAATATATGACACCAGACCTAATCTATGGAGTACCCTTTCCAGTTATCCACGTGACTACAACTTAGATATTAGGGAGTCATGAACCTTAATTGTGGTAAGTAGTTATATGTGCTCATGACATGCAATAAGTAAGACACAGTGAAACCACTCGTTGTACATATTAGGTTTACATTTTTGCACTGCTTTGCATTTAGTTAGTTTAGAGTGTCACTTTCACTGTCAATTACTCTTGACCGCGTGTTGGATGTAAGAAGCCGTGGAACTACCATGTAAAGTACACTGTCTAATTACTGAAAGGCATGGTCTGCATATGAAACACGTTTTAATAAACTGCGAATAATCCAGGGATGTATAACTGTTTGAAAATGAGAGGTCTAAGTCATAAATCAAAGTAATTAGAGTTTAAGAAAGGTATTAACAAGATCTAGGAAAGTAAAGTCCAAGTGACCCAGGATACGTAAACCCCCTTGATCTTACATATTTGATTATTTAAACATAACAAGTAAATAATTAGTTACACAATTAGAAGAACAAGAGATAAGCTTAGGTGTTAAGACGGTCGGACCTATGAGACGATACGCTACTTTATTCATGTACCTCGGTGTTTAACCAAGATAGGTTGCTTATCTTTCAACTAGTTAAGTATTGGAAGTCTAAGTATATTGCTCCGATCAGAGCCAATTAATGGGAAATTAGTTGGTAGGGTTCTAGTGTTTACACAAAGTTCTGTCAATCTATTAATCTGAAAGTGTCCCCATCATAAACACCTTCCCGACATTATATTATCTCAAGTCATGGCAAACCACGTTTTCCTTATCCTTAGTTGTTCCTTATATGCTAGCTAGCTCATTTTAGTTTTATTGCTTTAGTAGTTTAAATTAGATAAAAAAAAAAAAAAAAAACCCAAACAAAACCAACTATCTGAACCCTATCTTGAAGACTTAATTATCCAAACAAGCTCTGTTTCAAATTCGACCGTCTGGAGACGACCCTGATCATCCTTACCACATACTAGTATCAGGTACTAATACCTAGTACGAGTAGGTAGTTCGGAAGTTTAGGCCCCGAGCAAAAAAAAAAATTTAAGACACCCTGATTGCCCGCTCAACCGTTGCAACAACACCAACGACACTGACGGTTGGGAGCGCATCACTCACGTATCTCGTTTCCCAAATCCGTGTTACGTCTCGTGGTCAGTTAAATCGTAAATCGTGCGAATCGTCGAACTATTAATTACTTCGTGTTTGTTAATGACATTCGCGTTATTTTTGGTTGAAATAATATTTTGAAATACTTCATTTAATATTTCCAAAATGTTTGTCGGGTTTCGTTCGGGTGTCGGGTTCGATTCGCGCATTTTCTCGCGTATGTTACGTTTTATATAAAACGTGAGTTGTTTCGTACTGTATTATTACATAATAATAATATATCATGTATACCAACTATTTTATTATCAAAATAGCTTTATGTTATATTAAAAATTGTTTCACCAACGTTCGCGTTCTTGTCGGTCTTCGTCCGCTTGTTCTTGCGTATGTTCTTGTCGGATTTCATCCGATTGTTCTTGTATAGTTACAAATGATTACTTATCTATATAATATGTCTTGTATTGAGCCTACGTATAGACTAAGTGTTCTTGATAGCGTTTCTAGTTAAGGTCAAAAGTGGCCTTTATTACCGGGTGTCACAAGTAGACAAATTGATTTGTTGGCATAAATGTAACGGAAGTTGAATTGATCCACTTAAAACATATATGTAAAAGAAGACCTCATTAGGCTGCAAGGAAATTTGAGTCTCCAAGATGATTGATTAATGATCAGCATAAGCTAGCCATAGTTGATAAGCTTTCTTGGAACAGCAAATATCATTCAAAAGGCTACCGACACATGAAAAGAAAAGGAGTAAAACAAAATACATAGGGCATAATCTTAACAAGAGAAACAAAGCTATACAAGCTAAAAGAAAGAATGGCATGATAGGCTTAACCATAGTTTGAAGAACTATAATTTTTGGGGGGAAAAATAGCAAAATTAAATCAAAGAAAAAAAATCTCTCTCTTGATCCTAACAATATAATTAGAATGAATCATAAGGATTATTTTTTTTAGCAAGACAAACCTAAACTACCTACCCACGATTATTATATACAGCCACAAATATTTAAAAATTGCTTTCTACGAGGCTTGAACCCACAATCATTAGGTTGAAAGGTTCTCCACATGTCGTTACTTGAATCATAAGGATTATGAATCCATTAGCTTGATAGATATTTACTTATCAACTTCTACATACAGACTACGCCGACCACTGAGTGGGACCATGACATGTTCAATGTAGGCAGCAATGGCGTGGTTTCTTGCCACTCCGTGTGTTTTTAGAGGAGATTTGTTTGCTCTAATGTGTCGAATTTCATTTTAATAACATATTTTATTTGTAATTAAAACAATATAACATAGAACTTGTTATTGTCAACTCATTGTTTGTCACAAGGAGGCATGAGTAATTTGTTCACTTTTTTATACAACGTAATTTTTGTTGTATTTCGGATTTATTGCTTTGTACTATGTGTTAGTTAGATTTTTGTTTCCATCAATCTATAAGTGAGCAATAATAATAACCTAAAAATAGACATACTACATTTATAGAATAACATGTGTAATGTATTTATTTTCACTTCCCATAATTACCACTATATTCGTTACATTCACTAATGACATTATTAACTCTATTTTTAGATCTCTGTTTTTTACGTCTTCAATCATTTCCCTTTTAAGTAAATAATATGGAGTATATTTCTATATATCACATGAGCATTAGTTATATATAGGGATGGCAAAAGGATCCGAATCTGATGGGGATCCCCGAACCCGGAACTTTTCAGATCGAATTGGGGATGACATTTCGGATTTTGGGGCGAATTTTGGGGTACAAAATGGGGATTCTTATCGGGTTCGGATTGGAAAACGGGTACTATCATCCCCGCTCCGCCCGACTCCGAAATATATACTTATAATATACATACATACATACATATATATATATTTATATATATATATATATATATATATATATATATATATATATATATATATATATATATATATATATATATATATATATATCTTTCATCTATATTTATTATTATTCTCACTAGTCACCACCTAGACGATTAGAATTCTTATGAACCCGAAATCACTCTTGTTATTTTGATTACTCTTGTTGTATTGATTTGGTCTTGTGATTTAGTCGGATTATTTTAAGACCATTTTGTAATGATTTTGGTAATTTTGAACTATAAACCTATTACTATATGTTATATTGATCATTGTGTTCATTTGTTTTTAGAAAGAAAAAAAAAAGATATTACTAGTGAGAATAGCTAGATTATATTGTAAAGAAAATCAGCAAAAACTTCGGGTTTAGAGTATTATTGTAACATCATCTCCGGTAGCCTGGTATTTTTCTTTTTATAATTTCGTATTTTATTGTTTTAAATAATTTTGCGATATAATTATTTAATTGTGAAAGTTGGTGAAATAGGTCTTAGGACTTATTGTGGATAGTGAAATATTGCTTGAATTAAATTATGAAAGTTGACGGTATAATAAAATAAATTTCTCGCAATCGATATTTAAGTGCCAGACAATAGATTTAGAGCGGGTATTAAATACCCAATGTTGTAGGCCGGTTTATATGGGGACCGACCTAACCCTTTTGATCACTTTACCAATTCTCATTTCCTTTCCTCTTTTCCTTTGAGAACCAAAAACACATAAACCCTAATTAGTAAAATCAAGTGAAAGCATTAAACTAGAAAGTGATTGAAGGTTGAAATCTACAAGTTGTCATCATCATCTTCTTCTCCTATTCATCATCTTCTTCATTTTAAAGGTAATGGGGTTTACTTCAAATGTTAGGTTTGATGAATATTTGGCTAATTGAAATTGTTCTTGCATTTGGATGATGATTATTTGTTATATATGATGTTACATGATGATTTATAACTAGTTAATTGCATCGAATTCAAGTTTATGAGCAAAAATTGAGGTTAGATGTAAACTTAATTATAATTTATGAATTTGGTGTGAATCTTGGTTATTTGGATATTGTTGTGGTTGATAAATGTTGTATAGATGTGGTATGAAGTTGTTGTTAGATGAGTTTTCTGCATATTTGGTTCGAAATTGGGAATTTGTAGTTTTTGGTTCGTGCTAAAATTCATAGCTGCTGCTGCTGTTCTTGATCTGGAAAAGAAGCCGGCGGCTTCATAAGCCCAGCCGGCGGTTTCTGTTTGATGTTGGGGAAGCCGGCGGCTTCACCAACCAAGCCGGCGGCTTGTGACCCCCAACCGGTGGGTCAATGACTCAAACCGGCGGACGCTAGAGGCTTTAAAACGCAATAAATTTCTGTTGATGAAAAACTTAATTCACCCGGCGGGTGAAGGGCATGACCCGGCGGCTAGCCATGGGAAGCCGGCGGCTTCCATGGCCAAGCCGGCGGCTTCTGGCTGTTTCCAGGGATTTTTCATTTTTAGTTTTTAAAACCTTTCAAGTGTTAGTACATGTAATTATTTGATGTGTATGATTAGTAGTCGATAATATAAGTGTTTAGGATAATGAGCTCCAAATGTGTCGAACTTTCTATAAGTTATATTTGGACTTTAACGATTACTAACTTTTATTTGATGTTGAATCTCAGATCCTCCGAAAGATAACGTTGCCCCGAGAATCTGAGTTAGTGAAGACGAAGGTATTGGTGAGTGGATTCAAAACTCACCGTTTGGCTTAGTTGTAATCATTTGATTACAACGGGTAAACGTAGACTTGATTATTGAGTTGATTAGTTGTTATTGTTGATCATATGCCTATATGTGCTTTGTGTGGCATTCGTGCATTGTTGTTAATGAGGTCAACGAGTTGATGAACTGTTGGTTGGGCTAGTGTGTTGTTGTGTGAATGGTACAGGGATGTACTTCATTTGTTGTGTGTGCTGAACTGTACCTAAGTATAATAAACACTAGCTATCGGTCTCGTCCGTTATGGCCATACGGATATGTTTGGATAAGTGATCTTAGGGAGCCGCCCGGGTACTAAGGTTATCCCCGGATCCGCCGATCCTCATTAAGTTGTTGTTGACTGTTGTGTTTGCGAATATTTGTTGTAGTTAATTGGTTTAGCTAAGTTGAATGTGGGGTGTTGGATTTACTCACTTAGCTATGTGCTAATCCCTCGTTGTTACTTCCTGCAGACTTTTGTTTATGCATGCGGGTGGGTAGCAGGAAGGTCAAACCTTGGAAGCATAGAATGTTTGATATTCAAGCTACTCTGATTATTTTAGTAACAACTCAGTTTAGTTTATATAATACCCCGACATGCTAGTCTTTTGAACAAGTTTTAAATCGTAGTAACTTAACCATCTAAACTGTTTTGGTATTTTGGAAAAATATGTAATGAAGTATTGTGTTTTATTTACCTGCGCTTCCTTATTATCTTTAATATTATTACAAGTAAATGAGGGGTGTTATAATTATCAATGTGGAAACAGTGTTAAGGAATCGATGTCTCCGGTGGGGGACTCCGATCCCCGTTAGGGTTTGGGGGAACTTATATCCCCAATGGGGTGCCCCGATAAAATCCCCATTGGAGTTTGGGGAGGGTATGAGGATATTTTTGATTAATGGGTTTGAGGATGGGGTTATCACTCTCCGCCTCGAACCCGCCCCATTGCCATTTTTAGTTATATATAACTACTACAAAAAACGGCTTTAGAAACCGGTTTTTGAACCCTTTAAAGACCGGTTTTAAAACCGGTTTCTAAAGGGGGAGGTTTGTTTGCAATTTATCAAAATGGTTTCTATGCTTATATAATAGACACCGGTTTAGCTATGCAGATCCGGTTTCTATAGCAGGTTTAGAGGCCCTTATATATTTCAATAGAACCGGTTTTTATAAATTGTAACTAATATTAACACCTGTAAGCTGCAACAACAAAAACTAAAAATAGTCATAAACAGAACTCTACCTGCAGCAATAGTCATAAATCTTAGCAACAACTGCAAATAAAGTCTACAACAAGAGTTGGGTACACGTGTAAATCTTAGCACAGCTTATCATCCTCAGACAGACGGTTAGTCAGAACGTACAATTCAAACTTTAGAGGATATGCTTCGTGCTTGTATTTTGGAATATGGAGGTTCGTGGGATTCACATCTCCCATTGGTTGAATTTACTTACAACAATTCGTATCATTCAAGTATTGGGATGCCTCCGTATGAAATGTTGTATGGTCGTCATTGTCGCACACCTACATGTTGGTTAGAGGCAGGTGAGAAACAGTTTGCTGGACCCGATATTGTACAAATAACCGCGGATAAAGTAGCCATTGCACGTGAGAAGTTGAAAGCCGCAAGAGACAGACAGAAACAGTATGCGGATCCTAAAAGACGACCGGTTGTATTTTCCGAAGGTGAATTAGTGTATCTTAAAGTTTCTCCGTGGAAAGGTGTGATTAGATTCGGGAAACGTGGAAAGTTGGCGCCTAGGTACATTGGTCCATTCAAGATTCGACAAGTAGTAAACGATCAGTCAATGGCATTGGATCTTCCTCCGGAGCTCTCTGGTATTCATGATACGTTTAACGTATGTTACTTGAGAAAGTGTAATATAGAGGATCAGTCACAAATTCTTCCATTGCAAGATTTAAAGGTTGATCAAACCCAGAAGTTAGTAGAGGAACCAGTTGAAATTGTAGCCCGAAAGATTACCAAACTTAGGAAGAAACAAATTCCTATGGTGTTAGTAAAATGGAGACATAGTTTAGGTTCCAACCTAACTTGGGAGACCGAGGAGTCGATGAAATCCAGATATCCTGGATTGGTTGATAGGGCTGAGATTTCGGGGACGAAATCTCCTTAAGGAGGGGAGATTTGTAACATCCTCTCCGGTAGCCTGGTATTTTTCTATTTATAATTTCGTATTTTATTGTTTTAAATAATTTTGCGATATAATTATTTAATTGTGAAAGTTGGTGAAATAGGTCTTAGGACTTATTGTGGATAGTGAAATATTGCTTGAATTAAATTATGAAAGTTGACGGTATAATAAAATAAATTTCTCGCAATCGATATTTAAGTGCCAGACAATAGATTTAGAGCGGGTATTAAATACCCAATGTTGTAGGCCGGTTTATATGGGGACCGACCTAACCCTTTTGATCACTTTACCAATTCTCATTTCCTTTCCTTTTTTCCTTTGAGAACCAAAAACACATAAACCCTAATTAGTAAAATCAAGTGAAAGCATTAAACTAGAAAGTGATTGAAGGTTGAAATCTACAAGTTGTCATCATCATCTTCTTCTCCTATTCATCATCTTCTTCATTTTAAAGGTAATGGGGTTTACTTCAAATGTTAGGTTTGATGAATATTTGGCTAATTGAAATTGTTCTTGCATTTGGATGATGATTATTTGTTATATATGATGTTACATGATGATTTATAACTAGTTAATTGCATCGAATTCAAGTTCATGAGCAAAAATTGAGGTTAGATGTAAACTTAATTATAATTTATGAATTTGGTGTGAATCTTGGTTATTTGGATATTGTTGTGGTTGATAAATGTTGTATAGATGTGGTATGAAGTTGTTGTTAGATGAGTTTTCTGCATATTTGGTTCGAAATTGGGAATTTGTAGTTTTTGGTTCGTGCTAAAATTCATAGCTGCTGCTGCTGTTCTTCATCTGGAAAAGAAGCCGGCGGCTTCATAAGCCCAGCCGGCGGTTTCTGTTTGATGTTGGGGAAGCCGGCGGCTTCACCAACCAAGCCGGCGGCTTGTGACCCCCAACCGGTGGGTCAATGACTCAAACCGGCGGACGCTAGAGGCTTTAAAACGCAATAAATTTCTGTTGATGAAAAACTTAATTCACCCGGCGGGTGAAGGGCATGACCCGGCGGCTAGCCATGGGAAGCCGGCGGCTTCCATGGCCAAGCCGGCGGCTTCTGGCTGTTTCCAGGGATTTTTCATTTTTAGTTTTTAAAACCTTTCAAGTGTTAGTACATGTAATTATTTGATGTGTATGATTAGTAGTCGATAATATAAGTGTTTAGGATAATGAGCTCCAAATGTGTTGAACTTTCTATAAGTTATATTTGGACTTTAACGATTACTAACTTTTATTTGATGTTGAATCTCAGATCCTCCGAAAGATAACGTTGCCCCGAGAATCTGAGTTAGTGAAGACGAAGGTATTGGTGAGTGGATTCAAAACTCACCGTTTGGCTTAGTTGTAATCATTTGATTACAACGGGTAAACGTAGACTTGATTATTGAGTTGATTAGTTGTTATTGTTGATCATATGCCTATATGTGCTTTGTGTGGCATTCGTGCATTGTTGTTAATGAGGTCAACGAGTTGATGAACTGTTGGTTGGGCTAGTGTGTTGTTGTGTGAATGGTACAGGGATGTACTTCATTTGTTGTGTGTGCTGAACTGTACCTAAGTATAATAAACACTAGCTATCGGTCTCGTCCGTTATGGCCATACGGATATGTTTGGATAAGTGATCTTGGGGAGCCGCCCGGGTACTAAGGTTATCCCCGGATCCGCCGATCCTCATTAAGTTGTTGTTGACTGTTGTGTTTGCGAATATTTGTTGTAGTTAATTGGTTTAGCTAAGTTGAATGTGGGGTGTTGGATTTACTCACTTAGCTATGTGCTAATCCCTCGTTGTTACTTCCTGCAGACTTTTGTTTATGCATGCGGGTGGGTAGCAGGAAGGTCAAACCTTGGAAGCATAGAATGTTTGATATTCAAGCTACTCTGATTATTTTAGTAACAACTCAGTTTAGTTTATATAATACCCCGACATGCTAGTCTTTTGAACAAGTTTTAAATCGCAGTAACTTAACCATCTAAACTGTTTTGGTACTTTGGAAAAATATGTAATGAAGTATTGTGTTTTATTTACCTGCGCTTCCTTATTATCTTTAATATTATTACAAGTAAATGAGGGGTGTTATAAATTGGTATCAGAGCATAGTTTTGGGAAAATTGTTCATTGTTGAATGATCAATCCCAAAACTCGAGCGTGATATATCAAACATTCTTGGGTATGGGATTAGTATTGGTTGAAGGTAGTTAGTATTTAGACGCTAACGATTAACAAAAGTTCAAGTGTTGTGTTGAATTTCAGAAATGACAGATAACGAACCACCGACCACCAACCCCAACAATGCCTCCAGGATCGTCGCTCCTCAAATCGGGACTCATACCGAGCAACATGATCATAATGGTACTTCTCAACCAACCGGACAACAATCTAACCGAGATGATTATATTCATGAGATGGAAGACGAGTTAGTATTCCTTAGGGAATTCAAGAGAAAAGCTGAGGAAGCTGCGACCAGACAGTTATTTCAGCAAACCCCAGTCTTTGGTTCTGGTTCATCCTCTCAATCAGAAAAGAAGTGTTCATACAAGACTTTTATGGCTAGTCGACCACCGGAATTTCAGGGAAGTAAAAATCCAACAATAACTTTGAATTGGCTTAGGGATATGGAACGCAAATTTGATGTGACTTGATGTGATGAGGAACTTAAAGTCAAGTATGCGGTTCAATGCATGAAGGATGATGCCATGGTTTGGTGGGATTCCATTACCGGTCATTTCACTCAACAACAGAAAGAAGCTATTAGTTGGTCTCAGTTTCATCAAGTTGTTCGTAACCAATACTGTTCGGATTTTGATATTGCTAGGATTCGAAGAGAGTTTGTGAATCTTCGATTAAAGGATGACATGACTATTGATGAATTGATTTCACAGTTTACGGATAAGCTTAGGTTCGTTCAACAATGGGTTCCGGATGAGAAAACTCAAATCGAACAATTTGTGGATGCTTTACCGGATAACTACCGTACGGTTGTGAGATTGGCTAAGGATTTATCGCATGCTTTTAACCTCGCGCGGTCTGCCGATAGTGATTTGAGAGGCTTGCGATTATGGCAAGGAAGGGATACAAGTTTCTCTAAGGCAAGAACTGAATCGTCGGGTAAGAATAAATCCAAATGGCAAGGGAATTGGCACAGTGGTAAGAAATTTGTTGGAAGAAGTAGTTCTTCGGGAAGTTTTAATAGTTCCAACTGGTGTAGTTCGTGCAGGTCTCGGCATGATGGTCCGTGTACGGCTAAGACAAACAAATGTATGAAGTGTGGTGAATTAGGTCATGAGATAAAAAGTTGCCGTTATCCAAATTTTGTTTGTTGGACTTGTAAGAAAGAAGGGCATAGGGTTGGTCAATGTCCGGAGGCAAGGTCGACGGGGTCGGGTTCGGTCGGGAGTTCGGGATCTTCCGGTCAGAAAAGAAAGAACCCTCCTCCAGCAACTAGTAGGGCCTTTCAAATGACGGTTGATGAGGCCATGCGTACTGAAGATGTTATCACGGGTACATTTCTTATAAACTCTGTACCTGCACGTGTATTGTTTGATTCGGGTGCTAATTGTACTTTCATTTCTGTGCAATTTTGTGATAAGTTGAAATTAGCCCCTACTGTGATAACAAAGCCTATAGAAGTAGAAATAGTTAGTGGTAAGTTAGTTCCTGTTACCACCTCGGTGACTGGAGTTAGCATTACTATTGATGATTATGTTTTTCCTATTTCCTTCTTGTTGATGCCAATCCCTAGTTTCGATGTAATAATTGGTATGGATTGGTTGAGTCAGAATAAGGCTAGTATTGATTGTCACCAGAAGTTGGTTAGGATCCCAATCTCCGATGGGTCATATGTTGTGGCTCGAGGAGAACGGGATGGTGTAGCTATTCCTTTGATTTCGTTGATGAAAGCTAGGAAGTCATTGTCAAAAGGTTGTGAGTCATACCTAGCCTATGTAGTCGATGTCAAATTAGAAAGGAAAACTGTTTCGGATGTTCCTGTGGTTTGTGAGTACCCCGATGTGTTTCCCGATGAATTTCCTGGGTTACCACCAGTTAGGGAAGTAGAATACAGAATTGATCTTGTTCCGGGTTCATCGCCGATTGCTAAAGCTCCCTATAGGTTAGCTCCTTCGGAAATCCGTGAAATGATGAATCAGATTCAGGAGTTGTTGGATAAAGGTTTTATCAGACCTAGTTCTTCACCGTGGGGTGCACCAGTGTTGTTCGTGAAAAAGAAAGATGGGTCACTGCGGATGTGTATTGATTATAGGGAACTAAATAAGAGGACTGTGAAGAACAAATATCCATTGCCCAGAATAGATGATTTATTTGATCAGTTACAAGGTTCTTCGGTATACTCAAAAATTGATTTGAGGTCGGGTTATCATCAGGTCCGTGTTAGTGAACAAGATATACCTAAAACTGCTTTCCGAACCAGGTATGGTCATTATGAATTTTTGGTTATGCCTTTTGGTTTGACGAATGCTCCAGCGGTATTTATGGATTTGATGAACCGTGTGTGTCGACCATACTTGGATAAATTCGTGATTGTTTTCATTGATGATATACTTATTTATTCGAAATCTGAAACTGAGCATGCCATGCATTTGAGATTGGTTCTTGAAACATTGAGACGAGAACAGTTGTATGCAAAGTTTTCCAAATGCGAATTCTGGATTCGAGAAGTTCAGTTTTTGGGTCATATAATTTGTCAAAATGGTGTGAAAGTGGATCCATCAAAGGTTGCGGCTGTGATGAATTGGAATGCGCCGAAATCTGTTTCTGAGATAAGGAGTTTCCTTGGGTTAGCGGGATATTATCGAAAATTTATCAAGGATTTTTCTAAGATAGCCGGTCCGTTAACCAAACTAACCCGTAAAGATGAGAAGTATGTGTGGACTGATCAACAGGAGCAAGCTTTTCAGACGTTGAAACAATTGTTGTGTCAAACACCGATTTTAGCATTACCAGAAGGTACTGATGATTTTGTGGTTTATTGCGACGCTTCATATTCGGGTTTGGGTTGTGTCTTAATGCAAAGGGATAGAGCTATCGCTTATGCTTCTCGACAGTTGAAACCACATGAGAAGAATTATCCTACGCATGATTTAGAACTCGCAGCAGTAGTATTTGCCCTAAAACTTTGGAGACATTACTTATATGGGACTCGATGTGTTGTTTGTACCGATCACAAGAGTTTACAGTATGTGTTCTCCCAGAAAGAAGAATATGCGACAGAGGCGATGGTTGGAATTGATAAAAGATTATGATTGTGAAATTAGATACCATCCGGGCAAAGCTAATGTGGTCGCCGATGCATTAAGTCGAAAGAATACTCCTGATCGAGCTTTCTATTTAAAAGTGAATGTTTCCTCGGATTTAATTGATCAAATTAAAGTTGTGCAACTGGAAGCATTGAAAGACCGGAATTTGAAATCCGAAATCATGTTAAAACGCAAAGACGAATTAGTTGATGATTCAAGGGGATTAAAGACTTATCAGTCTCGTGTTTGGATTCCTTCTATTGGTGGTATTCGGGATTTGATTCTGAATGAAGCTCATAAGTCACGAATGTCTATTCATCCGGGTAGTACTCGAATGTATAATGATTTGAAACCGTTGTATTGGTGGCCAACGATGAAAACCGACATTGCAAAGTTTGTGGGATCTTGTCATATTTGTGCTCAGGTCAAAGCGGAACATCAAAAGCCGTATGGGTCGTTAAAACAGTTGGAGATACCTGAGTGGAAGTGGGATCACATAACTATGGATTTTGTGACTAAATTACCGCGTACTGTTCGAGGAAATGATATGATTTGGGTTATAGTGGATCGATTGACAAAGAGCGCGCATTTTCTTGCTACGAGTGAGACAGCATCGTTGACTAAACTTGCTCAATTGTATGTTAACGAAATTGTTTCTAGACATGGTATTCCCTTATCGATTGTGTCAGATAGAGATACTCGTTTTGCTTCTCGTTTTTGGCAAAGTCTACAACAAGAGTTGGGTACACGTGTAAATCTTAGCACAGCTTATCATCCTCAGACAGACGGTCAGTCAGAACGTACAATTCAAACTTTAGAGGATATGCTTCGTGCTTGTATTTTGGAATATGGAGGTTCGTGGGATTCACATCTCCCATTGGTTGAATTTACTTACAACAATTCGTATCATTCAAGTATTGGGATGCCTCCGTATGAAATGTTGTATGGTCGTCGTTGTCGCACACCTACATGTTGGTTAGAGGCAGGTGAGAAACAGTTTGCTGGACCCGATATTGTACAAATAACCGCGGATAAAGTAGCCATTGCACGTGAGAAGTTGAAAGCCGCAAGAGACAGACAGAAACAGTATGCGGATCCTAAAAGACGACCGGTTGTATTTTCCGAAGGTGAATTAGTGTATCTTAAAGTTTCTCCGTGGAAAGGTGTGATTAGATTCGGGAAACGTGGAAAGTTGGCGCCTAGGTACATTGGTCCATTCAAGATTCGACAAGTAGTAAACGATCAGTCAATGGCATTGGATCTTCCTCCGGAGCTCTCTGGTATTCATGATACGTTTAACGTATGTTACTTGAGAAAGTGTAATATAGAGGATCAGTCACAAATTCTTCCATTGCAAGATTTAAAGGTTGATCAAACCCAGAAGTTAGTAGAGGAACCAGTTGAAATTGTAGCCCGAAAGATTACCAAACTTAGGAAGAAACAAATTCCTATGGTGTTAGTAAAATGGAGACATAGTTTAGGTTCCAACCTAACTTGGGAGACCGAGGAGTCGATGAAATCCAGATATCCTGGATTGGTTGATAGGGCTGAGATTTCGGGGACGAAATCTCCTTAAGGAGGGGAGATTTGTAACATCCTCTCCGGTAGCCTGGTATTTTTCTATTTATAATTTCGTATTTTATTGTTTTAAATAATTTTGCGATATAATTATTTAATTGTGAAAGTTGGTGAAATAGGTCTTAGGACTTATTGTGGATAGTGAAATATTGCTTGAATTAAATTATGAAAGTTGACGGTATAATAAAATAAATTTCTCGCAATCGATATTTAAGTGCCAGACAATAGATTTAGAGCGGGTATTAAATACCCAATGTTGTAGGCCGGTTTATATGGGGACCGACCTAACCCTTTTGATCACTTTACCAATTCTCATTTCCTTTCCTCTTTTCCTTTGAGAACCAAAAACACATAAACCCTAATTAGTAAAATCAAGTGAAAGCATTAAACTAGAAAGTGATTGAAGGTTGAAATCTACAAGTTGTCATCATCATCTTCTTCTCCTATTCATCATCTTCTTCATTTTAAAGGTAATGGGGTTTACTTCAAATGTTAGGTTTGATGAATATTTGGCTAATTGAAATTGTTCTTGCATTTGGATGATGATTATTTGTTATATATGATGTTACATAATGATTTATAACTAGTTAATTGCATCGAATTCAAGTTCATTAGCAAAAATTGAGGTTAGATGTAAACTTAATTATAATTTATGAATTTGGTGTGAATCTTGGTTATTTGGATATTGTTGTGGTTGATAAATGTTGTATAGATGTGGTATGAAGTTGTTGTTAGATGAGTTTTCTGCATATTTGGTTCGAAATTGGGAATTTGTAGTTTTTGGTTCGTGCTAAAATTCATAGCTGCTGCTGCTGTTCTTGATCTGGAAAAGAAGCCGGCGGCTTCATAAGCCCAGCCGGCGGTTTCTGTTTGATGTTGGGGAAGCCGGCGGCTTCACCAACCAAGCCGGCGGCTTGTGACCCCCAACCGGTGGGTCAATGACTCAAACCGGCGGACGCTAGAGGCTTTAAAACGCAATAAATTTCTGTTGATGAAAAACTTAATTCACCCGGCGGGTGAAGGGCATGACCCGGCGGCTAGCCATGGGAAGCCGGCGGCTTCCATGGCCAAGCCGGCGGCTTCTGGCTGTTTCCAGGGATTTTTCATTTTTAGTTTTTAAAACCTTTCAAGTGTTAGTACATGTAATTATTTGATGTGTATGATTAGTAGTCGATAATATAAGTGTTTAGGATAATGAGCTCCAAATGTGTCGAACTTTCTATAAGTTATATTTGGACTTTAACGATTACTAACTTTTATTTGATGTTGAATCTCAGATCCTCCGAAAGATAACGTTGCCCCGAGAATCTGAGTTAGTGAAGACGAAGGTATTGGTGAGTGGATTCAAAACTCACCGTTTGGCTTAGTTGTAATCATTTGATTACAACGGGTAAACGTAGACTTGATTATTGAGTTGATTAGTTGTTATTGTTGATCATATGCCTATATGTGCTTTGTGTGGCATTCGTGCATTGTTGTTAATGAGGTCAACGAGTTGATGAACTGTTGGTTGGGCTAGTGTGTTGTTGTGTGAATGGTACAGGGATGTACTTCATTTGTTGTGTGTGCTGAACTGTACCTAAGTATAATAAACACTAGCTATCGGTCTCGTCAGTTATGGCCATACGGATATGTTTGGATAAGTGATCTTGGGGAGCCGCCCGGGTACTAAGGTTATCCCCGGATCCGCCGATCCTCATTAAGTTGTTGTTGACTGTTGTGTTTGCGAATATTTGTTGTAGTTAATTGGTTTAGCTAAGTTGAATGTGGGGTGTTGGATTTACTCACTTAGCTATGTGCTAATCCCTCGTTGTTACTTCCTGCAGACTTTTGTTTATGCATGCGGGTGGGTAGCAGGAAGGTCAAACCTTGGAAGCATAGAATGTTTGATATTCAAGCTACTCTGATTATTTTAGTAACAACTCAGTTTAGTTTATATAATACCCCGACATGCTAGTCTTTTGAACAAGTTTTAAATCGTAGTAACTTAACCATCTAAACTGTTTTGGTACTTTGGAAAAATATGTAATGAAGTATTGTGTTTTATTTACCTGCGCTTCCTTATTATCTTTAATATTATTACAAGTAAATGAGGGGTGTTATAATTATCAATGTGGAAACAGTGTTAAGGAATCGATGTCTCCGGTGGGGGACTCCGATCCCCGTTAGGGTTTGGGGGAACTTATATCCCCAATGGGGTGCCCCGATAAAATCCCCGTTGGAGTTTGGGGAGGGTATGAGGATATTTTTGATTAATGGGTTTGAGGATGGGGTTATCACTCTCCGCCTCGAACCCGCCCCATTGCCATTTTTAGTTATATATAACTACTACAAAAAATGGCTTTAGAAACCGGTTTTTGAACCCTTTAAAGACCGGTTTTAAAACCGGTTTCTAAAGGGGGAGGTTTGTTTGCAATTTATCAAAATGGTTTCTATGCTTATATAATAGACACCGGTTTAGCTATGCAGATCCGGTTTCTATAGCAGGTTTAGAGGCCCTTATATATTTCAATAGAACCGGTTTTTATAAATTGTAACTAATATTAACACCTGTAAGCTGCAACAACAAAAACTAAAAATAGTCATAAACAGAACTCTACCTGCAGCAACAACTGCAAATAATGTAAACATAAACTAAAACATAGACGGAAACAACAAAACCAATCATTTATATAAAATAAGAAGTCAACTACAAACATCAATTCCATTGTTTAATACTGACTTGCAAAACAACCCAATCAAAGGTACCAGACTACACAACCTAATAATCAATGCATAAATGCAGACTATAGTATACGATGAAATTATTCATCACAAGTCTTCACAAATATGATAACCACAATCCAATGATATTGTCCAAGACTTTTACTTCATACGAGTTCGTGCGCTTCCAAGGGATCTGTATATAAGAAAAGCAAACAACAAATAACCTTTATTTAACAAATGAGAGTGGTTAATTTCGTTTATAAAATACATATGTGATTAAACAAATACTAACCGTTTGTGGGAAATCATCTTGCTGATTTTTGATAAACTCGTGCAGCCACCGCATCACGTAATAACCACACTCCCAACCAGCCTTTTGTTGGTGGCACTAAATTTAAAATAGCAGGTAGATATGTACATCAATGTAACATCCAATTCAATATGTACGCATACTTATTAACAGTGACAAGGCTAACCCGAACGACACAAACCATACCTAAGTTGACCCAAACAACCCATCACAACATTAAACCTATAGTATATGGATATATAGTTCATTGATTACCTTTGGCAATATCCAACGAATATCTCCAAGCGTCCTAAAAATTAAAAAAAACGCAAATTTGGGGTGTTAAAATTTCATAAACAAACTAAATTTGAAATATATACCAATAGATAAACCCTTAGAATTGCACAATATCTGCAAGTGCGTAGCTATGTGCGTTCGTTATGCCTCTTTCAACCATAAGTGAATCCAATATGTAGCCCGTGTTGTTGTGGGGGATAATTATGAACAACACCCAATGCCCCCTAAAAAATGGTAACACTTTTAGTATGCACAACAAACATACATATATGTTAAAGAAAAAAGATTGTAGCTTATGGTACGTACTCTTCAAGGTAAGGTGCAAGAAAAAAATTTCATCCGTTTCTTGCGTTGTGATCACCTTTAAAATATAATCGGTGACTCTCGCCATATTGTTATCACATTGGGTGCCTCCAGAGGCGGACCCAGAAAATTTAGTCACAGGTGTCACAAAAATTTTGAAGCTCCCTGGACTTGGTTGTTTATTAAGTTTATTTAAACATGAGGTACACCGCCTAAATATGAGTGGTAGCACTCTTAAAAAATAAATAACGTTTCACCTAAATTTACACTAAGTCGACTCAATTGACTGGTGTCACGTGTCACCGCTGACTATAACGTGGGTCCGCCCCTGGGTGCCTCGAATTTCATACGGGTTCAACAATGCACATCTATTTCGTTGCTTTTGCATAATCTTATGCATCAACGTAAAAACATATGTGTTATATAAATGTTATTAATTTAAAATGAAGTATAATATGAATGACGAATTATGGTTACAAAATACAATAAACATTAATGTACTTACATGATGAAGTAAGTTAGAATCGACATAAAAAGCACGAATAAACATTAGTTATTTCATGTGGATCATATCCCGATGCTTTTTCAATTTCTATAAATCATGTCGATGGTAGGATTTGTATGTTACAAAATGCAACAATACAATTAGCATAATAGAAATTATACAACATGAAACTATATATCTATTAAAATGTAAACAAAAAAAATACATCAATAGATCAACTTAGAAACACTAGCAAAACATATAATAAGAGTGTGAAAACCAGCTTTAAGAAATGCAACTAATCTGTGATAATTAAGCAAAAAACTAGGAGACTAAAAAAGGGCTACATCAATACTGCATTAAAAACAGCATACATATAACAGCAACACATCACTAATTAGCTTATAAAACTATGTAAACAACCACAACAAAACAACATATTATTAGCAGAAATACTGCAACAAAGAAATAAATAACTAGCTCAAAAAAGAACATAAATACAACTTTTTTTAACAGTAGCAAAATGTTAGACACCATTCAAAGTATTACTAATCACATAAACACATATATACATACACATACCATAGTAACGCATGTATAAAGGTTTACATAGTCACTAAAAGGTTTCACAGTTTACTAGATAGGACTGAGGCGCACTCTTGGTAGGCTGTTTTGATGGCTCAGTGGATGTTCTTTCGTTTACTGATTTTAATGATGTCGTTACCTGTGTGCAATATAAGATTTTAGACATCCTCCAAATGAATTGTCGAAGTAAACAAGTACATTAGATGAAATGTATACATAATTACATGAAATAGATCAATGATTTTCCTTTCATCTTTTAAGTAATTGTATCTGCTTTAAAAAAATGTTAACAGCAATTAATGCAAATTTAAACGTACCATGATGGTTGTGGTTTAGAGATGGCAGTAACAAAAATGATGCAAAAATATTAACTTGAATGCTCTCTGTTTAACCTGTGAAGTTGAACACATGTACGAACATAAACTCATTAGCACCACCAATTGATGATAAACAAATATATACGGATATTCAACCTGTTATAAAAGCATAAGTTCCAAAATTGGATAAAGATTAAGGTTCCAATAACCAAAATTTCAATTAGATTTTTGTTGTTAAAATAGC
Organism: Helichrysum umbraculigerum; assembly: GCA_949592205.1. Lineage (NCBI taxonomy): Eukaryota > Viridiplantae > Streptophyta > Magnoliopsida > Asterales > Asteraceae > Helichrysum > Helichrysum umbraculigerum. The sequence continues at coordinate 124,801,938 of CATIUR010000004.1, forward strand.
TATATTAAAAACAACAACAACAACGTAACACTTGCTCAAAAGAAAAAGAAAAAAAGGAAAAGAAAAAGGGGGAAAAGGATAACATCAGTACTATACAAATTTGCAATTAAAACTACAATGTTCTCTTAAAAACGCAAGTGCAATTTTTTAGAAAAAGCAAACTAAAACGCAAAAACAAACTAAAACTGCACACCCATCCTACAAGATGTAAAAAAGGGTCAAGAGTCAAGACTAAAGAATACAACAAAATAATGACACAAACACTAGATAATAAACAAAACAAAGTCAGACCAAAAATGTAATCTCCCATCCAGTCACCTAATTATCAAAGCATCAACAAGAATTCTAACTAACTAAGTTTTTTTAAGAAATCACTCAAAATTGGATATCTTAACTTGTAAAATTAAAACTAGTAACGATTGAATACATAGAAATCAAGATATAACCACAAACCTTGTTTATTCCTATCAATCAATTGATAAACATCTGCTGCAATTAACAAAAGACTGCTGTGATGATGGCGGAATGAGCCAACGATGGTGGGGGGCAGTCAAGCAGATGGTAGTGAGTGGCAGGGTTTACAGTGGTGATGAAGATGGAAGAGTGTGACGGTTGGTTTTGGCAGAATTATATGGATGGGAGCTTGGGGGTTTTGAGAGAGTGGTAGGGATAGATGATCGGTTTTTTAACATTGGGAATAGAGGTTGAACAGTTGGAGGGATTTTATTTCCCCAAATTTTTTGTTCTTCCGCTAAACATGTATACATGTTTTGGCCACATAACAATAATTTTTGGAGTGGAATTCGGATATAGAGTTCAATTTATTAGATAAAGTCATCAAATCCGTTACGAGGAGAATAGGGACCGGTTATATTTATGGATCCGGTTTCTATTAATTTAAACCGGTTATTATAGAACGCCGGTTTCTAAAGGTAATAATAAACACCGGCTAATTTAAGCAAAACCGGTCTCTATGTATCCCGTGTATTTTAAGCGAATAAAGAACGGTTTAGTAATATATAACCGGTCTCTTTATTGTAAAGAAACCGGTTTTTTATTAAGCTCGCTAGAATCGGTTTCTATTAGGGGTCTCTTTTCGATTTTTTGTAGTAGATATGCTTATAATTTAAGCCTAATAATAATCTGCGTAATTTATTCACGCTTTAACTCGTAAATCACATATCTTTTCTTTCATCATAGTTTTTTATTTTATTAAATGTAAATAATTTTCCACTTTATATACTTCTAAAAAAAAAATGCAGATGATGAGTCATGAGGTAGTAGGATACGACCAAACTGACAGAGTTTATAGAGCCAAGTCCATCTTTTTCTGTAAACACAACAACTGTGGGTCAAACCACCCCGTGCCCCATGTCACAACATCTTTTTTTATTTTATTTTTTAGTTTTATTTATTTTAATCTCCTTTACAACATTTCCCATGAAACTCATCATTTACCTTATAATTACATTCCTCAAATTCCACTTTCCACTCGATTCCCTATTACATAAACCTAGAACACAAACTCATCACTTTCAGTACAGTAGAGTAGATCCATCAACTCCTTAAGTTTGCTAGCTAGCTAGCTAGATGCAAAATCCCAATAGCCAATCACAAGGTTTTCTTGAAGACCTTTTGACACCAACCACACACACTTGGACCACATTTCCTAATCAAGATCATGATCAATTATTCTCAAGTGTTGTTAACACTTTTAATGAAGATGATGATTCTTTCTTAGCTTCTAATTCTTCATTCTTGCAACTCATTTCATCCTCTATGCAACCCACTTTTCCAAATCTTGAGGTTCTAAATTATCCATCTGCTTATGAACAACAAACATATGATCAGTATGGATATGTTGATCATAAACCAAGTTCATTAATGGTTGGCTACCCAACATTGGTGGAACAAGAAGATGATCATAAGGTTCATGAACAAGAACAAGTGGTTGTTTCTGATAGACAGATTCAAGATGTTTTCAGTATGGGATTTAGTGGAGAAAAGAAGAGTAAATATAAAAAAGTTGAAGGACTACCCTCCAAGAATCTAATGGCGGAAAGACGTCGAAGGAAGCGATTAAATGATCGTCTTTCGATGCTAAGATCTATTGTTCCTAGAATAAGCAAGGTAAGTAGCAACACCAATCATTTACTTCAATTTCTTTTAGTTCATCATCATAATGAGGAATTAATTTACATATTTTGTTTACTATAAAAAAGATGGACAGGACATCTATACTTGGTGATACAATAGACTACATGAAAGATCTACAAGAAAAGATCGATAACTTGAAATCGACAGGTAATGAATTGAATTCGAAGAGCTTGAATTTGCTAGGAAATAATAATGAGTTAAAAATGAATGAAGCGCAAGGAAGAAATCCACCAAAGGTGTAACTTCTAATGCAACTCTTTAAATACATACACAATCCCTATAAATGAGCACACATTAATTTTATGCGACACATTTTTTATATGTATAGTTTGAAGTTGAAAGGAGAAACAACGATACGCGTATTCAGATTTGTTGTTCACCCAAGCCTGGATTGCTACTATCAACAGTGCACACAATTGAAGCATTAGGACTAGACATTCAACAATGTGTTATAAGTTCTTTTGGTGATTTCACCCTTCAAGCTTCTTGTTCTGAGGTACATATTCATAACTTCTTTATTTTAGATGTTTGTTCACTCGTGTTTATGCGTATCTCGGATATTGCTTTTGTAATACTACAAGCTCGAATTTTAGGCACTGGAAAATCGAGTGATGACGAGTTCCGAAGAAATGAAGCACATATTATTCAGAAATGCAGGTTATGGAGGGAGAGGTCTTTAAGCAAAAGTATGGATTAGTGTTCTTAATTAGTAAAAGTTAGTTAATTAGCATGAATCTCTTGCATAATTCTAGTTGTTTTTAATCTTTTATTTCATTACATCATCTTGATTATTTAGTAATGGGCACCATCTAGTCTAGATTCTCAATTTTCTAAACGATAAAAAGACAATCATAATCTTTTTTAATGTAAAAGCTAGGGGAAGTACAAATTTCAACAGAAGAATTATATTAAATGTTACATCTACAAGACATGAGAATGTTTTAGGGGTCCTACCCATGAAGAAAAAGAATGTTGTCAGGCAAATACGTTGATATTATATATCTTGATGTACTGGATATATGGCAGAAATTATTCACTGTGTATAAAAATGGTGTATATGTGACAAAAAATCGTATAGGATAGAAGACAATATAAGTTATCTGTCCAAGATGGTAATGTCATAAAAAGCAACCTCAGTTTCAATGAACAAGTTATCTAAATAATAAAGTATCACCGATCATTCCAAGTTGCTTCAGATGCGAACAACTTCTAAACACAAACACATGTTTTATCATTATTGTTGTTCGATGGATTATTAAGTTTAATGTGAAAAAACTTGGGAATTAGTCGGATAGTAATTAATTTTCCCGCATGACCTTCGATGTACATCTTCTTCGTAAGGTCGGAAACTTCGTGTGTTCTAATGTAATAAGACAACGTATGTGGTGGTGATTCGTACATCATCCAAAGTTCATTATAGATCACTAGTTTGTACATATACAAAGCACATATAATACAGCTAAAAATAAGATGATGATATATGAAAAAGGTTTATAATATTGTACAAAACTACAAATCACTGCCGAAGTGCCGATGCATGGCCATGAAATATGGGCCGAATGGTACAATCAGATCCTTTTATAAGGCCCAAGATATGACTATTATTTGTATATCTTTTGAATAGAAACTAGAGAGTTTTGCATATGGGCCTTTGGGGAAGTCGTGGCCTCGTTGGATCAGGCGTGCCACAAAAACCGGTTCGGGGCCAACCCGACCCGACCCGAAAACCGAACCGGTTTTTGACTAAAAAAGTCAAAACCGGGTTTGACCAAACCAAACCGGGTTCAAACCGGTTTTTGACCGGGTTTTGACCGGCTTTCGGGTTTTGACCGGTTTTTTGACCGGGTTTTGACCGGTTTTCGGGTTCAAAACCGGTTTCTAAACCCTAAAGTCCAAACCGGTTTGGACCCGTCGGGTTCTAGAAAACCCGAACCGGTTTTGGTCAAAACCGGTTTTGACCGGGTTGGTTTCGGGTTAAAATCGGGTCGGGTTCTAGAAACCGGTTTTTTGTACACCTCTACGTTGGATATCTTAATGCCCATCGATTAGTTGTAGTGCCTTACAAATTTGGGTTGCGTTTTCATATGGCCATATGGGCTATATCATAATCTACATTTCTAATATTAAAATCTTAAAATGATAGCTATATAATTATTTTTAGAACACAAACTTACAATCTAATACAAGATTATGTACTATCACCGTAAATATTTACAACACACTACCTTAAATGAGGCCCCAACCTTTTGATTGAAGGGTTTTTCCCATACCGTTAGGCTAAAAGCTCTTTGGTGATAATTATATTCATTAAAACCTCAAAACATGTATTCTGATAACAACAATGTCATATGAATATTAATTATGGAAGAAATTATTTTATACATATCCATAACAAAATTAATGATATTTTTAGCATTATCATAAACAAAACTCTTTTCGAAAAATAATAGCTTGAACAATAAGACCATCATCAATGGGCCGTTTTCGGACTCCGTTTACACTCCCGAACACCACAACGCCCGTAATGGGAGGCTTGCATGTAGGGCGTTGTGGTTCGGACCACGATTACACCGAATTTTGGGACCCACATGATATTTTATTATCTATTTTTTTTTCATTTTCTTTTCTTTCTCCTTTAACATATACAAAATCTAATTAGTGGAACATATTCTCCACAACACTTCACAATACCATGTTTCCATTGTTAGTGTTTAGGGATAACACCATGTAATGATGACATGTCATCCAGAACGCCATAATATGGTGTTATCACTGCGGATGGTTTAATTGCCGTTAGCCGGTTGAAGGAATTTTTGTTGTTTTAGAATTTGTGGATTCCAGTTTGCAGTTTAACCGAAATGTAAATCCATTATTATGCATATTATTATTTGCAATGACAATGAATTACTCACTTCCATAGAAAAACCTGTATATTAAAAAATTACCATGGACCATATTTATTTTGTTCGTTAGCAAATAAAATAGAAAAGAAATACCTTTTTATGTAAGCTAAAAAGGCAATCAAATATATGGCTGCTTTGATCCTTTCGAATAATTTACCTGCCAAAGGATAATAATAAAATAAAATGAGGCTGGGATTTAAGTGGGTTTAGTATAGACTAATTAAATACAACCACAAACATTTGATAAAAGAAAATTCATCTTCAATCCTAAAAAGAAACAAATAATTAAATAAGTTTTCGAGATAAAAGCTAGAAACAAACATCACCTGAACCCTTACAAGGTCGCTTAGATAACTTGTAACTATTATACCGATTATTTGAATTTATGTCCTTTGAGCCAAGACACAATGCAAAGAGTGGGCAAACTTGGTTCGTATCATTGAACCAACGCGCAGCCTTTAGACACGAATTATATAGCTAGGAAAAAAATAAAAAAAATCGGACTCGTTTCATAATCGTTTTGCTATTGTTCAGATATTCATGGACTCAACTTCTTGAGTTTAAGTTACGAGGGGAAATTAAACAAAATGCCACATTTTTGACAAATTTTAATGGTTTTGCCCTTTCCAAATTTTTTTTGACAATATACCCCTCGAACACGCAAACGCAAACTTGCTTTTGCTAATGGTTATTTGCCGTTTGCGATGGCACAAGAAAATGAGCCCGTGTCCGACAAAAACATGCCATCGCAACTGGCAAATGGATTTTTGTGATTTGCGATTCACCTACGGTCTTCAATATTTGCGATGGCACAAAAAGATGAGCCCGTGTCCGAGTAAAACATGCCATCGCAAATGAAACCCGTTGATTTGCGATTCACCTCCGGCCAAAATTTTAAAAATCGCGGCTTCAAAACCCTAAAAAGTGGTACCCCTTCATTATCCTCCACCCACTTGCATCTTCACTTCCAAAATCCAAAAAACGATCGGACCACCTCCAACGCCCTCGCAACCATCACCAATGCCCTCGCAACCACCACCAATACGACCGACCACGCTACGATCTTAACCACCACCACAGCCGGCGCACAACCTCCGTGACATTCCACCTCCGTCGCATCACCCTCCGTTGCTACCAACCACCGTCCCCTCACCTCCGGCACCACTATCCTGAACACCGTCCGACCCTTAACCACCACCTCCGTCGCCCCATACCCTCCCTCGCACCCAAGAAGTGTACGGTCCTGCACCACCTCCGTCCTTCGCACCACCATCTCCCTCCGTCGCACCACGATGGACGATTCTCAGGTATAATCTTGTTTATTTATTTATTATAGTCATCGATATTCAATTATAATAAGATTATGTATGTATAGGTATTAAAGTGCTCGATGATCAGTTAGATCAATAAGATTATGTATGTATAGGTATTAAAGTGCTCGATGTATAGGTATGCAATTTTATGTTAAATTTTTTTCCCCATGTTAGATCAATATAGAGTAAACATTTGTTTTCTCGGGTTGTGGCTTTTTATGGCTTTTGATCATTTGATTATATATTTGACGTTCGAATATGATCATTCTACGGATGACTAGATTTAGAGTTCAACAAGTATCCCATATTAGCTGGTTTTGGTCTTAACCAAATATGAAAATTGGTTTGTTATGAGTTAGCTATGTGTTTAAGTTATTTGGGCATCTTTATCTATATGTACTAGCAGCGATGCGACGGTAAGATATTTACAAGTTGGTGACCTCGTTTGATTGTTCCGTGCAGAGTATTATGTTGTATGAAGTTAATATACGAAATTTTATTGAGGTTACATATTTTTAATTTGACATATTTCTTTTGTTTACTTTATTTCTTTTTGTATGAGTCAAACATTAATATTATATCATATAGGTTCATGGTGAATTGCATAGTATCATATTTAGAGTTTTATACGATGTTTAGAAGTCGTTTAGTATTCATAGATAGAGTTTTAAATATTTAAGAGAAAGAAAGTCATAGGCTCTATAAGTAGTTGAGATAGAAATAAGTAAACATATAACTTGAAATCCTTTGTGATAGAATCCTCTTTTAAAGTGATTATATACAAACAAAATGATTACATCCTAAAAATTATAATTTTATATTTGAACATCTAAGACATCTTGATTATTTCAGCAACTCCAAAACTCAAGACTCATTTTGTATAATTAACTCATGTTTATACTAAATTATATGTTGATGACTAAATCTATATGTGAATCATTAATCGTTAATATGTAATATAATAATGAATAATTAGCAAATAACTCAATTACTTGATAAATTTAATTCAAACTTACCAAAAGGAGTAAAAAGCATGTACAAAATATTGGGAGAAAAAATAAAAAGACTAAACACTTAAATATACGGAGTATAGTCTAGTTATCTAGTTATATGTAAAAAAGAGTGTTTATTCGGGAACTTGTGAAAAGCATTGGATGAGTTTGTACTAGTCAATAAAGCATCTGTACTATTGTCCTTCTGTATCCATGTTGGATCATTTTTATTGGTTAGTTATTTGAAGACTTGCAATTAGAATTTAGAAGGGTATTCACTCCTTTTACACAGGCTACGCACCCTATACATTTCAATCTAGAAACTATCAGAAAGTAATATTTATGCAGTGCTAACAGGAATCCAAGGGTATGCAAGTGCATACCCTTGATTGTTAACAAGTCCGCCCCTGTCGATGATACTTGTAAACATTGCTGACTCGATAAGCTGAAATATTAGCTGGTTAATCAGTTTTACGAAAAGGACATTTCCAAATTTTTTTAAAAAACCTTTCAGCAACACTTTATTTGTAATGTATGATTTGTGTATTTGTATGTGTATATACTAACTAGACTGATCATTTTTCAGGATATTTTTAGTGCGAGACTGACTTTGAAAAGTCAACTCACGATTATCAAGCATATCAACTTGCATTTGTCAGATGATCAAAAAAAGATTTTCAGAGAGCATTGCTTTGGTCATTGGTTGGATGTGAAGGCTCCTGAAAATGACCCTGGTTTTGTACATCATATACTGCAATTTCGACGCAATGAGCGTCCAGGGTTAAAGCACCCTCGCACGGAGGCGTTTGAGTTGTGGTTTAGGGTTACCGATGACCATTTTATACGATTTGGTCGGAGGGAGTTTTGTTTGGTGACTGGTTTACGGTTCGGTCCCAATGAAAAGATGGCGGATCATATTCCCAAAGAGGTTCGAGATAAGACGCCGGCATTTAAACAGCGTGTGTTTCCTGAGTTGGGCAACAAGCCTTTACATATAGCAGAGGCCGAGAAAAAGTTCAAGGATAAATTTTTGTTTACTGGGCCGAGGAAACTGAGCGATGCGGATTGTGTGCGACTGTGTATGTTACTGTTGATATATAAAGGGTTTCTGGGAAAGCAGCCAAAGCATCATATTGAGGATGATTATATGCATATACTTGAGGATTTTGCTGTTTGTGACGGGTACCCATGGGGTAATATTATTTGGGCTAGAACATATGATCAACTCGATAAGGGTTTGGAGACCCGGTTGACACAAGACGGGATGCAGTACACGCTTAGTGGATTCGGTTGGGCGTGTAAGGTAGCCTCGTCTTATTATTATTAGTCGAATTATTTATTATTATTGTAAATATAGTATATAACTTATTAATATACAACATATTAATATATAACATATTAATATATATTATATATGCTAATTTGTTGTTTTGTTAATGTTTACAAGGTTTGGATTTGGGAGGCGTTTCGTCGTCAGATAGGAAACGTTGCTACTAGGCCAAAACCCAATGAAATACCACGTGGCATCTATTGGGCTCGAAAAAAGAAGGTGATTGAATTCAAAGAGTTCAACCAACATTTGCGGGTGTCGGTAAGTGATTAACAGAGTTGATCAATAGTTACACTGTTCATTTCGTAAAAAATGTATGTATGTATACATGTATATATATGTATACAAGTATATATACATGATATATATATATATATATATACATGATATATATATATATACATGATATATATATATATATACATGATATATATATATATATATATATATATATATATATATATATATATATATATATATATATATATATATATCATGTATATATATATATATATATATATATATATATATATATATATATATATATATATATATCTAGTTAGAGAGAGAGAGTTAGACAGAGAGCTGATAATTGTTGAATATTGATATATTGATGAAACTTGGATGATTCAAAAAGCTAATATGTTAGCCGGTTTTTCAATTTTACGAAAAGGACATTTCCAAATTATTATGAAAATAGTTTTTTGTTTTCGGCTAGTAGTTAATATACATGTATATGTATATATATGTATCTACGGCTGATGAAAAATTTATGACTTGTATTATGCAGAAAGATACCATACCAGAGGATCTTCCGAAGATAACGTTGAAGCCGAATAAGCATGAGAAGAAGTGCCAATGGTGGATTGATAGCTGGAAATATTTTGACGACCAGCTACTTGATGAGAGGCCAATGAAGAAGGCAAGGAACAGTCAAAAGGTGGATGCCGAGCCATCTGATCCCTCCCCATCTCATGATGTTGACACGTTCTCAGCGTGTCACGATGATCAGCCGTTTGGTGATGGTACTGGTACAGATCATCGTCAGACCTATCAGTCGACAGCAGAGGTGGAGGTGCGCTCATTACGAGACCGGGTGGACGCTCAGGATGCGATTATTGCAACCCTTCAAAAGCGGGTTGATGAGCAGCGTACGCGGGCCGATGAGCAAGATGTCATCATACAAAGGTTATTGCGGAAGGTCGAGACGAATGAGACGTATGAGGTATATGTTGTTAATTTTCCATTATTATATTGTATGTGAATTTATCGTACAGATGTCGGTAACTTGTTATTTTTTTTACTTTTGAGTATCAGGGTGACGACCAGGATGGCTTCCAGGATGGTTATGTATCCGACACGCCACTCACCACTGCGACGAAGATGTCGGGTCGATTTATGTTACGTCGCAGCATGAGAGAGCGGCGACGTGGGCCTGCCGTACTCTCACCGTATCTTACGCCGACCTATTTTAAAAGGTTTGTCAATAGACCTTTGCAGGTGCATGATGAACCACCTGTTGACTTGGGATGCGATCATGATACGTTTGCTTCGGTGGTTGAGCCGGTTGTTGAGCATGTGGTTAATGAGGTTGTTGATCCGGTGGTTGAGCCGGTTGTGGCTGTAGATGATGGGCCGGTGGTTGAGCCGATTGTGGCTGTAGATGATGGGCCGGTGGTTGAGCCGGTTGTGCATGTGCCTGTAGTTGATGAGTCGGTTGTGCATGTAGATGATGAGCCGGTGGTTGAGCCGGTTGTGCCTGTTCAGAGGGTTAAGAGATTGAAGCGTCGGGCAAAAAAGAAGAATGATGATGATGAGGAGGATGGGATTTCCGAGGACACATTGTTGGACATGGTTTCGAATTGTGTGGACGAGACAGGTTACTTGACGACTCCAGCGCCGGCCCCACCGGGGTCAATCGAGGGACCATCCACTGTTCGCGATTTATATACGTCTGGTGGCACTGTACGTTGTATGTTTGTTCGACAGGGCAGGACGTCTATGTGTCTCGATAAAGAATTTTGGGGGCGTTTGTACGGAACCTTCGATGAAGGATGCCTAGATAACAGTGTAAGTTGGGATGTCTTTCTTATATTTGATCATGTTATATTTATATAATTTTATAAACTATATTGTTTTAACTATACTGTTTTATTGTCTTATTATTTTCAGCATATTGACGGTTGGGCGAGGCTACTGTTATGGTGGAGATATAGGACTTACACGCGCCCAACACAGCTTGATAAGGGTTTAAGGTGGACAATTATGCCTGTTGGTTTTATCGGGCTCATACCTAGTTTTGCAAACTACAAGGAGGATATGAAGAACAAGAATACGAAAAACTATAAGTTCTTGAAGGGATTCGCAGACGGAACTCGTGTACCGTTCCCTCCTTGGTGGGCGATTGATTTGGTAAGTAGCATCGTCTTATTTATGTATATGTATATGTATATGGTTGATTCAAAGCATTCGTTATAAAGTTATGCTGATTGAGCAGGAATATTGTTGAATTTTTGATAACTTGATAAGCTGAAATATTAGGTGGTCTATCCGTTTTACAGAAAGGACATTTCCAATTTTTAATAAAAATACTTTATGTTTATATATCTATCTGTATAAGCTCATGTATATCTATCTGTATATATATGTATATCTGTCTATATATACATACGTACATTTGACTATTATGTATGTATACAATATGTACATCGACATGATATGTACATTTTATGTACATTTGACTAACGTTTGACTAAACATTTGACAGATATTGTTTCCGGTCCTCGTTCCGAAGAAAAGTCATTGGATACTACTTGTGTTGGATCTACGAGATTGGGCTGTGGTCGGATACGATAGCATGGTAGGCCATTGCACGGATGAGGAGCGTAATCTTATTGTCGAAGATTTGGCTCATAACATAGGTAGATATTTGGACGCCATTGAGTATTGGAGGTATGCCAATAGAAGAAGGGAAATACGAGATACTACCGAGTTTGCACTAGATTTGTTAGAAGATGTGCCTCAGCAAGTTGGGGAGTTAGGGGACTGCGGGATATGGGTGTGTAGAAATATGGAGACGCATGTCAATAGACAAGAGAGGAGGGTTAGTGGAGACAGAGAGTGGTTCGCTCGGGAGTATAGGAAAAGGATGATGGATACCTTCTTCAGGGCACGTTATGATTGGGAGCCTCCGACGACAGCAGCAGCACCACCACCACCACCAGGATGACTAGGACTCGTTTTATGCCATCACAAAGTTCAAGGGGTATATTGTTAATTTTTTTTTTAAAGGTGTAAAACCATATAAACTTCTAGAAAATGTGGCATTTTGAGTAATTTCCCCTCGTTGGGTGCCATCACAAAATTGAGTTATTATTTGCGATTTGCGACTGACGTTATCCATTGTTGAGATTATCTGACAGATTTTTCGGATAACCTTATCTACCTTTGCAGATTTTTGTGATAACTATATCCACATGTACAGATTTTTCGAATAACCTTATCTTTATTGTAATTTAGCTATAAATAGACCTCGGAACACCATTGGTCTACCATCATCATATTATTATACGTTTCCAATATTTATATCTTTTGTAACATAATGCAACTGATTGATCTTACTGTGTTTTTTGGGGGGGAACTTCGTAATGGAAATAAGTCGTATGAAAATGGGTTGAAACAAACATTTGTCAATTTTGATGTTACTGGGTTTGATACCAGTAAGTTGTTTTCCTACCTTAAGGAAAAAATAAATTTCACTTTTAGTGATGTATACTACTGTGAAGCTGGCAATCTCCAAAATGCTGGAGCTCGTATGCTTATTTCGGATGAAAAATGGAATACTGTAGTAAAACATGCAAAAGAATGTTGTCAAGGTGTTGAGTTATATCTTGTGTACATGGATGAAGAACCCGAATTGAATTTCAGTGAGTATGAGAGTGACGACAGCAACAGACATTACTACAGCTGAACGTTTCGAGTAGGGATTCACACGGTGGTTGATGAATTATGCGGCGTCATGCAAATCGCAGTTATCTATCATATTTTGTTATTGTAGGATTTAAATTCTAGTGTAATGTCTATCAGAAAGTTGAATGTGTATGTTATTGCTTCAACGTTGTATTGTCCTTTTATTTGTAATAAAAACTCTACGTCTTTTATGAAACTATGTTGTATGAAATTTCAATGGAGTTTTAATAATCTTATTTTCTATATTTATCTATATCTTTTACTAGATAATACGAGACTTCAACTTTAAAGCTCCAAAATACTCTAATCGTATTTTCCTTCATAATATATATATATTTGATTTGCTATTACATAAATCACCCTAAATGTTAAACTTTTAAACAAACCACCCATATTTATGTTTTCGTTATAATTAATCATAAATATTTAAACGTCTGTAAAAAAAGACTAGATAAATTTTTATAACAATAACTATTTTGCGACTTGCGAATTGCTACCTAACTTATCCAGTGTGGATAAGATTTTCTGTTAGATTTTCTGACATTTGATGGATTCTTGCCAGTGGCCTTATCCATTGTGGATAACATTTAGGGTAGGATTTTCTGACATTTCTTTAGATTTTTCATATTTTTTCGGATAACCTTATCTTGAATAAGATTTACCTTCAAATATACCGCATAACACCATTATACATTCATCATATCCTTTATCCTAAAAACATTTTCCATTCACCCAGACGTTCCACTTAATGTAAAGGTACGACTTTTGATCCTTCGTTGTTTTATTTAGGTTACTTATGGAGAAGTTCAAAATTTATATTTGTTATGGAGGTCGTTTTGAATATATTAACAACATGCCGGTGTATATGCCAATAGAGTGTAATCGAGTGCCGTTAAAACTTCCTGTGGCACCGAAAAAACCAATGACATGCAAAGTTTTGTTGAAAAACGTTTTAAAGAAGATTGGTCTACCACTTGATGCTCGGGTTTGTCTCAAATATAAGGTAGATCAGTATGTTGTTGATATAAATGATGATGATGATGATTTTGGAGATTTTTTGTGCCATGCAATTACAAATGCTCCAATAGAAATTTACATTGTCGATTTTGTTAGAAGTGTGTCGTCTATAGGTAGCAATAAACCTAGCAGTAGTAGTTCAGGTTTTCAACAACAATTTCAACAACAATTACAAACTAATGAATACAACCAACAACAGCAACATCAGCCATTTCAACAACCCTTTCAACAATTTCCATTCCAACAATTTCCATTTCCTGTTCAACCACAATATGAATTTCATTACCATGCTGCTCAGCAAAACATGCCGAATTACAAATATCCAACACAACACACCCAAGATACATCTTTTAGGGTAGATGAACAAACCCAATATGATTGTACATATCATGAGGATGTTCACGATGATCATGCTAAATCATCATACTATGTGGAGGAGCCGGACGAGCCGGATCCACCTCCTGAAGACTTTGATCATTATGATGAAGAAAATGTCAATCCACCTAAGGAACATGATCATCCATTCTGTAATCACATTGTTAGTGATGCAGAAGATGATGATGAGGATGAGCCAGATCCAAGAGATACATACGACAAAGCTATCCCACAAAAACCAACAGAAAAGGACATATTCTGGAATATGCCATCGCCTTTAGGAAATGAAGAAGAGGAAGTTCGAAAACGACCAGTTACCATGCACGGGGCATCTTGTCGAATTCGAGAAGGCCAAACATTTGAAAGTAAGGAGGAATTTCTTCTTCAGTTGCATACAAAGTGTCTCGAAGAAGGTTTTCAGATTAAGCAGAACAAGTCAGACAAGAAAAGGTACTCAGCAAAATGTATATTGCCTAACTGTGAGTGGAAGATTAGTGCAGTGTGTATTAAACATTGTCTTAACTTCCAAGTAAGGAAGTTACGTGACGTGCACACTTGTTCTCGTACTCAAGTCTTGTCGAATAGCCGTTCTGCGAGCAGGAAAGTGCTTGGTCACATTTTAAAAGAGGCGATGAGTTTGGAAGGACGTGTATACAGAGGCAAAGAGATCAAAGTTGATATGACTGAACGATTTAAAATAAGCCTTACATACAACCAAGCATGGAGAGCTAAATGTTACGCTATAGAGTTGTTAAGAGGTACTCCAGGTGAATCGTTTACGAAACTTCCAATTTACCTCCACAACCTAAAGCTACATAACCCGGGGAGCATTACGAATCTCCGTACAGACAAAGAGAATAAATTTGTAATGTGTTACATGTCCATAGGTGCAGTTGTAAGTAAAGATTCTTACCGTCCATCTAATGTTCGCATACATACATTCATTTGTAATTTATATTTTTTGTAATCTGTTATTGCAGATACGTTCTTTTGTCAACCACACACGCCCAATTATCATCGTTGATGGTGCCCATTTGAAAGGGGGTTACTTGGGTACTAACTTGATTGCCGTGGCGATGGACGGTAATAACGGCATCTTGCCACTAGCCTATGGAATTGGGGCGGGAGAGACGTCCGACGTTTGGACCTGGTTCTTAGGAAACTTACGTGACGCCATTGAATCTGCCGGTGGGATTTGCGACCTAACATTCATCTCTGACAGGGCTGCAGCAATTGCAGCCGGCATCTCTGCTGTGTTTCCAGAGGCATTCCATGCCTTGTGTTGTCGTCATCTATTGATGAACTTGAGAAGCAAATCTTCAAAAGTCAAGCATTTCGAATGGCATTATTGGAAAATGTGTAAGGCGTACCGTATGTCAGATTTTGATAGTCATTATAATGCCATTTCTAGACACTTGCCGGCTTCAACTAAGGTTCTTACGGACGTGGGGAAAGAAAGATGGTCAAGGCATCATGCAACAAGGACACGATATGCTTACCTCACAACTAACAGTGCGGAGTCAATCAACGCCATGACCAAGCATGCAAGGAAACTGCCGGTGACAATGCTATTGGAGTTTTTTCGATCATCAGTACAACAATGGTATTTCAAACATCGGAATACTGCCGCAGTAGTCACAACACCTGTCACCCCATACGCGGAGCACAAAATCGGTAAAAGGGTTGACAAATCGCTACGCTGGAGGGTCAAGCCATCGACAAATACGATATGTGAGGTGGTGGATGGGAGGAAGAATGGGACAGTCAACTTGGAAGCGAGAACATGCACTTGCATGCAATGGCAATTGTCTGGTTTACCGTGCGGACACGTTGCGGCAGTGACCCGTTACTTTAACATTGACAGCGTGTCCGGCTTTGCAGAGAGTTATTTCACCACGGAAACATATCGAGCGGCCTACAGTGAGGCTATAAAGCCACTGCCTCATCCTTCAGAATGGGCTGATCCAGGTGATCTGCAGATTTGCTTACCGCCGATACTTGTGAAGAGGCAGTCTGGTCGCCCACCTGGCCATGCACGTATTCCTTCTAAGGGAGAGGATAAAGGTAAATACACAAAAACATGTAGCCGTTGCAAGGAACAGGGTCATAGTCGAGTTACATGTATGGCTCCATACGATAGAACAGATGAGCCAAGCCGATCAAGAACCACAACAAGATCCAAGTCAAGGTCAAAATCAAGATCCAAATCAAGATCGACAAAGGCAATTTCTCAAAAATGTTCATATAAAAACATACATATTACATTGTATTATTAATTTCATCCTGAATTATTTGCTTGCAGAAAACGTCCACAACATCAAGGAAAAGCCATATAGAGGAAGAAGCTGCAATATCGTCTCAACCGACTCAGAGTTATCCAAGCGTTCATTTGGGTGACCCTTAAATTATTTGTAATGGAAAACCTATGTTATGCACTATCACTATGTTTTTACTTTCGTGGTTATGTACTAGTTAACTTTGTTTTTAATGTCGTGGTTATGTACTAGTTAACTTTGTTTTTAGTATCGTGGCTATGTACTAGTTAACTTTGTTTTTATTATCGTGTTTAATTTTAGTCAATAATATTGCTTTATGTTTAATTTTACATGTTTACATAAGGATTAGCAGCTTACATAATTTGGCAACCATCCAATTGATTGAAACATAATTTGGCAACCATCCAATCGAATAACCGTCTTGCACATGAGGAGCCGGTAGCAATCTTATCCAAAAATGGAGCAAAATCCCTAAAATCTCATCCAAAATATCTTATCCGAAAATCCCGAAAATCACGGAAAATCTAATCCAAAAATCCCTTAAATCTCATCCAAAAATCTTATCCAAAATATCTTATCCAAAAATCCAATCGAAATATATTAAATACTGAAAATAACGGAAAATCTTATCCAATATTCTTATTCCAAAAATTTGGTTATTATAAAAACATTTATATAGTTAAAAGAAGGTGATAAAGTGACATTACATTGTGGATTAAATGTAATAAACATATTATAAAAATTTGGATAAAAAACATGTAAAACACATATGTAGGTGAATCGCAAAAAATTGGGGGCTGTAGGTGAATCGCAAATAGCAAAAATCCATTTGCGATTTGCGATGGCATGTTTTACTCGAACACGGGCTCAATTTCTTGTGCCATCGCAAACGGCAAATATCCATTAGCAAAAGCAAGTTTGCGTTTGCGTGTGGGCGTAGGTGAATGGCAAAAAATGGGGGCTGTAGGTGAATCGCAAATGGCAAACACCCATTTGCGATTTGCGATGGCATGTTTCACTCGGACAAGGGCTCAATTTCTTGTGCCATCGCAAACGGCAAATATCCATTAGCAAAAGCAAGTTTGCGTTTGCGTGTTCGAGGGGTATATTGTCAATTTTTTTTTGAAAGGGGTAAAACCATATAAACTTGTAGAAAATGTGGCATTTTGAGTAATTTCCGTTTATGCATTCAAATTGGAACACCTCCTACTTGATTACCATTAGCAGAATAGCAGGTTATTTAAATGATCATTAACATATTTAGACTATCATATCTCTGCATGTTAGTAAAAGATATGATGTAGCATATAAGGCCATTCCCAACGCAAAAACCAACTGACTGATACTGACGAAGCCACGTCAACGCCACGTCAGATTTTTCAGAAAACTGACTGAAACTGACAGACCTCTCACATCCCTGCTCCGCCACTTTAATTTTTGGGTCCCACATTTACCAATTTACCTTTAATATTATACACACAAAATAAAAAATAAAAAAACAAACCGATGCCTCACGTCGGAATACCGAAGGAAGGCAACCGACGAAGCGACTGACGACTTCGTGCCAACCCCGTCGGTTCGTCGGTTTGAAGCCGACGCCAGCCGACGAGACGGGTTGGGAACGGTCTAAGCACAACCCCACTTGTCTCATTGATTAAACTTATGATTAGGAGATAAAAACAACTACGCGCGCAATTCCAAAAGATTCGTCGGTTAAATATGATATTTTTCATTTGTACGTTACTTCTTTTACATAACAAGAATTCAAGAAACCAAACATGTAAATAGTTTTAGTAAACAACTCAATGTATAATTGTATATGTAAAGATCCAAGTATCATATTCAAGATAATAACGACGATTGACCGGATTCATGATTTTAATTGACCTATAACATCAGTATCTCAATTTTTGTGAACTTATAACACAGAAAAAATGTATTCCTTTATAATCAGATAGACTCATAAACAAAATTACACATACTTTATCCAGCTCCACCCCTCATGCAACCTAATTAATAAAAATACAATAGGTTTTATTGGATAAAGAAAGGTACGGAGGACTCCACTTAGCAAAGTCATGACTCATAAACCACATGATTAATTTTAATTAATAATAGAAACATCATCCATACCTAATTTTTTCATCCTTCAAAGATTCCATCTAAAAAAAAAACCTCGTGGCTGCGGTAAGTTGTATTTCTTGATACGCAAAACAATATTCCTGGTTTATGAAATGAAATGAAAATTAAATGATCTCTTCAACTAATATGATAATTAACTAATTAACGATGAAAATATACGAAATTATACTTTTTCCTTCAAATCTCTGTACTTAAAAACCCGAATTTGCTACACTTGAGATTTACATAGCTAAATTGCGTAGATCATTTTGTTGTATTTATAATAACTCTAACGCGAGACCATAAGCTAGATGAACATCATGTAATTTGGAGGAGTTGCGATTTGATCAGTAATGGAAGAATATTTAATTTGCCAAGTGTATAAAGCAGTTGGGAACCATAGAACGATTTCTAAATGTAGAAGTCTTGCATGATAGTGCTGAAAAGATAGTGTAGGCCGGAAATAAATGAATTATGAAATGATAAGCATATATAGAAAGATTTATTGGTTAAAATTAAAAGTGTCACGTTTATTAAAATAAAAAGTATGAATCTTATCATTCGCATGATATGGTTGTATATTGCCAATTAGAAGGCATATCCGTTGGAGCGATCCGTAGGCTTCGTTTGGGGGCAAATAAACCAGCAAAGTCCCCTCATTTTGTTGAATCAACAATAAGATATAGAGAATATTAATATATATTAATATTAATATTAATATTAATATTAGATATTAATTATCAAAAAATTTGTTTATATAATTACACAAATGAAAGTGTATTTAGTAGTTTTATAAAACTTATTATGGATCATAAACATATAATTAAGGCCATGTGAATATGTGATATGATATGATTTGTCATATATTACAATTGGGTATCGATTTAGTGAATACTCTATTACTTGAAAATAGTAAGAGTTACTAATTAACCAATATATGATATTAAAAAACATTATAGGTACGTAAGTTGCATTATAAATAATTTAGGTAATTATTATTTTAATAGGTGGACTAAAAATGCTTATTGAGAAATGCTCAATCTCTTAGAAATAAATATTAAACTATGTTTTTTTTATCTTGGCTGATAGATATAGATTTTGCATTAACATGCTAACAAAATAAAAAGTAATGATAATAAAATGTCTGTATCGTGTTAATGGGCGCAAATTGCCGTGGTAAAAGTAAGAACTGTGCCGTATTTACATTTCAGAACAATTGTGATATACAGAGGAAAATGGAGGCATTTTAGTTTAGATTTTGATGTATTGTAATTAATACATAGGAACAACAATATGTGGCGGTTTTGGTGGCTTTTGAACTTCTTGTACGATGATCTTGTGCTCTCGTGGCGGTTCGCGAGGAGATGGCAATGCCATGAACTTTGCAATTCGATCTCCCGCCATTATCACGGGCAAACTCTCTTTCTTAATTTCTTTATCTTCCTGTTCATAAAATAATGCATACACACATCAGTAAAACTATATATATACTTGTCCTCCTACACATAGGATAATTCAGAAATGATGAATTGAGTTAAATATATATAATTTACCGCGAGTTTAAGATTTGGTTTGGTAGGAGAAGAGTCGTCGGTATCAGGATCAACAAACGATCCACGAAGATGGCGTAGCTTGTCCCAGTGGTAACAACACGAGAAAAAACCACTTAGGCTAAAGATTATGATAAGGAGTAACGCGGTGCCGAGAGGGAAGCCTAAAGTGGGGCGAGATTGGGTATGGTGTTGTGGTGGTTCGTAGTAAGGAGGAGTCTCTACTAACTTCATTACAACTTCCATAATTTTTAACTTGGGATTTAGGATTAGGTTTGGTTTCTAGTAGAAGGCGACAACAAGAAATTAGATTGTACGAGTGATGTAGATAGTGGGAAGAAGGTGAAATATATAGTGGTTGGATTAGTGTTAGTGTTTAGTGGGTGCATGCGTGTCAAGGGCCCCCTCATTTCGCGTCGATGAAACGGTACGGAGGGACGATTATATTGCTAACTAGTGGAGGCAGGTATGTTTTTTTAATGTATATATTCTCGCTCCATTTTTTAGTTGAGATTGTAATTTAGATTTATTTTTCAATAGCTAATGCTCCCTTGTTATAGAAGAGTAGATGGACGAAAAATTTTCTATTCTAAAATTCGAGAAGTGCGAGCCTAGCTCTTTTTACTCAGATATATGCGTCCTAACTTAGACATCATTGTGATAACAAGTGAGTAAGTGACTATAATTTTATCAAAACGGAAGAACCAGAGTCAACAACCCGAACTCAAACTAATATATTGCTATAACAATTAACTTGATAAATAAAACGTTACATGTTCAACAGGATGAGATTGATAGCCATCAGATGTGACAAAAGTAACTCGAAATTGGAAGAACAATCTTGTATATATAATGCCCGCATGTATAACTCCCTAGTAACAGATACGGAGTAATGATGATCTGGATTTGGAAAGGCGGCTGGGCTGGGCTGGGCTGGGCTGGGCTGGGTTGGGTGCCCGGTGGAATTGAAGTTAGCAGGTTGTACGTCACTTCTATAATTAGCAAGTGGGAGAAAGGTAATTAATTAAAGCACTACTTTACGAAATGACAGGCGAAATTGGAGAGCAAAGAGAAGCAGTGGGAGAAAGCTGTTGGCATGTTGGATGATTAGTATATGAAATTCCTTATACTTTCATTCTCCCCAAGTGGGGAAAAAGCTACTTACTATACTCGTAGTATAGTATTTTACAGTAGTATTTTTAGTAATAGTAGTAGTAACTTATCATCGTTTACTCTGCTATTCTACGATTCTGTCATCGATAACGAGTATTGCTCAGTAGAAGTTACTACTATATTTTTACCAATCTATGTTATTTTTGCCTTCGGGATTACTAATGAACCGAGTAATTGTTATCTGCGTATTGCTTATTTTTATAGAAGATAAACAAATTCGAAAAACCTTCTTGAAAAATATTTATCTACTTAATTTATTTACCTACTATACTAATTGAAGTAAACATGGATGTTGATTAATTTTTAAGCAAAAAATTAAGCACTTTAACATAATCAATCCTACCTAATAACTTCAAAAGCAAAACCTAATCCTAAAAATATATACACATTATTTCTAATGAGTCGTAAGTTGAAACCTCGTTGCCTGTTGATACATTCCTAACTTTTTCGTTAATTAGATCCATTAGAGGACCCCCTCTGTCAAATCAGCGCAAAACGAATGCCTAAAGCATTATTAAGCTAAATTTTAAAACGAAAGAGGATTAACGTGAAATCGTTTATTAGTAAAATAAGCTAGTCTTCCCATAAGATTGTAAAGTTTTCAGATATAGTAAAATAAATTAACCGTATGTGCGCAATGGATTCCAACATCATTTTTCCAACACTTTATGTTAATAAAAATCAGCCAAACGTCATGAACACGATCCACAAAGGATATCTTACTCTATATTAAAGTCATGTAGATTGCAAAAGAAACCTACAAAGTTAGTGACCAAAATGACATGGCCATATATATATTAATATAATAATAATTGAGCATTTATATACATTACCTTATTAATTTCTATATTATGCCAATCCAAAGCTTATACAACTTGAGACCTTTTGATAAGCCATTTGCAACTAATAGCTAGCATGCTCGTACGTTCAATTCTACTTTGAAAATGATGTGAAGCTCAGCTCGTGCAAGTTGTACCCTTGTGATAACATATCAAGATTTTGGATTAGAGCTTCATCGTATGATCCACCTTGATTCTTAAAAACCATAAACATAATATAAACCGCCCTTTGATCTTTGTCTAGACGATAGAAACATAGTGAGTTGGGCGTTTTACGACTCTAAACAACCATCACAACGACAAAACGACCCTGAGGAAACCATACCAACAAACGACCATAAATAACCATTCCGAGAGAACTACGTCCTAAACAATCATCCAACAAGACGACCCTAAAAAGAACACCCCTAAAACTTCGCTCCAAATTAAAACAATGCAAAACATCCAATGACCATACAAACTACGACTCTACGGGGAAATCTCTGCCAACCATTGTCAATAAAATACATAGCCACTTAAGGGCATCACCAGATGGAGAGCATCAAAATGGGTAAACAATCTACCATGACCCTTGACCATCACAACTGGGACGAAACCCGAGACCCACCAGAATCTCCAACCAAACGATTATAGTCACGCAATTAAACCGAGTGGTGGCATTGTGAGAGAGACGGTTAACAAAGAAAAACCCATGATCGAGCCAAGCAATCCAACCACCTTAAATCTTGTCAGCCATTGACCTTTTATCCTTGACCCATGAACTGATCGAACTGAGCTTCTGGTTACCTTAAAGCTTGCAAACCATTGACCTTCCATCCTTGACCCATAAACGTTTTACCCTTGACCCTTGTTGAGATAAGCCAAACAAATCTGAACCACTACCAGTCTACCACCGATCGGAAAAAGACCTGCCGGAAAAACGACCATGTAAACTACCACCCGAGACGTTGAAACTAACTTGAACCTTGTTGACTCATGCTCACAGAGATTTTGTAAAGAAGAAAATAAAAAGTGATGGGCCAAACATAGTCATGGCCTGGAAAGTAAATTGATATATAGTCTAATTAAATTGGGAGCCCAATTCATAAAATTGCTGTAAATGGATCATTGGTGTGATTAATTAAAGCCCATTATGACGCCGATGGGACGGATGGGTCAATGATATTTTATTGAACCACGGACTCTGATTTTCATTTTCATCATATAAATATATAAATATAGTTAGATAATTTAGAAGGATATAGTTGTACTAAAATATGAAGGTGACGTTATTATGTAGTTTGGTTTCATTTTAATACATCCAGAAGATAAATACTTATATGCGTTTTAAAAAGGTTGAAAAAACTTGAATACGTTTAGTTATGAAAAACTGTATTTCATTTTTCCTTTGCTGTTTTTTCAAGAATATTGTTTCCCTTAAAAAGTAAAGGACATTCAAAAAACACTTTCAAACGTAGGATGGACTATGACTATCTTTTTCCTTGAACGGAAAATGTAGAAAACCATAAATTGCAAATCTCCAGAAAATCACAAAGAATGTATTTTCTAATTTTTCAATTCTCTTAGAAAATGTTCGAAAGGATGAAGAAGTTTTCCATAACGAAATGCACTCGATTCTGTTGGTAATTTGTACGATAAAACTCAAGTAAACTTCAATTTACAAAGATCAACAAGATGCTGATAAAATCATAAAACTACTTGAGGCCTATTAAAAGTTTTTTAAAAACAATGTTTATATGATGCAAGTAAGTTATTTTATTGTTTATATAGGAATAGGAAGATTTGATTAAAAGAAACTTTTCCTGAGGATTATGTTGGATTCTTATTCTTTGCTTTTATTTTATTGTGAGAAAAATATTTAAAAAGTTAATGTATCAAAGATGAGAAAGTCAAAGGTAGGAAACAAAAGAACACACCATGTGTATTGTGTAGGAGAAGAATATATTATATAAAAAAATTGTACACACGTGAGCCATGTCGAGGTTACACTTCCCGGCCCACAATTTTACCCGGTCTTCATTCACCACACCATGTACGGCCATCTCAGTCAACGTGTCAAATTCGTATTGGATATAATATTTTCTTCTTTTTTAAATCGGGTTATGTCAAAATCAACATTAGCAGTTTGTCAAAATCAACTAAAAATAGAATTTTATTTATTTGTAGTTCAACATTAGCAGTTTTCATCAAATAATTGTTTCCTTTTAGTTGTTTTTTTTTCTAAATTATACTCACCTTTTTTGTCTCCGATAATGATGTTCTAAGATCCGTAGAAGATTTTTCATGTTTTTGGTATAATCTACTATGAGTGTTCTAAATCGGGTTATGTCATGGATCATCATTAGTTATCATTGTACGTACACATAACTATTAGTTTCTTAGACCAATCCCAAGAGTGCTTTCGTCACTTCTTTCTTCAATTGTGCCACATCAGCACATCAACAACCGACGAAAGGAAGACACAAGGGTGCCAATGGTGATTTCATCACTTCAATTTTTGAACCCCACATTTACCAATATACCTATATTTACATACACTAAAAAAGAATAACAATACATTAAATATAAGTTTGGGCCACGAAAACTTTTCTTCTTTCTTCGGTTAGCCGAAGAAGCAAAAGAGATGAAACAACCGCACAAACGGTGCCATCAATGTCTGTTTTGAAAGCTTAGTCGATTCCCAACCGACGAAGCTTGTTGGGACCAGTCTTACATTATGAAAAGCTATAAACTAAAATAGTAAAATCAAATCAAAAGTTTGACCAAAACTAGATACGTTATTAACATAATAAGCTTGCGTAAATCCTAGAAATCACATATACACTTCCTCATTTGAACAAAGTAAACGGCAATTTACGCGTTTTCATTCACATCAGCAAAAAATTCTATAATGATCTCACAGGGGAGAAGGCCAAAAAATCTGTAAATTCTATAACCCTCAAAAATTATGCTATCCAACTACCATATTATCATTCCATTTGATAGAAGCTTCTGTAAAATATCATGGATGAATACAACACCGAATGTATGGTTTTAGGCTGACGTAAGCAATGACAATGGAAGGGGAGACATGAGATATGAAAAGCAAGATTTGGGGTTGGTTGGAACTGGAAGCATGGCGTGCAAGCAGCTAATGATGTTTGTTTTAGACCAAAATTTTAACATACAAGTAACGTATTTAAGCGGAATCAGAATTTGAAATGATCAAGAAAGACAGAGGGCTAATAATGTAAACTCTTACAAGTTCAGGTGAGAGAAAGAAAGAGACAAACTTCTGAAACACGGCTCACTGCCCGGCAAAACATCTTGAAATGCCCTTTTTTGTCCCCCTTTCCCAGTTTTCCATTTTCATCACTTTTGACCCCTTCGAAATTTTCAATCTCTATTTTACCCCCCTATACTTTATCTCACGTCGTTTTACATAATTACACACCCATCCCCTTGGAATTTGCTATGGCATTAAAGAGAAGAAATAAACATACAAAAGCTGAAAAGGTAATTGCACGTCGCATTAAAGTTAGGGGTAGTCGTAGCTCCAAGTTCATTTGTTATACGAAGTGTAAATTTCTTATAAAAAATTGCATTATTATTTGTTTATGTTACGAGTTCAAAATAACTGAGATATTAGTGCTATGGGTCACCTCAAATTCTTGATCCGCCACCGGGTAATTGCTTATTTACGTTACGTTATTGACTAAAAAGAGTCACACATGATGATATTTCTTGGTGACAACTACTCCACTACTAGACTAAGAAAGAATTACAAAGATAGATGATATAAGTTAGTAATGAGCAATTGAAAATGATAGGTGACATGTATATGATATTGATTTAAACATTCAAATCTTGAATCCATATATTAATAATTGTGCACGAGTGTGTGTATGTATCTATGCAACTGCACATATAATTGAATTCGACTACATACAATGTACGAGTGTGTGTTGATGACACACAATTTTCAAGAAAAACAAAATATTATTTAAAAATTAAAGGAAGCAATGGCACGACATGTATCGCCCATAAGACCATCTGCATCGCAGCGTTGTGGACGAAAAAAAGGGCCGAGAACGCCCCTGAATGTAACATCCTCGAAATGGACCTAGTTGTTTATATATTATTTCTTGATTTAAATGTGTTTGGAAATAATATTGTTTGAAATAGTGAAATAATTGGAATAGTATCCGAATATTCCAATGTGATAAGTGAAATATTAATTGTTGTAAATTAATATAGCTGACGGTGCGATAAAATGTTTGGACTCGCAAATGGTTTTCGGGTTCCAGGCAATAGATTGAGATGGGGTATTAAATTATACCCATATATTGAAGGCGGTTTAGGTTGGACCGACCTAAGTTTCTATATATATCCTTTCCTATTTAGGAAAGTTATTCATTTTCATTTAGAAACTCACAGAAACTCTCTGAAAACCTCCAAATCAATCCAGAAATCAAATCAGGAAGTTGTGATTCTCATGAAACTTAATACTCATCAGATTACCATCGTTAGATTCTTCAATCAGTAAGTATTCTTGAGTATTTAAAAATTTGATTTTGATTGAATTTGGGTAAATTGATGATTTGAGAGATTTGGATGTTAGAAATCATGTTATAAGTGTTACATATTAATTATGTGATAATAATTGTGGTTTTAAACGGTTAGAAACCTTGTTTTTTGAGGTTTTGGATTATAAACCCGTGGGTTAGGGTTTTACAGCTCGAAACTGTGCTGGGACGAAGCCTGAAGCCGGCGGCTTCATGCCGAAGCCAGCGGCTTGTCCCGAGTCAATAGAAGCCGGCGGCTTCTGAGCCTAGCCGGCGGCTTGTGTTGTGGTGTAGGGACCCGGCGGGTATAAACAATGCCCGGCGGTTGGTATGTGCTTTAAAACGTGGTTTGCTTCTGTTACCACTTTTAGTAATTTACCCGGCGGTTGATGAAGTGAAGCCGGCGGGTGATGGTTAGAAGCCGGCGGCTTCAAGGGTGAAGACGGCGGCTTGGTTCACTGTTATAGCAATTCTTGTTTGATTGTTAACAGTAATGTGATTAATATTGAATATATGTTAATAGATGATAATGATTATATTATAAATCATTAGTGGATAGTTAGGAACTAGTAATCTTGATGTAGATTATGTTAAGTTTCTAATGTTAAAGATTGATATAAGTTCAGTATTTATGATTTGATTACTAACTTATATTTGATTGGTTGATTCTCAGATGTGGAGAAGGCTCAGTGATATTAGACTACTGAGTGGAGATCTGAGGTAGTCGGTGAGTGGATCTGTAACCTCAGTGTGATTTAGTTGTAATGATTTGATTTACAACAAGTAATTATAGTCTTACTTTGATAGAATGTAATTGTTGAGATATCTTGCCATGATAGTTTGACTAGTTGCTTACTTGGCTGTTTGAGCTAGTATGTAAGATTCTGAGGTCAACTTGACTTGACAGTTGGACTTGGTTGTTATTGTAGACGACAGGAGATCTTGAAACTTGAAATGTTGGTTTGGAGATCTAGGTCGTGTGTGATTAACAACTGGTTACCGGTAATTCTGTATAGGCCAATACAGATGATTGATAAGGGTTCCCTGAGTACCAAACCGGTATTAGGGTATCTCAGGAGCCACCGGTCCTCATGACGATTTATAATGTTTGATTGGTGTAGCTTGACATTGATTGGATGTCGAGTGAATGATTGATTTTCTGGTTATTGTTATTTGATGTAAACAGATTGTTATGCTAGGTTGTACTGTTGCTTATAGTTTCATTCACTTAGCTTTATGCTAACCCCACCACAGTTCTTCCTGCAGGTTAAAATAGATGGGACATATTGGGCAGGGCAGGAAGTGTTTGGAATTGATGGAATGTTTGACAGGCTGTTACTCTGATGTTATTTTGATAACTATAGAAATGTTTTGAATCATATAACACCGAGTTTGTTGAAATGTCATGTATTAAATTTGAAAAAGTTTATTGACATTTTGAGTACATTGATAGTATGTTTTAAATATACGCTTCCGAGTCGCAAATATTATATTAAATGTTTATAATTAACGAGGGGTGTTATAAGTTGGTATCAGAGCAATAGTTTGGGTGAATTGGACTTGATAGAATGTTCAATCCTAAACTTGATAGAGTTGAGTCAAACATTCCAGTGGGTGTGGGTTTAGTTGAGTAGTGAATGCATGAGAAAATAGTTAGTTGAATATGTACTAACCCTTAACAAGTTGTGAAGCTGTTGTTTGATTGCAGAGACGGAGGAACATGAGTATCTTATTGGTATATTTCATGTTTCCTCAACATTGCTGGCTTAAGATTGCCAGGTAATCTTCGATAAGCCTATGTTAATTTAAATTAACTTGAATTGTTTACTCTGTTATGTTGAGTAAGCTTTGTTGTGAAGTTAATTTAGTCAGACTGATATGATTCCCCAGTTTTGAGTCAACTAATGATTGTTATAGGTTGACATGAGGATAGAGGTATTGAATGGGATACTCATTGTGGTGGTTATTTCTGATTGAATTGAAAATGCAGAAATGTGATTAAATGAGTTGATAAAGAGTTGATTAAGGTTTAACATGATTGATGTTGGAACCTAAGGAGTGTCTTTATTGGTGAGACAAAATAATTGATAGTATTATATTAGTAGATTGATCACAAGGTGTGATTTGAATCCTGTTTAAGGATGGTGGTGTCATTTGATTTGAGAATGATTGCTATTTGAGAAAATATGTGTTTATGTGGCTATATGATGTGTTAGGATTATA
This sequence comes from Helichrysum umbraculigerum, assembly GCA_949592205.1. Classification (NCBI taxonomy): domain Eukaryota; kingdom Viridiplantae; phylum Streptophyta; class Magnoliopsida; order Asterales; family Asteraceae; genus Helichrysum; species Helichrysum umbraculigerum. The sequence goes on from CATIUR010000004.1 coordinate 124,830,720, forward strand.
GCTAAACACTTGATATAAACCAACAAAATGATAGGTTTATGAGAAATATAGCTTATGATAAAGCTAAATTGATTGAGAAAGTGATAGGTCTTTCTGGTTAATTGTAAATTAATAGATGAAATATTTAAAAGTAACATGATTGAGTAGGCTTGTTGTGACAGTGATGCTTGATATGATAGCATAGGTCAAAGTGATAATAATAATTAAGTAAGAAGTGTCATGAATATTGAATGTAAATAGGGACATTGATTAGTGTAAATAATGAAACAAGGATGATGAGTTATAATGTGTTTGAGGTTTCAGATAAGTGATATACTGAGTAATTCAGTTGTTGAAAATTAGAACATTGTGTGTATGTGAGATGGCTTACATATGTAAGGTTAAATATGTAAGTAGTAAGCTGATTTTGAGTATGTATCAGCTGATAGGAACTATTAAATAGATTATGATTGATTTGAAATCATGAAGTATTTAATACATACATGAGATAAGAGTAGGTCATATTGATAATTATAATGTAGAGTAGTCTGAGAATGGATTGTGAAGAACATAATCTTGCAACGCCTGATCACCGTTGTTATATTATGTTGTGTCACATGAATTTGTTGAGGCTACTTGGTATAAAAGAAATGTAATGTGATTTAGAAAACTGAGCATGAGAGTATGCTAAGTGGTTTAATAGTTGTTTTGATAAGAAAACAATTGGTTGATAGAACTGTAACATCTAGAATGTAAATGTGAGAGTGTAAATAATGTTTGTCATTGATAGTTGTTTTGTTGATGAACATAAATGACAAATTGGATTCTGTTAAATAGGTAATTGTGATTGATAATGATAGATTACCTGTAGGTGGATTTGTATAGTGTTTAAATGAATCACTATGTTGTAGCTGGCTTGTATGAAGCCAAAGTTGAGATAGGTTGATATTGTCTTGCTTGAGGAATTTCTAGTATTATTGAATGTAATAATGTGAGGTCTATGTTTGAAAGTAAACATACAATATGAAATAGCTTGTATGGAGCCAAGATTGATGTAGGTTGACCTTGTCCTTGTGAAGGATTGATAAGATTATTGAATGTAATAATTTGAAATATATGTTTGAAAGTGAACATATAAGATGAAATGGTTTGTTGTGAGTTAATATTGATAGTATGTTAACTTTGAAAGTCAAACCATGAATAGTGAGTTGTGTATAAAATTAATTGCTTGTGATTGGTTTGAGATTGGGTCAAACTATAGAAAAGCAATTAGAGAATTTTATTGATTGATTGATTGAAATCAAAGTTGACAAATAGTCAACTATTTGTGTTGAAATAGTTTAACATTGATTGAAATGTTATGACTGTATGGAATGTGATTGAATTTTTAGATTTGTCACATTATGTGGAAACGGGTCATGTAAGATCCAAAAGAAATAGATGAATTGTTTAAGTTTGTGAAACTTGATTTAATTACTTAAGGATAGTATTAAGTAATTGAAATAGTGCTAAGTATGATTGAGTATTCAGTTGGGCGATGTTAGATATTTAAACTGAATACATGTTAAGAAATTATACAGATATGAAGTCATTAAATGATATGATAGTTATAAATTTTTGAATGATGTAAGTTAAATCACATTGATTAGGATTGTGATAAGAAAGTCTTACCAGTGTATGAGGCTTGTGATGATAACTTTGATTGGGTAAGACTGTGAGATGATGAATAATTGAAGGTTATTATTATTAGTTGCATAGGTTGATTGGTACCTCATGGTGAGTTACTTAGATATTGAAAGAATTGAATGAATTCTTTAGTTAATTGTTGATAGTATACAAATGAAATAAGTGATGAAGTGATAAATTGGGATTAGATCCAAATAAGAAATGATATGAAAGGATATCTGAAAGTGAATTGTGCTAAAGGTTTAGCTTAATCTTGGTTAATAATTGAGGAAATATGAATTGAATAGTTGGTCATATTTTAAGAAATCAGGTATGAAATTAAGTGTAATGATCATTATTTTGATAGTTTAAGAATAATGATTGCTTGACATTTGGGGCTGAAAACCTGATGTGTATAATTGTAAGTGTTAGAAAGTAAGAGAAACCTTGAGATTGATAGGTGATGATTGTATTCACCAAACTTTTCTTGAAAGTTTAGAATGAAATGTTTAAGTTATATACTAGTTGATAAGTATATAAGTGAAACATAGAATTGATAATTATTCCATGTCCTGTGGTATGGATATGTGATGACTAATACTACTGAGAAGGCTTGATAAAGACTTTAACAGTCTGAATGGCCTAGTGTATAGGATTAAATGGAATTGATGTGTATGTGTCCATTTAAGAGAGTACCTGAAGTTGTGTAAGTATATATGTGTGATATACATGATAATAAATGGCATGATAAGTTTTAATAGAATGAATTAAAATGTGCCATAAGATATGTGGATGTTAGTTAATTGTGATTAACTTGATGTAAATTTTGTTGAAATGTGTTGTAAAGTAGCACATTGTGATATTGTGATACTTGAATTGTGGTATCATAATGTTGATTAGGATTGACTTAGTTGCTAGATTGGTGGAATTTAGTACTAAGTGATTATGTGATTAAAGTTGTATAACTTCTAATTGCTTGTGATTAGTAGTTTAAGATTGTAAGGTTGAATTAAATTAACTGGTTGCTGAGATAAGATTCTGATGTCTTACCAGTTTAAGTAATATACCAATTCTAACTTGATGGTTAGTTAAACTTTGGAGATATATAGTGAGTATTGATAGATGTACTGAACTATATAATCATTAGTGTTGTGATTATTGGAAGTGTTATTGTTGTTGTTAACAATTGATAGGTTGTAATGAAAGGAATTACAAGTAGAAATAAGTCAATGTAGAGGTTGGTTGATTGTAGGTAAGATTTATTGTGGTACTTTTGTTGATTGAGCAAAGTACTTGTTGATTGTGGTTTTACCTACTGAGTTGACCTCTGCAGTACTTATTAAGGTGATAGGAATCTGGATTATTTTAAGTAAAAGGTTTCATATGATTGAAATGACATGTGAATATGATAGAGTATTCAAAAGAAAGTAGGTATGAAACTTTTGGATGAAAAGTTGACCTAGATTTGGATTTCAGATCCTTGATAGTAGAGATTTGAGATTGTTATCTGAATATTAGACTGATTGTTGGTCGTGAGCTGAATTATATTTCAGTGTTGCTAGGTACATTGTGGTTTAATAAACATTGTTGTTGTGATATTGTTACTGCTGTTTTATTGTTACCAGTGATGAACAGTGAGAGTAGGTTAAAGATTTTAGCATGTTGCTAATTTCTGGTTGTGTAGACCTAGAAAGTGATGTTAGGTTTCACTTATTGTTGTTGGTTAAAGTGATAGGGTGCTTTAAACTTTTATCTGATTGGTGATAAAGGAATTAGATAGATGATTGGTTCCTATGAGATGTTGGATGGATGCACTGTATGTGTGCATAGGAAAAGATAGAAGCATGTACATTTGGATATGTGCATGTGGAAAGAATTCAAACAGTCTAAGTATAGTTGTAAGTTGCTATTGAGGACAAATGTATATTAAGATATATGTGATTATATCACATTAGTTAGATTGATTGAGGTTAGATTTCGGGGACGAAATCTCTTTAAGGGGGGGAGAGTTGTAACATCCTCGAAATGGACCTAGTTGTTTATATATTATTTCTTGATTTAAATGTGTTTGGAAATAATATTGTTTGAAATAGTGAAATAATTGGAATAGGATCCGAATATTCCAATGTGATAAGTGAAATATTAATTGTTGTAAATTAATATAGCTGACGGTGCGATAAAATGTTTGGACTCGCAAATGGTTTTCGGGTTCCAGGCAATAGATTGAGATGGGGTATTAAATTATACCCATATATTGAAGGCGGTTTAGGTTGGACCGACCTAAGTTTCTATATATATCCTTTCCTATTTAGGAAAGTTATTCATTTTCATTTAGAAACTCACAGAAACTCTCTGAAAACCTCCAAATCAATCCAGAAATCAAATCAGGAAGTTGTGATTCTCATGAAACTTAATAATCATCAGATTACCATCGTTAGATTCTTCAATCAGTAAGTATTCTTGAGTATTTAAGAATTTGATTTTGATTGAATTTGGGTAAATTGATGATTTGAGAGATTTGGATGTTAGAAATCATGTTATAAGTGTTACATATTGATTATGTGATAATAATTGTGGTTTTAAACGGTTAGAAACCTTGTTTTTTGAGGTTTTGGATTATAAACCCGTGGGTTAGGGTTTTACAGCTCGAAACTGTGCTGGGACGAAGCCTGAAGCCGGCGGCTTCATGCCGAAGCCGGCGGCTTGTCCCGAGTCAATAGAAGCCGGCGGCTTCTGAGCCTAGTCGGCGGCTTGTGTTGTGGTGTAGGGACCCGGATGGGTATAAACAATGCCCGACGGTTGGTATGTGCTTTAAAACGTGGTTTGCTTCTGTTACCACTTTTAGTAATTTACCCGGCGGTTGATGAAGTGAAGCCGGCGGGTGATGGTTAGAAGCCGGCGGCTTCAAGGGTGAAGACGGCGGCTTGGTTCACTGTTATAGCAATTCTTGTTTGATTGTTAACAGTAATGTGATTAATATTGAATATATGTTAATAGATGATAATGATTATATTATAAATCATTAGTGGATAGTTAGGAACTAGTAATCTTGATGTAGATTATGTTAAGTTCCTAATGTTAAAGATTGATATAAGTTCAGTATTTATGATTTGATTACTAACTTATATTTGATTGGTTGATTCTCAGATGTGGAGAAGGCTAAGTGATATTAGACTACTGAGTGGAGGTCTGAGGTAATCGGTGAGTGGATCTGTAACCTCAGTGTGATTTAGTTGTAATGATTTGATTTACAACAAGTAATTATAGTCTTACTTTGATAGAATGTAATTGTTGAGATATCTTGCCATGATAGTTTGACTAGTTGCTTACTTGGCTGTTTGAGCTAGTATGTAAGATTCTGAGGTCAACTTGACTTGACAGTTGGACTTGGTTGTTATTGTAGACGACAGGAGATCTTGAAACTTGAAATGTTGGTTTGGAGATCTAGGTCGTGTGTGATTAACAACTGGTTACCGGTAATTCTGTATAGGCCAATACAGATGATTGATAAGGGTAACCTGAGTTCCAAACCGGTATTAGGGTATCTCAGGAGCCACCGGTCCTCATGACGATTTATAATGTTTGATTGGTGTAGCTTGACATTGATTGGATGTCGAGTGAATGATTGATTTTATGGTTATTGTTATTTGATGTAAACAGATTGTTATGCTAGGTTGTACTGTTGCTTATAGTTTCATTCACTTAGATTTATGCTAACCCCACCACAGTTCTTCCTGCAGGTTAAAATAGATGGGACATATTGGGCAGGGCAGGAAGTGTTTGGAATTGATGGAATGTTTGACAGGCTGTTACTCTGATGTTATTTTGATAACTATAGAAATGTTTTGAATCATATAACACCGAGTTTGTTGAAATGTCATGTATTAAATTTGAAAAAGTTTATTGACATTTTGAGTACATTGATAGTATGTTTTAAATATACGCTTCCGAGTCGCAAATATTATATTAAATGTTTATAATTAACGAGGGGTGTTATACTGAACGCCGGCAATGGGGCGTTCTCGGCGGGCGTTCTGGGGGCGGCGAGCAGCGGAGCACGGGAAAGGAAGGGGGCGTCGTCGGTTTTTTTATTCTTTTCGTAATTTTGTTTTTTGTTTTTGATTTTCTCTTTTTGTTTTCTTTTTGGGTTGCTATCTGAGGACTGGAGGGTAATACAAAAATGAGGTTGTATATGGAGAAAGAAGAAGGTTGTAGAGAGAAGGTTGAAGATGAAGAAAGAAGAAGGTTGCATATAGAAAAGAAAAAAAAAAGGGTCCCACTCTTATTTAGTTATTTTTTGTTTTTCTTCTCATTTATATTCTTTTTTGGTTTATATTCTTTTTTGCTTTTTGTTTTTCTTTTATGTTTATTCAAATGTATTATGTTTAATTATTGTATTGTATTTTTATTAATTAATGAAATGTGTTTGTTTTTGTTCAAAAAATGAAAATTAAATTATAGTTGTGGGTCCTAGAGGGCGTTCTGTGTTTACCACTGCAAGCGCTGATGTGGAGTTGACGCTGACGTGGAGCTGAGAACGCCCCAGAATGGGCTGCACGACTGCAAGTGGTCTTAGACCACTTGCAGTGGTGCAGCCCATTATGGGGCGTTCTCAGCTCCACGTCAGCGTCAACTCCACATCAGCGCTTGCAGTGGTAAACCCAGAACGCCCATCACCTTCCTCAATTCTACTAAATTAGATTTAAAAACAATTTTTTAATTTTATAAACATGATCAAAACGAAAAAGTAATTAAATATTGCTGGGACCCACCAAAACGCCCATCACCTTCCCCGTGCTTTGTTGAAGAACGCCCCCCAGAACGCCCCATTGCGCCCGTGTAGGGGCGTTCTCAGTCCAATTTTATGCCCAGAACGCCGCGTTGCAAATGGTCTAACTCGGCAATGGACTTAGAAAGGGATGAATCTGGATAAGTGGATATGGTTAGAGATGACAATGGATCGGATATTGATCGGATATGGATCGGAGATGGATCGGATGACGCCATATCCACATCCATATCCATTTAAATATTTTCGTCCACATCCATATCCATATCCATTAAATTTCAGTTCATTCATCCATATCCATATCCGATGGATTAAGCGGGTTAACGGATGTCTATTGGATATTCAAAAAATATTAAAAAAAATTCCCAATATGAAATGAAACCAACGAATATTGTAACCAAAAAATATATATAACATTACATAAGAAAATATAATCACAAGAGTGTTTAATCATAATCTTTAATGAAGTATAATTTGTTACAATTACATGAAAACATATATTTTGACAAATGTAAATGTGTAATCTCTATATTTATCGGCTAATCTCACATGTTTTAATCGTCATCTATCGTGTATTGTGACTTCACTATATGATCAGAATCAAAATTTGGCTCGGCGTGATATATTTATGCATTTGAATTTGCTATATAAATCAATAAAAAAAACTCATCAAATATACATTATATATTTTAAATAACTTTATAATTAATAACATCATAATGGTTTATGGTTTATATGTATGTGGATATGTAAATCTACATGTATATATGTATGTGTATGTATATGTGTATGTGTATGTGTATGTGTATATGTTTATGTATTTCGGGTGATAATGGATATATCCATGGGTGATAAACTGTCATCCATATCCAATCCACTAATCATCCACATCCATATCCATATCCACTATTCATCCATTCAGATCGTCCATATCCACCATTAAGTGGATGGATCGGATGGATATCCGGTGGATCGGGTGACCATTGCCATCCCTAGATATGGTAGCTGAGGGTTATGGAGGTTGATGTGTCGGTGATCCGTTGTATGTGAGGGGTGATTTTGTAAGGTTGGTGATTTAAATATCATTTTTTTTGGATTGTTACAAAATAAATGGGTCGTGGCACGAAAGTTTGACGGCCAGTTTTCTTGTTTTGCAAATCCTATTAACTATATACTACGTATATTTTAAGTTATATATTTGTAACCTTAACACATCCGAAAATAATAATATTTCTCTCTTGATTGGTCGTGGATTAAAATAATCGAGAATATTGCATATAACCACGTTAATTATTAGGGTCTTACATTCCCGTTATCTTGTTTTGTTTGATTCATTTATTGTTGTGGGGTATAAGTTGTGATTATACGGTTCTTGTTTGTTGCTCATAATTCCTAACGGTACGTTTATGCGTATGGTGATAGTTAAGATTGTCGAAAACTTATAATTTAGTGGTATAAACATGGTTGTGCAAACATCAACACCTTTTTGACTAATGAGCCATATACAAAGTATGTTTAAATAATTCACGGATGAATCAACTGATTATACGATAATATATGATCTAGCCAACCAAGTTAAAGTTACTAAGTTGCACTTTTGATAGTTAAAGTTTACGTAAGGTAGATTTCGAATGAATTATAAATAATTTCAAACACATAACCACAAAATCAAGTTTATGAGTCTTTGATTCAATACGGAGTATATTTAAAAAAAAAAAAATAGGGTACGTTGAATTTAATAAAGTTAAATAAACAAACGGATAAAGTTTTGAAGCCCCGGATTATTTCCAAATTAAGGTACTTGCGGGTATCATATAACTTGGATCATTGTTTAGTCAAAATTAATTTGTAACGACATTTTACCATTTTTGAACAAAAATTATTGAACAAACATCGACATTATACCTAACTTGTCTAGTAGTAGCATCTTTAGTTACGTGTCAAGTAAGAGAAATTCGAACGCAACATGTCTCTATTGTTTTAATTTTGTCGTTAACGATATTAAATTTTAAATAAATTTGTGATTAACTACTTTAATTAATTAATTTTTGTTGTTAACTCGTAACTCGACTCGTGTATTGAAATATCAATTTTTAACTTGTGAATCGACTCGACTAGTAAGAGTCATTATTTTACAATAAATATATATATTTTATATGTATATGCATATTATTGTTCTTAAATGAAGTAAAACATTGTGACTTTGTAAGAGTCGATAATTATATCATTTCATTGGCAATCAACACAAATATTTAATTAAAAATAGTTTATAATGATTTCTTTTTATATTTTGTCATTTTATTTTTCTTATTACATTACATTAAAAGTTTGTCTTATTTTCTGACTCGTAAGATTCACACGAAACTCGGAAGAGTTACATACGACTCGAAAGATTTAATAAAAGACTCGTAAGAGTCAAAGTCGTTTAAAAATCGGGATCCGGAGTCGCCTCAATTGTTTGAATTTTTGTCTCGACTCGTTAATAGTAAGAGTTTAACAAGTATAAATTGTTGATATTTCAAAATATTCATAACGAGTTTTTAATTTATAAATTAAGGGGGTGTTTGGAATAAGGGCTTATAGGAGCTTGAGCTTCTATTTTTTATAAGCCTCGACCCTAAGTCTTGTTTAAGAACATAAAACAAATTTGACTTATTGAAAAAATAAACCCTCAAACAAGAAGCTACTTGAGTTGAACCCAAACCCCAAATCTAACAACAAGCTTCAGCTCCAGCTCCGGAACCCACCTCAAAACACGACCGTAATTAAAAAAAAATAAAAAAAATTCACTGATTAAAATAGTACTCCGTATAAAATTAAAGTCGAGGGCACACAGCTCAAGTTCCTTACGAACCCTCTTTTTGTTTGCTTTCTACTCCGTACTTTATTAATTAAAATCATCTTTCTTCTCTTTCTCTATTTTCATTTCATCCATTTACATTTACAGTATATTAAAAACGCTTTAAATTCACTCCGACCAGCTCTTCTTGTTGTTGCCTCCTTCTTCGTCTTCTCTACTAATTCTCAGGTTAGTTTTTTTTTTTTTTAATTCAATTTTTTCTTTCTAAAAGTAGAGATCTGGAATATGCTTTACACTAATTTCTGCTGCTGCTTTTTTCTTGTAAATTTTTGTATGTCTTTTTTTGTTTTAAGTTTACATGCACATACTGTTTGCATTTCTCATATGCTTTAAATTGGCTTTAACGAAATATTCTTATGTAAAGCATAATATTAGCTCAATTATTTCATATTATTTTCACCTTTTTATATAAAATTGGGGAAAACATATCTACAAATCGTCCTTTGTGTGTATGTTTACAAGTATGAATTTTACTGTAGTGATCGAATTGAGTTTTAGTTAATGCAAGTGATTTGTGAAACTAGTATGAATAGGGTTTCAGAAATTAAAAAAAAACCCTAAAATGTTTTCATACTTGCAGTGCAATTATTTTGTGAGCTGTTGGAAGTATATTTATATTAATAGTTTATTTATTGAATGAATCAGATTGATAATAATTGAAGAAGTTTGGTGAATGATGTCTACACCACTGCTAGGTGTTGTTGAGGGGGGTGGACATGCAAATGCCTCTAGTTTCTTTAAGAATCTCGGTTTAACTGAACGATATTATCTCGGGTTATCGGATTGTTCCTCAGTTGATAGTTGTAGTAATAATGTCTCTAGTATCTCAGAAGTGAGTAAAAATACTAGTTTAAACCTTAAAGCTACTGAATTGAGGCTCGGTCTTCCCGGATCTCAATCGCCTATATGGGATCCTGAATGTAGCTCTGACAAACTCGATGAGAAACCGTTGTTTCCTTTGCTTCCTACTGTAGATGGGATCTGCTCATCTTCACCGAAGACGGTTGTTTCTGGACACAAAAGGGTGTTCACTGATACTATGGATAGTGGTTCAGAAGTTAAAGGAGTACCCGAAGGGAATTGGATGTTTGGTTCTTCTGGTTTCGAATCTGATGCGTCAAAATCTTCAGTTCAAGGGAAGTTCTCAAATGTAAATGGAATGATATCATCAGGAACGCAGCCTGCTACAATCAAAGGGACAGCCTTAAATATGCCACAGGAGCGGCCTACTGTTAGTAAAATAAACAGCTCGAATCCCCCTGTTGCTAAGTAAGTGAATAAGAAGTTATATGTAATTGAATTAAGGGGTGGTTTGTTTTTTACTAATATATGGATTGAAATGTACAGAGCACAGGTGGTGGGTTGGCCTCCGGTTAGATCGTTTCGCAAGAATATGATGGCTACAAGTTCAAAGAACAACGATGAAGTAGATGGAAAACCTGGTCCTGGTGCTTTATTTGTAAAGGTTAGCATGGATGGTGCTCCTTATCTAAGGAAGGTCGATCTGAGAGGTTACTCTACTTATCAACAACTTTCTTCAGCCCTTGAGAAGATGTTTAGCTGTTTCACCATCGGTTAGTTGCCTTTTTGAGTCACTACTTCAAATTTTTTTTTTTTTTTGGGTAAAGGGTTTTACCCCGGTGAATTTAAAGGTAACACTACTTCATTGCTATTGTAGCCAAAGGTTATTGTTTATTGAGTGAAATATTTACTTCTATATTAATTGCAAACGACAATATAGGTCGGTGCGGGTCACAGGGAGCTCCAGGAAGGGAAAGTCTTAGTGAGAGCAAGTTGAGGGATCTTTTGCATGGGTCTGAATATGTTCTTTCATATGAGGATAAGGATGGTGACTGGATGCTTGTGGGAGATGTTCCATGGGAGTAAGTATAAATGAACCCTGTTTGTTTGCATACACATAGTGTAATTGCTATGTTAATCTGTCTTTGTTGGTAGTGGTATTCTATCATCAAACATAATGAATAAAGTTGCACATAGTGAAAGTAATGTTCAACGGAAAAAATTAAAAACCAAAGAAAATTATGTGCATTTGCCGTGCTTTGCTTTCTTATTCTCACTTAAAGGTGATTATGGGAGGTAGGTGATACTAGTATGATGAATGCACTGTTAAAAGTGATACTGGCATTCAAAAGTTAAAAAGGGTATCATTATCTATTTGGAGTATGCATGATTATTATGCAGATCTGTAAACACAATGTTCCTACTTTTTTAACGTTCCTCTTTAATTTATATAATGCTTAAATTTTGGGTATGTTTCATAACAACTTGACTCAATGAGCACATGTGGCTCACTCATCACATGAATTATAGTTCACTACTGTGAGAGGGCCAGTATCAACTTCCTCTCTGTTCCTCACATTTGATCTCCCCTTTATATTGGACATCGTTCGGATAATCTTAATTATCACATTGTTTGGCTTGCTTGTGTAAGTAGTTCGCTCTGGCACCACATTAAGCCTCTGGTTTCCAATTGAACCCATACATGGGTGACAGCTTCTGTGCATGATTTTTTTATAATATTATGATTATAGAAAAAAGACTATTAAACAAGTACGGAGTAATATAGTATTGTAAATAAAAACATTCTAGGAGGCTGTAAAAATTCATAAATGGACTTTGGGTGAATTTTTACCCATGTAAAAATCTGACTTGTTTGAGTTGTTGGAGATAAATTCAACCCAAATTGACTCATTTTGGAAGGTCAGAATTGCAATCTCTACTCATGAGTTTCAGCTGAATGCCAAACTGCTGAGTTGGTGTGACTCAGGATCATGCATGCTTTCACCTTATAAGTTATAATTTGCAAGTTCGAGATCACTAGATTGGGTATCCCCTCACGTACAATTGACCCGCAAGACTTGCACTTTTGACAAGTCATTTAGGTATTGCAGTGCCCATGTCCATTTAGGCCCTGAATGTGATAGGCACGACTAGTTTATGTTTTGATTATCAATGTTAATTACATTTTAGGTTACTTGAGAGTTTCTTTCTGTTATTTAGGTCGTATTCATAAATATAAGTATGTATAACTTTTGATAATAGTAGTGTAAAACTTGATATTTGAAGTTCAGCAGTTTGGTGATTTCTCATGATCTATATTTGTTATTTTCACTAGTCTTACACATTGCTGTCTGTTACAGTATGTTTATCAGTTCATGCAAGAGGCTGAAGATCATGAAGGGCTCTGATGCTATTGGTTTAGGTATACACCACATAAATTGTTTCTTCTAGCATTGAATCGTCAGTAGTTTTAACTGGCTTAGTTTGCCAATCTAGCTTATTTTCAGTCCGGCAGTTCTATAAGCATTTTTAAATATCTTGTAGGGCCTTGTCTAATATTTTACCACTAAAAGATATCTTTAAAATTAATTTAGTACTTTTTTCCGTCTCAAGTTAAAAAAAGCCATTCCTTTTTGTCATCTACAAAGGAAATATGTTATCATATTACTGTAATACGTTTCTTCTTTGTTGGAATACCTAACAGCTCCCAGGGCCACGGAAAAATCAAAGATCAAAAACTAGTTTTTGCTAACTGCTCGTGTCCGACTCTTGGTTGGAAAGCATAAGAGTAGTTTGTTTGGGTGTAAGCTGTGGATAGGAAACGGTCTCGGGCTGGACTACAATTATTTTCCTGGCTTTTCTGGTTACCGCTGCATAGGAAAGTTGATTTTTGCCAGGTCCTTATGAATCATAACTTCATGGGAAAGAGCCTCTTTACTTTCCTGTTATGATACTTAGGATCAATGGGTGTGTTTGGCACCAACCTTTTTAGGGATTCTTGGGGACGGAGATTCTAAATTTTAGAAACTCCATTTACAATTCTTGTTTGGCACACACCCAAACTTGAGATTCTTGAAAAAATAATCCCTTTTAGAAGCTCTTTAAAAAGTAGCTTTTAAAATCATCCCCATCCCCTTCTCCATCTCCATCCTATGTTGCCAAACACACCCAATATGTATGTTTATCTTTTACTACATTTCCATTGTACGAATCTTTAGTATTTATCATGTTTCATGAATGTGTGTGGTTTCATAACATCTTGAAAACCAGTTGCTCCTCAGCTACTTGTAGTTAATTGTGTCCAATGATACTACTATTGTATGATTGTGTTATGATTTTGAATGATCCCACTAATGTGCTCAATGTTTTTGTATAAAAATTTGATCCGAATTTATAAGTTCTTGTATGATCATTTATAGTTAAACCTGATACATGAACTCGCAGATTTAAATGGAGATCAAAACCCGAAGGATGGAATTCAGTTTGAATCCGAACCAACTTATGTTTTGTCGAGAACTCAATAAAAAACTTTATAGTTTTGCATGTGCATCATAGACCGACAGAAAAGATCATTTATTGGATTTCCATATGGTGCATACTGCATACCAATTGTCGACGTCGGTGATTTTTGTCTTATTGTTTTTATATGCACTTTGTAGTCCACTTTCTCCACATCATCTCTTTTGTATCTACAATTATATGATTAGCTTTTAAGTTGTTGGAAGAAATTACACACCTTACATTTGTGGATAGTTTCGAACTTTGGGCTAAACGTGGTATACATCTTTTTATTGGTTAGAAGTCACGTTTATTAAATAGATTAAAAAATGTTAAATTTCATAATCCGAGCATGTGCTAAAACCAATGATGAAAAATTACACTTTCTTCTGGCGATCGGCTGTTCTACTAGTGGCAGATAAATTAAACTGCTGGAGATTAGTATGTCATCATGGTAACAAAAAAAGGAAGAAAAAAAAAAACGATTGTGAACAATCACAAATTCACAATATGAATACTCAACTCATGTTAATATGTTATAAATCAGTGATCGGTTTATAAGATCAACCTATTTTATACCAGATTTGAATACTTGCTGCTCACTCTTTGAAAGTGATTATCATATGTTCTCTAATCATGTGTCCTGTTACTTTTTTTTTGTTTCTCATGAGTAGACTTCAAAGTCGGGTAATTATGTTCGTAAGTGTGATTTGTAGTTACGTGCAACTCACAGAGGATAGATTTCAAAATACGCCACGTAGCACTTTGAACAAGTTCTAATGAAAGGTTACGAGTTGGGGAATGGGTTAGGATTCATAATGGTTAGTTATGTCACCATCAATCGAAAAGGGCTGGGTTTGATCAACCCGGTAAGCTTTCTTTGGTCAACCTTTATGATTTATCGAAAAACTTGCTAAAAGAACTATTTTATATTGAGGAAGGATCAACTAAGAACTAAAGCATTTTAACAGCACTTTGTATGGCCTCTCAAGACTTCCATTAGTAGTTAGGTTATAGCAACACATAGGTCAGATGCAACTAACTGTATATGATAGGGGTGTTCATTCGGTTAATTCGGTTTAAACCGAACCTAATAGATAAAACCGATCGGTTTTCGGTTTAGAAAAATTGAAACCGAACCGAACCAGTAAAAAACCAAACCGAACCGAACCGAATTACTATTCGGTCCATTCGGTTTTTACTATTCGGTTTATGCTTTCATATATAAATAATAAAAACATTAAAACAAAATTAAAAAACTTGAATATTAAACAAAACTAATTGGCGCGTTTCGTAAGTTCTTGACAAAAGTTTAATAATTTGCAAGTCAAAAGTATAATATAGTTGAGACTTTTGTGATAAATGATGAATAAAGTTAATAATGGTATCATGATACATAATAGTGGGTGATTAACTCAATTAATTTGTACATATGTTGAAAATATTACCAAAGTATATTACAATTCGGTTAATTTGGACTATTCGGTTTTAACATTGGTAACCAAAACCAATCCAAAAACCAAAATAAATATTCGGTTTTGAACCGAAACGATCCAAAAAACCTAATTATCCGAACCAAATAGTCCAAACCAAATTGTCCAATTGGACAATTCGATTTGTCCAAATAGTGAACACCCCTAGTATCTGAGGGATTAATTGTTCTTGAGTAGAAAACTTAGAAGGCCAACTATGTAGAAGTTTTACTTAATTTTTGCCTTGGCAACACCAAACATACACCGGTAAATGTTACTGGCAGCATATACGTAGGATGAAATTGGGACCATCAATTCTAACACCTTAGACGAACTTACTAAACCTCCCCAGTAATCTATTTTAGTCAATTCATCATGACTCGTGTATTCAAGTTTATTTTAGTCACCAGAGATCCTTATTTTTTCTATTCGGGAACTTAAATATTTTCATCTTTTGACAAGACAAACTTGAACCTCGACACTATGATTGTGCATCATCACTTGATAACCTTTTCAATTCTAAAAACTTAATTAGACATATACATTATAAACAAGTTATCTACTTTTTAGAAACTTTAAAATTAGTTTGTTCTAAGCTACCAGATTATTTTGATTTCTGAGTACGTTGGATCAAATTACTGCTGAATTCATCCGATGCAAATGATCAATTGATGTCTAGGCTCCACCTTGTAGCCCCAAATGATACGAGTGTAAAGTGTTCTATCTTCGGTTTAATGTAATGATCAAAATTTAATACCAGTCGCTATATCATGATGTTAACCATGTTTTGAACTATGAATGTACCTCGAGTTGACACATAGCTTTATTCAACACCACATTGAACCAAATCCATTCCGTGTTGACCTGGTTTGACTTCAATGCTAAAATTCATAAAACTTTCCAACTATGGAATTGAACTTTTCGACGGATTCATTATTACACGAGTAGAAAAAAATTCGATTGCATGCGAGGATGATAAACAATACAAAAATTAATAATAAAAAGATTATAGTTTTATTACAATATATGTATACTAATAACTAGGCCTTCATGTATATACTTTTTCTCAAAACCCATATAAATAATCAAAAATTAATAAGAAATTAAGAATGATTTATTTTTCGGTGCGAGTGTTCTAACTTTTAACCATACATTTATTCTAACTGATTTATTATGTATTATATTGGGTGGGCCTGAAGTCCTCAACTGGATGTGGGCTTAAGGTCCGTTGTTAAGTCCTTATAAGTACTAATAAATGTTCCACAAAAGAGGCCCTTGACCACTCATTGAACAAAAAGAACAGCTATGTTTTGGAGCTCGATTAAGATAGCTCATCATTATTACCTGACTACGACTCTTTGTAGCCCTGTCAAAGTGTCAATGGATCGAATCCGATCCAAATCCGATCCGAATTGTAATTATAGGGTTTCTAATTGTATTCTTTTAGGGTGTTTATCTAATTTGAATTTAGGTTTTATCTAATTTATCGAACAAGAAACCAAACATCGGTAAACTATATAAATAATACTCCTTCCGTCCCAAATTTATTGTACACAGACAAAAAACACGCAGTTTAATAAAACATAATTATTACACTGTACTTTTGTGTACTGTGACAGTTTTATCCTTACTTTTTACCCACATTTTTCTTACATACATATAAAGTAAGAGTATTATAGGAAGTTTAGTTAATTATACCCTCCTACTTTTGGAAGTGAACAATTAATTTGGGACGTCCAACTATAAATATGGGAAGGAGGGAGTAAATACATATTGAATTGGTTTAATTCTATAAGAACATCTCCAATGTATGCACTATTTTAGTGCATCAAATTGCACTATTTTAGTGCAAAAAAAGAATCTTCAGAGAATATGCTTACACTAAAAAAAGTTTACTCCAATGTGTTGCACTAAATCTTCACACTAAATCATTTTTAACTAATTTAAAATGCACAATTCAACAAAATAATACTAAAACTTTTATATAACTATTAAATTATATTAAGAAATATAGTAACAATGATTATATTTAAAACTTTTAAAAATATAAATGATTTTATTTTTCAAAATTATGCATTTCTTTGATAAATATGATAGAAAACATGATATTTATTAATTTTAAAAATATAAATGGCAAATTTATAATTAATATATCATATAAATGTATTTTAATCATTATAAATATTATTATTTAATGTGAATAGTGTTCAGTGTAAAGTTTAGTGCAACACTATATTTGGTGCTGCACTAACCACTATTTGGCTCTGCACTATAATAGTGCAGTGTTTAGTGCTAACACTGGAGCCAGTTTTTTACACTTTTGCATTATCTTAGTGTAAAAAGGTACGAATAGTGCACACATTGAAGATGTTCTAACAAATCATCCAAAATTATTACTATTACCATAATAATGGCAACATAAACAACAAATTATCCAAGCAGAGAAATATATTACTGGAAATCAAAGCTTCAATTGCCGATTTTACAACATCCAAAGCAGCCACTTTTTAAAATCGTGCGATTTCGATTTTTTTATTTGACGATTTGCGACGCCGAGAGCGCCGATTGTTAATAGCTTTTCGGAAACTTCACGCCGGAATGAGTCTTCGGTTGTCAACGACATCGTGGCAGTTTGACGGAATTTGCGTTGGAGGTTGTCCGCGATTATTATGTCTTCTTGGTTATATAAGATAGGAATAGGAAATTGTGTTTGATTATTGATCGTACAAACTTTCGAGCATAGGATTTGATGTTTTAACCCATGGTTATATTTAATAAATTGTACACATTTGATATAAATCATAAACCAAATAATTTGAAAAAATAAAAATAAAAAAATTAAATGGATCGATCCGGATCGTGATCTAATCCATTTAATTTAATTGGATATGGATCGGATCATAATCCATTCTCGTGGATCATGATCCATTTAAGTTGGATCACCAGTGGAGCGGATCAAGATCCATCCGTATCCATCCATTGCCAGACCTAACTCTTTGTTCATTTACAACAAACGTTGCGATTCTATATTTCAGGTATTATCTAGTTAAATCCCTTTTTGACTGATAGAATTGATATTCAAAATGAACAGTACAAAAATGTATTTAAAATAATGGTGATTATATAATGTTTAGGTTTGGTTTCATGACTTTTTAACAAACAACTTTGAAGTTAATTGTGTATACTCACGAATTGGGTTCTTTTTCGACATAACTTAGAGCACACGGAGTGGTTCACTTTCTGTCGCCGTTCCCGTTTGAGAACGATGTCCGGCATCATTTATCCACACCTAAACATCGTTCTGGATAGTGTTCTCGAACAACGTTTAGTGTGCGACGTCGTTTTTTTTTTCCACCTGAATATTGATTTACAAAAAAAAAAAAATTAAATTAAATTAAATGTAGAGAACACTATAAGCTCAGTGTTCTATACTCTCCCGTATATTTTACATCAGTGTTTTCTCAAAACGCTAGTATTCTTCTCAAAACGATGTAAACACTGATTGTGCTACTATTAGCACATATATGATCTAGTGTGATGTATTCGACACAATTACACTTTGACCCGAAAAGGTCTTCAACCTACCAGATGAACACATATCTTGCTTTAATTATTTCTTAATTAACATTTTGTAGTTAAATATAACTATATTTCGCGAGTTAAACAGTCAACTTATTTATCTTCAAAGGTTAATGACTCCACTAACTCAATTCATCCAATTTCGTATCATCTCCCTAATATGAAAATTGGTTACAATTATAGCTCAATATAATGTCTTGATGATGTTATTTCCTCTTGTAGTTCAACCTCTTCATAATCATTTGCCTTAAGATTTCAAGTTGGTAGATTTAGTTCTGCTCTAATCATACTAGCAGTATCCCACGCATTAGGGGTGTTCATCGGTTCGGTTTTCGGTTTCCTCGGTTTATTCGGTTCGGGTTGTTCGGTTTTGAAATTTTTTTGGGCAAAACCGAAAACCGAACCGAACACCGAATTCAAACCGAAAACCGAAAACCGAAAACCGAATTCGAATTCGGTTCGGTTTCGGTTAAAACCGAAAAAACCGAATTCCAACAAAAACCCGAAAAACTTAAAAAAAAAAACTGAAAACCGTACAAAAAAACCGAAAACCGAACATAAAAACCGAAAAACTAACAAAAAAAACCGAAAACCGAACCGAAAAACCGAAAACCGAACCGAAAAACCGAAAAAATAATATTATTTTTTTGAATTCGGTTTTGAATTCGGTTTTCGGTTAAACCGAATTCAAAATTTTTAAAACCGAAAACCGAACCGAAAACCGAATTCAAATTCGGTTTTCGGTTTTATCGATCCAAAAACCGTTTTCAAAATTCGGTTCGGTTTTTTTTCGGTTTTTATTCGGTTCGGTTTTCGGGTTAAACGGTTTCAAACCAAATACTGAACACCCCTACCACGCATAGCGGCGGGGTTCTTTCAATGGGCAAACATATAAACGTAGCAAGTTTTGTTTGACTTATGCGAGTTTCTTTCGATAGGCATTATTACCATCAATGCATACTAATAATACAGATTACATATCTTCCTAAAACCATCCTTTATTTTCTCATTTGGTCATCCATTTATTTATTGCTTTCTATATATATTTAATTAGTTGATTGCCTTAGTAATTCTGTAAGGGTAATATAGTCATTTTTTTTAGAGTTTAGTACAATTTTAAGATATATAGCAAGATGCTTTATATGTATCAGCATCTCCAACGTTTGCACTATCTGTACCTTTTTGCATTAAAATTAGTGTAAAAGTGTAAATAACTCGCTCCAATGTTAGCACTAGACACTGCACTATTATAGTGCAGTGGCAACTAGTGTTTAGTGTTGCACCAAATATAGTGTTACACTAAACTTTGCACTAAACACTATTCACATTAAATAATAATATTTATAATAATAAAAATATACTTATATGATGTATTGATTATAAATTTGTCATTAATATTTGTAACATTACTAAATATAATGTTTGCTATTATATTTATCAAAAAAAACTTGATAATTTTCATAAAAAATCCATTTATATTTACAAAATTTTTAAATATAATGGTCGTTATTACATCTCTTATTATATTTTAATAGTTTTATAAAAGTTTTAACATTAAATTGTTAAATTGTGTAATTTAAATTAATTAAAAATGATTTAGTTTAAAGATTTAGTGTCGCACATTGAAGCAAGTTTTTTTAGTGCAAACATATTCTCTAAAGATTCTCTTTTTGCACTAAAATAGTGCAATTTGATGCACTAAAATAGTGCATACATTGGAGATGCTCTTAGAGATTAGAGATAGAGATTAGTAGGGGAGTTCACTATTAGGACAAACCGAACTGTCCAATTGGATAATTTGGTTTGGACTATTTGGTTCGGATAATTTGGTTTTTTGGATCAGTTTGGTTCAAAACCGAATATTTATTTTGATTTTTGGATTGGTTTTGGTTACCACTGTTAAAACCAAATAATCCAAATTAATCGAATTGTAATGAACTTTGCTAATATTTTCAATATGTGTACAAAGTAATTGAGTTAATCACCCACTATTATATATTAATACTCCCTCCGTCTCAGTTTTATTGTCCTCTTTTGACTTTTGGAGTCTTTCTATGACAACTTTGACCTTGAATAATTTTGTTTGTGTTATATAATACTTGATGCAAATTATACCCCTGAAAATACATTCAAAACCCAATCCATTCATATATTTTGCATCAAATATTATATAACACAAACAAAAAATTGAAGTTCAAAGTTGTCATAGAAAGACTTCAAAAGTCAAAACAGGACAATAAAATTGGGACGGAGGGAGTACCATTTTTAACTTTATGCATCATTTATCACAAAAGTCTCAACTATATTTTAATTTTGTTTTGCAAATTATTAGACTTTTGTCAAGAACTTACGAATGTGCCAATTAGTTTTGTTTAATATTCAAATTTTTTGATTTTGTTTTAATGTTTTTATTATTTATATATGAAAGCATAAACCGAATAGTAAAAACCGAATAAACCGAATAGTAATTCGGTTCGGTTTGGTTTTTTACTTGTTCAGTTTGGTTCGGTTTTAATTTTTCAAAACCGAAAACCGATTAGTTTTATCTATTTGGTTCGATTTAAACCGAATTAACCGAATGAACACCCCTAAAGATTACAGATATGATGTTTTCTCTTGCGTGTTAACCCTCTTTTAGTCTTTTGTTAATGTTTGCGTTTATACCAACTTTTGTCCCTTAACTTTCAACACTTTATTTCTTGCATACGTACTTTCTACTTTCACTTCGATCTCTCTTATCATCCAACTCGTGAAGGTTGAACTATACAAATAACACATTACCATCGTTATAAGGGGATAATATAGGTACGGTGAAGTGGTGAACAATACAAGACTGACTTGTGTGTTGTACACCAATCGGCTTCCTAATTAAATTAAACGGTTATTCCCACTTAATTATCATTTTTTGGAAAAACTTCTAGTTAAAAATTTGAGATGTTACAAATGTTTGTCAAATCTAGAATATAAAATGTTACATATTTAAGGCCATAGGGGGTACAATTTGTTATATTAATTCTCGTTGAATTAAATCTTATATTGTGCATTTTCTGAAAGAAAAATTATGTCACTCATAAAACCTTAAAAGTGGATTACGTACACTGCACATTGCTTGAAAATAATATGTTTGGTAGTTAGTTAACTTGGGATATGGACGTTTGGAACTATCAAATTATAACGTCATTGTACATGGCTGGCTAGCTAGCTTATCATGAAATTTATAACACATACCAGATAAAATTCATTTCAGTTAAATGTTTCGATCATAAATGACTCGAAAAATATATATATGAAAACGATAGGATAATCACAAGATCTTAAGTCACGATATACGTATCATTTTACCAATTCGATCGACTACTTCTTATTTTGGGATTACGTACCCTTGAAATAACTAACATCTCAATATAACATCGATCATTATGTCTAGAATCTTAAATTATATATAAGAAACATCATATGATGTCATCGAATTATCAATTAGCCAATTAAATTCTTTAATTTTGTCCAATTAGCTAAAATTTAGGATTCAATGATGTCATAAATAATATAATAATAATTAAATATAGGATGACTATATTTAGGATTTCTATTATATTTAGGATTCCTATTTTCTTCTTAACAATAATCGCACATAAATTATTATTTTATTTTCCCCTTTTTCAATTATATCCTTACTAATAAATTTTACTAATAATTATATCGATACTAAAAAATTATAATTTTACCTTACATAACTCGTGTGTATACACGGGTTTAAGGGCTAGTTGTTTATATATAAGATGTTGAAACCCTTTATGATAATAATTATCTTAAACATATGGATTGCATAAAACCCTTTTGCTTTAACATTAAACATGGAGGGTGGTCCAATTCCCTTTCCATACGCGTTTTATCTCTTTGGGTAGGCTTATGGATCCAAATCATCAACATTATGAGGGTCGCAAAGTTGGTGTTTTCAAAACATTAGGGGTTAGTCATGTGGGGCGTCTTAAATTATTTCATGTTGGTGCTTATAATATTGTTTTAGAAGATAATAAAGCTTAATTTTAAATGCAAAGGAATGATTATTTTGCCCCTCATTAAGTTGTGTTGCTCCATGTCCAATGAGGGTTGTTTTCTACTCCTTAAATTAATTAAAATTAAAATCTAATGTAATAAGGGGTGACCACTGAGCACATCACATGCCAGTATATAAAAATTATTTTATATGTGTAGTATTGGGATTTATTCCAAAAAAGGGGTATGATTATTAGTAAAGTTGTCAAATTTTAAATTCGATAGAAAGTCAAAAGGGGAAGGTTATAGATGGTTTTACTTGGAGTGACAAAAGGGTAAAGTAGTCTTCTAGCATTTACCTTTAAACACTTTTAATGATCCACATGTCAAATGGATGTACATGTGCCCTCACATGTCAAGGAAATGGAGCACCATCAAAATTAAAATATTCATTTTTTTTAATTGCTATAATAGTAAAAAATAAATTAATAAAGATTGCGGTTTTCACATGCTATATTAATAATTATTTACAGACGAATAATGTTCAACTATGTAATGTAGGTGAGATTATTATAATTACACCATTCCTTTTCAAGCTCAATCAATTTCGTTTTATTGTACTCTTGTCCTAATTTAGCCGTCTATGTTATACTTATATCGATTATTACTAGACAAGATAAATATTCTAATTGGTAACCAATAACTTTTTACTGTGTATATTTTTCTAAAATGACAGAATTTTCTTAATGAAGTTACCAATAAGTTACGCGTTTGATCAGATTGTTTTACAGTAAAAGCTTTCTAAACATTTGATCAAATTTGCGACAAAAGTAAAAAATTTAGAAAAAAATGGAATGTCAAAAGTTGTGGGTTATATTTTAGGACTGTAAACGAGTTGAGCCGAACCCGAGCTCGGCTCGTTTAAATTCACTGAGCTCGAGCTCGGCTCGTTTCGAGCATAGTATATATATAAAGCTCGAGTTTTTAATGAGTCGAACTCGAAGAGCTCACGAGCAGTCTCAACTCATTTACACCCCTAATTATATGTAAAATAAACACTTTAGCCCCGAGCCGGACCTAATGGGGATTTACTTTACATTGGGTAAACACTTTTTTTTATTAAGTTGTTAGGTCAATGTGAATTACATGCTCAACATTATCTTTAGGGTTTATTGTTTTGTTATGTATTAAACTTTACACTTATTACTATTGTATGCGACATACTTTTATTTGTTATATTGTATGTAGTGAACTTGTGAATATAGTCTATTGTATGTATTATTTCCTTTCTGGGTAAGGTCAAAAAAGGAAATTTTTCTATTTAGGTCTTACCCAAAAAGGAAATTTTACATATAATAGACCATATTTATAAGTTCAATACATACAATAGAAGTTTTCAGAGTTCAACACATACAATAGTAAAAAGTGTAAAGTTTAATGCATAACGAAACAAGAAACCCTTACCTTTATACATATATACTTTTTAAGAAGAGATGTGTAAACACTGTTTCGCATTACTGGTTATCAACCTTATTTACAAATTTTTTTTAAAAAAAAACAAACATATTGTTTAACCAAAAGAGATAAGGTGAAAGGATTGATCATATAAAATGGGAATCTCTATATATACCATTTAAATCCAATAACCATTACCATTAAATTAATAAATAATAATAAGAAAAGTACAATCATTAGACATTAATGAAAAAAAGTACAGTAATAATTATGTTTTCTTTTAATATATTTTTTTATAATAAAAATATCTAGAACACTGTTCAGAATACTGTCCAAAATACTGTCCATAACACTGCCCAGAATGTTTATTGGTATGTTTAGTAGGTCTCAAAAATGGATTACGGAGATGGCATAATGGTGTGTTGATGTGAAATGTCTTGATTTCGAAATTAAGAGTTTGCGTCTTGTCAAAGAAACAATTAAATAGTGGTTTGTTTTGTCAAATCTTATCTTATTAGTGGATGCTTAAGTCCAAACATATGTCAGAAGCCCAAACTCAAACAGTCAAACTAGTCACAATTCAAATCAATCATTTTTTACCATGGAGTAACATTATCATTATTTTATGTATTTAATATATTATTTAATAATTATATTGTTAATAAATAACTCTTTTTAACTCCTCAATTTAAATTCATTATACACCTATTTTAAGTGAAGGCACGAATCCTACAAGTTTAATAAACTCGACAACATTATGTTACTAATTTAACATGTTAAATGTTTAAATTCTCAATTATAATTTATGTTATAGATAAAATGTACTCCACAATCTCACTGCAGATGTTCACTACTATTTTGAGTGGTCCCAAGTGTTGGGACAAGTTTGTGTGACAACAGTTCTAGCTTGTAATAGTATTTAGTTTGTTATTAAGTTTTGTACATTGATCTTATTTTGACATAAATAATATTGGTTTTGTGGTTAATATTATTGTTATATAAATAAGTATTCGATAATAATATAGACTGCGGACTGAAGCTGCGATGTGAATTGAGTATTCAGTTCGCAAGGTTGGCAAGCGAACCGGGTCAGTTCGCTGGGCCAATAAGGCTGCAGACCGAGTCAGTTCGCAAAGCCCATGACCTGCGAACTGAAACGGTATATATTAAGGTTTTCGGTTTAGAAAACCCTAACACTTTACAATCTGCGTTTTTACTTCGGCAAATCAAACCCTAGACGAATTTCGTCCTTAAGTTTCGTTCTTGATAGGTTAAGGTCGTCAACAATCAAGATTAAAGCTAGTTGACAACTCTAATCACGAATATATCGTGATATTAATAGTTATATCCGTATAACATTAGTGGAGAATTTTGTAAAACTCCGTGCATAGCCAAAGTAAACATTTTGATTGAGATTGAAGAAGTATATATATATTATATTATACAATGAAGTTTTTTTTTAGGCTCAAATCATTTATTCCATTGTTTCTTAAAAAAATCAAAACCGTTTAGCTTGACTTTGCACACAGTTTTAGGATTTTAACATAACCACATTTTTCATCATTCAAATAACATATCTACCAACTAAAGTGTCTTTCAATTAGTTGAAACATCAGAGTGGATACTTATTTGAGATAACTCAAAATAGTAATGTGGACACTTGTAATGAGACGAATGAAATAATAGTTATTTTCTAAAAAGATAAAATAATAGTTATTTTCGGAAAACAAATACTCCGTATAAATATGTGCATTAACACCTAGCAATAAATAATACTCCCTCCGTCCCAATTTTATTGTCCCCAGATAAAAAACACGCAATTTAAGAAAATATAATCATCTCTCTTACTTTTTGGTAAGATGACAGTTTTACCCTATATACTTTTTACCTACTTTTTTGTCTTACATATATACACTAGGGATAAAAAGAAACTTTATCTCATTTTTCTTATCTATTTATGAAAGTGAACAATTAATTTGGTACAATACAAAAAGGAATACTGGACAATAGATTAGGGACGGAGGGAGTATCTACTAAACGTTTTATACACAAAGAGTATAATATAAAAACTACATATCATTAAAAAATTACGGAGTAATAAATATAATAAGCCATCAAATCAAGTTTCATGTCATGGTCTCGGTCTCTGACACAGTGTAAAAAAGACTTTTAATTGTGCAAATAGAATTAGCCGATGCTTAACTACTTTGGTATTTTATATATATCTTATACTAGTATAATCTATAATTACCAATGTTTTAAGACCCGGTTTGACCGGTCCGGTCGGACCGATCGGACCGTATTTTTAAGGATTTCCGGGCCATTTAAAACCGGTTTTTTCAAAAAGTTGACTAGTCAACGACCCGGTTGACCCGGCCGGTCGGACCGGGACCTGGAAAGGCACATTGACCCGGGTTTCATGTTTTTTTTTTTTTTTTTTTTTTTTTTTTTTTTTTTTTTAATTTCTATGTACATTTAATCATTTATATTTAGGGAATGTTTACTGATTGTGTATTTCAAGAATAATAAGAGTAATAAATGAATCTTTGACTGATGTGTCATCACCATTTATTACTCTATGAATTATATAATTATTATATTGATGTGTATTCCAAGAATAACAAGAGAATCGATGTGTCATCACCCTTTATTACTCTACGGATTATAATTATTATACATGATATAATTAATAATTATATTTATAATTATAAAAAAATAAAAAGTTCACTAAATATTACTATTGTATACTATTATTAAATCCGGTCCGACCAGAAAATAACAATTTTCCGGGTCGACTAAAAACCCGGGTTTTAAAACACTGATAATTACTCCGCATAATTACACACATATTTATACGGGTGCTGATATTTTCACCCTTCTATTTGATAAATCCACCAAAATTATGCATCGAGAACCTGTACTGTACAAACTATAATGCACTGTTTTGGTGGATTTATCAAATAGAATGGTGGAAATATTATCACCGTATTTATACTACTACTAAAACTCTTTCTTTTGAAAGGCAGAAAATACTACTAATACTCTTAAAAATAATTTCTAAATGAGTTTTACTGACGTGTGTCACCGTATCACACGTTAAGGTGCATTAAATGAGCTCGTAATTTTCTTAAATATTAACATTTGTATTTAATATCCATTAATTCAATCTAATATTTAATTTTATATGCATATATCAATTACATATTCTGTTATTTAAGAAAATTACGAGTTTATTAAATACACATTAACATGTGTTACGGATACACGTTAGCAAAAACTCTTTATAAATATACATATACATATAATTATACAAAGAAATAAAATGGTAAATTATTGGTAATGGTAACGCTCTGTTGACCATATAGAAGACACAGTACTCTACCGACATTAAAAAAATTAAATCGCTGAAAATGCTTTAGAAAGTCATCTACTACTCTACTAGACTACTAGTATCAACAAAAAAGCCAACATTAGGCAACAAAAGCAAAGAAACACATAATAATTAAATAAAGCATTTACAACTTGTACGTTTATTTAATTTCTTTTTATGAAGGCGACATAAGAAATTCCCTTATTTATGATTCAAAAAAGTGCACTGGCTTCCCTTAATGAGACGTACATTAACTTTAGTTTCTAATTCTAATAATAATTTCTTAGATAAAAATACAAAATATAGGCACGTCGGAACATCCGAACACGGAACATCCTATACGAAAACGTTACAGCATCTCCTTCGTAGGCATCGTTTAGTCCTACTCGGCCAAAGGTCGGAACCACGAATGTGAAGGGAAAAAAAAAAAGAAAAAAAATTCAAGCTTCATAGCATAGTTTTCAAATTATTACTGTAAAATTTTTAACTTTTATAAATTTAATTTCTAACTCTTTTGTTGTCAACGTGGTTATAGTCGCTTTGAATATATTGAGAAAACCGTTACACATGCATCAAGGAGGAATCTTTTTATGTGTGTTCCCAATATTTTTCTCTGACCTTCTTCCCTACAACTTACATGAAGAATTTTGTTCATACAGTATTTTTTACTTGAAGTTGAAGCAAAGTATGGGTTTCTACAAAAATGCCCTTGGTGTTTAATACAAGTACACAACCTACCCCTCTAAGTTTCCTCATTTCCCACTGGTGTATATCGTACGTTGCGTGACTACGTGGAAACATGCATGGAGTATTCAGTAAGCACGACGACGTTTTCGCTGTTTGCTGTTTCACGTGACATGCATGTGGCCGTGTCTTCATTGTTCAATCGGTCAATACTTTTGTATGTCGACAATTAAAATTTATTTACATTTATTTTAATTGGAAAACGTACACTTGAATACTTGATATTAGGTTGATAACGTACACTACTACAAATTACAAGCAAAGAAACCGGTTCTGTGGGCCAAAGAGACCGGTTTTATAACCGGTTCCTATTAGTAGGGGTCTCTAAAGTGAAGACCGGTTTTAAAACCGGTGCCTATTCCTAACTAAAGAGACCGGTTTTGTAAAAAAAACAGGTTCCAAAAAAGAGACCTGTTTTTATCTATAACCGGTTTCTTTTCTTTTCTTTTTTTTAAATAGTTTTTCCTGCATATTTAATGTCCCAATTTTTACACAATACAAATACCTGTTTATACAATCAAATTTTAAATAAACCATACACAGTCCACAATATAAATCAAAAGCAATACTCGTATTAATATCGATGCGTAAACCAAAACGTATATATACAATGTAACTGGTTTCTTTCAAATATCAACCCATGAAATGCCCAAAAACTACATGTTTAATCAATACGAGTACCACTAAACATAGTTGATCAACGCTTTGACATATATTCTGATATCCAAATGCCAACGATGCTATCCAACTCATTTGTATTAAATGGTTCCGTACTATTCCAAGGAATCTATATGAAAGACAAAAATGACAATGTTAGTTAGCAAATAGAGATTTAGTGCAACTTACAAAATGCACATTATATTTTCCTATCACTTACTTTCTCGTGAAACTGGTGCTGCTCAAAAAGGATAAATTGATGCATCCATTTCATAATGTAGTACCCGCACTCCCACTCTCCTTTTTGTTGCTGACACTACATGTTAATAATTAAAAGTAAACATTCAGCATACAAATAAAACTAACATTGTCAAAAGCCCGACCCGACCCAAACCTGCAGTCCAACTTTTCATCATACAAATGTCAAAAGCCTGACCAAACCCAAACCTGCAGTCTAAATTCTCCTTTGTTGCTGATACAATATTTCAGTAAACAAGTGGAATCAAACTACATTTACGACTGCAAAAAAGATCGACCCCAAAACAAGAATAAACAGTTGTAACCCAAAACAAACAAAGAAGAATAAACAATTGGAATTAACCCAAACCAAAATCTTCAAATCTGAACAGCTAACCCATGTATCCCTAATCATATAAATAACTTAATGTATGTATGGTAAAGGTTAATTACCAAAGGCAGAGACTAAGAGAGACATCCAACAGCCCTAAAAAGAAACATTGCAATATGTTGTTAAGGTTTTATATAGCACAAATAGACAATGAATTATTTGATAAAAAAAACTTACTTATCCACAATATCTGTTAATAGGTAATTCCATGGAATCTTGTCTTTCATAATGGAATCCAAAATGTAACTCCGGTTGTCACGAGGGCAAATGATAAACAAGGACCAGTGACCTCTATTAAATAGAAAACATATTTTTAGCTATTACACACAATTTACATTAAAGTAGTAGTACATGAACATAGTAGCATATAGTACGTACCCTTGATAATAAGGTGCGAGATAATATTTACTATGATCTTGGGTTGCCGACTTGATGTAATCAATGACCACTTCGGATGCCGTAGTACAAATGTCTTGTGAGATAAGATTCGGGTTTAAGAATGCACATCTCTTTGGTTTACTCAACCGATTTTGAACTTTATAACACGTCCTAAATACATGAGAAAATATATATATATATATATATATATATATATATATATATATATATATATATATATATATATATATATATATATATATATATATTTATAATGTAAAACAACAGTCACAGCAAACATTATATTATAAAAGTTAATTTACTTACATCGAGAACCAAGTGACAACTGATATATCAAGTATTCCATTTGTCATCAATCGCATAATATCCCCGGGCATTATTGTAAAATAAGGATTCTGGTCTTCGCCAAAGAACACTTTATTAACCGTAAACGTTTCCCCCGCATTAGGATTCTCTCGTTTCATCCAGTACTCATAGAGTTGTCTCACATAATGTGGCCTCTTTTGAACTTTACAATAGTACGTATCATGTAACTTCTTCGTATCAGTCACTTTCTTGGCTGTTTTTTTTTTTTTTTACAGTAGATGCACTCTTGTTCGGCACTAATGTTCGTGTTGTTTTGGAGGAAGTTCCTTCATTTCCAGACCTGGACGTTGTTGCTTTTTCAATGGGGGGCTATTAACATGTATACATACAGAAACTTGCCAAGTTAGCGTTTATACATAGAAATAACCTAGAAGTGACAAAATGGGTGGGTCAGGATTGTTGTTAAATATTGGCTTAAGTCTCGTGATTACTCAAATAATGGTTTCAGAAAATCAGATTTAAGGACGAGATTTAAGTATTATAATCAGATTTAAGGACCTCAATGGCATTCACCTAGTTAAGTGATATAATCAGATTTTATTAAACGTACCTTATAGAGTTTGATTGCCTTGCTTGGCCATTGAACAAAACTACTCTTAGCTTGAACCAGAGTCATTTTCGTATGGGTCGGTGGTGGCACCGGAAGATCAAAGTTTTCATATTCGGGACGCACGGTGTCCACTAACACACTTACATAACCCTCAATTAGTTTCACTCCATCTACTTCTTGCACGGTCGTATGCGGTTGCACCATCCCTAAAGCAATGCGCATCTTTTGCATTCCATAAGGGCGCAATAAATAGCAGTGAGTTGGCTCCTACAAAATATGTAAAATATAATTTAGGCTCTTTTCTGGAATTGAAACATGTTTGTATACTTAATAAATTACACTTAAATACCTGTAGTTTGTTTAACCAATCCAGTGCTGGTGTACCCGAGGCACAACTACTTCTCCTAGGTACATCTTCTAGCATGTCCCTTGGTTCTGTCCCTGCCCGTTGACTAAGGTATGCGACTCGTTCCTCCAGTTTTTTTTGACGAGCTGCCATAACTTCCAATCTTTCTCGCAACTCGCTTACTGACTCTCGCTTCCTTTTATTCTGAGCATACCCTTGTATGCCCTTCCTCCAACCAGTGGTGTATCCTACAGCCCTAGTACGACCATGATGCTCCGGTCCTATCACCGTTGATAAAAGATCAAATCCCGGTTTTGCTTTCCAAGTTCCATGAGTTTGCTTTTGATCCAAATCTAGCTGTTGAATGATGTTATAATTATGGTAATGATACACCAATAGAACCTTAACATAAAGTTAGGAATGTATATATTACAATAATTTAACATAATCTTACCACTTTGTTTACAACACTGTCTAGCTCAGGCGGTATAATCCTCACACCATCTGGACCCGGTAACATCCTAGACAACAAATAATCCCTTGCACGCCGGTCACGAATTTTATGTACATTTGTTACTGTTTTGTCATCGTCTTCCTCTTCGTCCCATACCGGTTGCATGCCCCGATACCCCTTTGGTCCCAAATGCGGTGGATCCTTCTTCTTCATTGCATTTGCTTTTGCTATTTCACGCATTTTCTTGACATATATGTAAAGAACAAATCAGAATTATCATAATGTAACATAGTACTTGAGTACGAATTTAAACACGGTACCTTTTTTTCTTCTGTATTTTCCCTTGCTACAAAATCTGCCCAAGTCTTTCTCTCAATAAAATTGTACTTTGCAAATGGTTCTATTCCTTTATCCATGTACTTTTTGCGAAGTTTTGTTTTAAATCTCTTCCATGAGGTATTGCATTGCTTAATCACTTCTTTTTTATTGGTATCCTCTTCAATCCTCCAAAACTTATGTTGTTTTCAAATGAAAAAATAGAATGTTAGTAAAAATATAGACCAACATAAACAAGACAAGTAACTTTTTTATATATTATACCTTGATCATCAACCAAAGTTGATCTTTGTCGTCTTTTGAAACTTTCTTCCAAGTACTATTCTCGATGGAAATCCTTCTTTTTGTCAAAGCACCTCAGTAGTTTGAGAAGTGACATTGGTTAGTTCCAATAGGCTGCCCTACATCATTAAACTCGATATCCCTTACTCCATTCCACCTGTTTAAAGTTGTGACGCCTCTAGTTCTAGTTTCTGATTCTTCATCTTCACTTAATTCCAGGTTAGCATCATCAAATTCATTGTAATCTTCATCTTCAGATTCATTATGGTTATTTAAATCCTGATACATACATACAAATTATATCTTTAAGTATTATATAAGGAAAACCCTTAATAGCAATCAGAATGTTATTAACAGAGTTTATGCAATCAGAATGTGTCAAATGGTGGTGCAATCAGAATGTTATTAACAGTTTATGCAATCAGAATTTTATTAACAGCTTGCAAATGGTGGTGCTTATTAGCAATCAGAATGTGTCAAAACCCTAGGTAGCTTTAGAAAAAATCTCGTTCAAGATGATATTGGTGCCCCTTGATACATGTTGTTTATGCTACTTTTCTAATAGGATTTATACTCTAAGATAGCAATTGGTGATCAGAGATGCATATACAGGCACACAACTTCCTCCCTCTTAAGTCTTAACTTGGGATTCTTATAATCAGATTATAACATTCACGAAATCCGTATCAATACAAATTAGTTCTATTCTGAAAAAAGTGCCTTCTCAATCAGATTATAACCCACAATTTTGGTTCATGCATTTCATCAAACGGTTAGTATGCAACAAATGGAGTATGAACCTAGCATTAATTTAAACCCACAACTGAATTCTGAAAAACAATAGTATGAACCTAGCATTAATTTTAACAAAAAGAAAATAAAATTACCATAATAACGGAGAAATTCTTGCCGCTGTTTTAATGGAGATGGCGGTAGTGGCAGAACTTATCTAACAATGGAGGTGGAGGTGGTGGTGCGGCTGTAGTTGGACAACGAGGTACAGATGGGTTTTAGGGTTTTAAGAGGGCGATGGTGGAAGTGATGGCGATGGTGAATGGAGATGGTGGAGGTGGAAGTCATGGCGATGGTGAATGGCGATGGTAGAGGTGGAATTGATGGCGATGGTGAATGGCGATGGTGAATCAGTGAGAGAAAGGGTTTTTTTGGTGAATGGAGATGGTGAACACGAGATTGGTTTTTTTGGCAAAAGAGAGACTTTTGTTTTTTTTGTGAAAGAAAGTGGTGGGAGGGAGATTATTGCTTGATTTTTTATCTCCCGCTCAAAAATAAAAGCTATTTTTGGTTTTTCAATTGGTCATTATCAATAAGTTAAAAAAAATATGTACAAACTTTATTATACAATTTATTGTTGTTTGTAATTATTTTAGATTGTGTGTTCCTGTGAAAAAAAGGAAAAAAAATATATTAACTCTTTACTAGTATAATCACAAATAGTTTTATATTATATCATGTAACACGAGAAGAAGAGATACCTTTCTTTTTTTTTGCCCGAGGTTCATCAATCCATAATACTTCATCGTGATCGGTTCTTATATAAATATTATCATCAATAACGTCATTTGTCGATGAAATACCAATAGAAAATGGAGGTAACTCGTCGAATTGATTGTATTCCTCCTCGTCCACAACATTGTCAACTCCAAGTATACGTCGTTTACCATGCAAAACAACATGCCATTTCGAATCGTGAGGGTCTTCAACATAGAATACTTGGGTGGCCTGTTTAGCTAGAATAAATGGTTCCGATACGTAGCCATTAGTGGAAAGGTCGACAATTGTGAAACCATCACTATCAACTTTAACACCCTTTTGATTTTCAACCCATTTACACTTAAACATCGGTATAGTGAAGGTATGATAATCCAATTCCAAAATTTCTTGTATTACACCATAGAAAGAGTTTTTTGCGATCGACGCATTTGCGTCACGATTCCCCCTAACGAATTTTGTTGTTGAGGCTATTAGCGTAACTCCACTATTTTGTAAGGTACCCTTCGCATCTTGTTGTTTGGTGTAAAATGTATACCCGTTAATGTCGTAGACTTGGTATTTTGTCACCATTGGACCTAACCCCAACATTTTCACTGATTGGTCCACAACATCAGTTTTTTTTACTCTTTCTTTCAACCATGATGAGAAACTTTTGTTATGTTCGGTCGCCAACCACATATCATCCTTGTCACGGTTCTTTGCTCTTAAAAGTGTCATGTGCTCTTGTATATACGGAGCAATTGACATCATGTGTTGGAGGACTGTAAAATGTGCTTGGCGAATATCATTTTGATCGGCAATGACCACTTTCTTTCCCGTTGTCCCAAACCCTTGAAGTCTACCTTGGTGTCGAGGTTGAGGTAGACCAATATTCTCGACACCCTCCAAATAGTCATTACAAAATTCAATCACCTCCTCAGATACATATCCTTCGACAATACTCCCTTCAGGTCGACGCCTATTCCTCACATAACCTTTTAAGAAACCCATGTATCTCTCGAATGGATACATGTACCGTAAGAACACAGGACCACAAGCCTTTATCTCATAGACAATATGAGATACGAGGTGGACCATTACATCAAAGAACGAAGGTGGAAAGTACATCTCAAGCTGGCAAAGAGTAAGGATAATATCACTTTGCCATGTATCCAAAATATTGGGATCAATCACTTTTGAATGAATCATGTTGAAAAACAAGCATAGCTTTGTAATCGTATGTCGGATTCGGTCTGGAAGTATTCCACGAATTGCAATAGGAATCATTTGGGTCATTAAAACATGACAATCATGAGACTTCATACCAATAAGTTTTTTACCTTTCATCGACACCAAACTTCTAATGTTAGCAGAATAGCCGGACGGAACCTTAACACCATGCAAGCTTTGACAAAATTTTGTTTTCTCGACGTTTGATAGGGTATAGCAAGCTACGGGCAGATAAGGTCGTTTTCCTTCGTTCTCGACGGGATGGAGCTCTCGTCGAATATTCATTTCGACCATGTCATTTCGAACATTAACTCCATCTTTCGACTTCCCCGGAATGTTCAACAATAATCCTATCAAACTGTCACAAACATTCTTTTCAATGTGCATAACATCAATACAGTGTCGAACATGTAAATGCTTCCAATATGGTAGATCCCAAAAAATTGACCGTTTTTTCCAAAGCCCTGTTTCCCGATTTTTATTTGTTTTCCCAAACACGACATTTACGTTTTCAACTCGAGCAAATGTTGTTTCTCCATTCAATGGTGGTCGTACACTGCCAATCTCAATAGTACCATCAAACAAGTCTTTTTTCCTACGATATGGATGACTTTTAAGAAGCGATCTTCGATGCCCCATGTACACCGTTTTCTGACAATGTGTTAACCATCTTGACGACGTGTCATCTTCACAAAGAGGGCACGCCTTAGTCCCTTTGGTTCCGTATCCTGATAAATTCCCATACGCCGGAAAATCACTTATGGTGCAAAAAATCATGGATCGCAAATTGAAGTTCTCCCGCTTATACGCATTGTAACACCCGCCAAATTAGGACTAGTAATTAGTGCCTAATCATATGTTAATACATGTAATTAGTTCCTGGTTAGGCTAATTAATGTATCGAATTATATATATTGTTGAATATATACGAAAATGCGATTTGATGAAATCGTACGCAATTTAAATCGAATGTATTTCGATTCAATTTAATACGGACGTTGGTGATCAACTTTATCAAATAACGCTTTTATGTCAAAAAATATTATTTTGATAATATTTCGTATTCATTCGTATCGTACAAACCAAACTTACACGATTTAAAACATTAAACCGCGCAAACTAAATAAACAAACTTATATTTTATAACTACAATATAAACTAAATTGTAAAATATTTAAATAAAACATCGCGTAATAAATTGTATTTTGAACTTATAATTAAAATGTAAATTATTATTTAACGTTAAATGACGGAGCAAACGAACACCACACGGGACGCGGGGCGAAAAACTGGAAAAGTGGGGATAACCCCACCTCCCATTTTCTTTCTTCATTTTATCTTCTTTCTTCACTCTCTCTCTCTTTACTTTTCTCTCTAAACAAACAAACCACCAATCCACCTAAATCGCAAAATACTACGACCAAACGCAACCGGATCATAAATATTTTTAGAGATTCACGACCACCTCGCGACGATCTACAACGCTACCTTTCCGGATTTTCATTTCGGTAAATTGTAAGTTTCCGACAAAATCCCGAAATCACTCGATTCTTAGTATTTTTCACTTGTGGTTGTTTATATAACATATATATGTCCATTACTAAGTATATAACACGATTTCATAGCTTAAAAACGAGTTTAAAACGGATTTTTGGTCGGAATTAACGTTGACAGCCGGATTTCTGGGCTGGTGTTCATCCATGCGACACAAGCCTTGTGTCGCATGTTATGTCGTATTTCCCATGTTATGTCGCATAAAATCCCTTGTGTCGTACCTTATGTCGTACCAAA
This sequence comes from Helichrysum umbraculigerum, assembly GCA_949592205.1. Taxonomy (NCBI): domain Eukaryota; kingdom Viridiplantae; phylum Streptophyta; class Magnoliopsida; order Asterales; family Asteraceae; genus Helichrysum; species Helichrysum umbraculigerum. Next base: position 124,867,458 of record CATIUR010000004.1, read on the forward strand.
GATTTAGTGTCGCAAATCTTGCGACACAACCACTATGTCGCATACCCCATACGACACAATCACTATGTCGCTGTTGAATCAGCATTTCGCATCCATGCGACACAACTCTTGTGTCGTATGGGCATTGTGTCGCACTCCTATGCGACACAACCTTTGTGTCGCATAATCCATCTAGTGTCGCATGATTGTGTCGCATAAAACAGCAGGTTTTCAAATCTCAATTTCACTAAGTGTTGGAACTATATAACCTCAAACCCTTATACGATACGACTTATAAAACACTTCGGGACACACTTTTAAGTGCAAAACGCCAATTACAAAATAATAATACTTAAAGTTTATTATTCCAAACCCATCACCAACGGGCCGTACACATTTTCAAACGCTTAACGAATCAACCAAATCGAAGTAATTTGGACATATATAGTTGTGTAACAACTACAAGGGTGATCTTTTGAGATACCCAATCATGATTATAACCATCGCGTGTCGTGGACACCCTCAGGTTACAAGTCGTTGGACTTCATTATTCGCTAATCAACTTACGTTTGTTTAAACGCTCTCAGACTCAGGTGAGTCTCATAGCCCCTCTTTTACTATTTTACTCAGGGGTGTGATATACTGCTCAAACTTTTAACATGTGAACGCAAGTACCAACTTTTCATATACTACATGAGTTTTTCGAAACTAATCATTTAAAGTCCTCCGTCAGCATAGTTGTTAATACGTTGTAGCGTGAATATTAGTATATGGTACCATATAGGATTGACCCTCCTCGTCCGGGCTAGCAAGCACTAACCGGGTAAACGGACGTACTAATATTTGGGAAGACGAATGTTGATTAGGCATTCGTGGAGGCACCTCGCCCGGAATTCTCTATAGGGGACCCGGCCCTCGAGTTAAGCTCAACTATGTGCTCATGGCTGTATACAAGATGATTATCATTTAATTGCTGGATGCAATTCATTATTTAATTGCTGGATGCAATTCATTATTTAATTGCTGGATGCAATTCATTATTTAAATCTTGCGGTTCATACGATATTACTTGATTTCAAACCTGTGAGCTCACCAGCTTTATAGCTGACCTTTAGCATATATCGCATGTACCCAGCAGTAGGATGTTTCTGCTTCAGGATTTTGCTCGAGTCAGCATACAGACGATTGAGATTTTCTTGCATTAGTATATTTTGTATAAGTACTTATGTACTGAAATCTCATTATATTTAACTCGAGCTATGTAAAGCTTTAAATGTTGTAAACATTTCAATTATCAATATATTTTGTTAAAACGACGCATATAGAGTCGTTTGCTATTTATCTTTGTGCTTTGTTATTGATTAGTAACACCCAAATCAAGCTTCCGCAAATCATTAAATTTGGGGGGTGTTACAGATTGGTATCAGAGCCTAAGGTTATAGTGAACTAGGTTGCATTTAGTGAGCCTAGACTATGACCATTAGGCAGTATTCCTTATTAGGTATGACTGGTTCAGGGATTACAGCATACGAGTTTAATTTAACATAGCCTGATCAACTATGTACAATTAAGCAAAGATGATGTAAGATCTGAAAGTAGTTATGGCTGAACAGGATACAATAGAAGACTCTGACCTCGAGAGAACCGAGACTCAAACATGTTTATGCTAGACACTCAATAGGCTATATTATATAGGAGCTATATGAATATAGGCCTCAATCTTACTAACGCTTTGTCTCAGAAATGGCAAACATCCCATCAAATTCATCTCGTTCTCCATCCGGGTCGCAGAACCCAAGGGTAGCAAGGAGGAACAACAGGTTGCCTCGAGCTGGCCCGTATCCCACTCACATCGCCTTACCGGCTTTAACTGCTAGGGTAAATCAACACGAGCAGCGACTTCGCACCATGAATGTCGTGTTGCAGGAAACAAATGAAAACTGGCGACTTACGTCTCTTGAACGCATAGAACAGGTCTCCGACGACCTTGAAACCACAAACAACAACATGGATGTCCTTCGCAACCAAATTATAGAAATAAGGGTGGAAAATGCCCTTCTACAACAAAGGATGGAAGAATGTGAGCAACGCTCACATGAAGCAGAAGAGTATGCGCGCGGAATAACACAACGACTTGCGCTAGCAGAAGACAACGCCCGACAAGCTAGCAGGCTTGCAAACACTGTGGACCGTCTTGTCACGATGATGGAACAAACTAATATACGTCAAGACTAGTGTAGTCTTTGTCTTGTAATCTATCCTGTAATCTAGTAACTATCTACGCGCTACTCTATAATTCAGTCGGATGTAACAATTCCCGACATCTTTTGTAATACATCTGTAGGATGTAACCTTTGAACTCGTATTAGCTATCAAATATTTCTTGTTGTTCAACTCATATTAATTGCCATAATTCTTTTTCATATTGATGTTATGTATTACCACCTTTATACATGTACATCTGAAATAAATACAATTTTCTTACAAAATCTCATGTATCTTCATTTCTTTTATTGAAGAATCATGCCGCCAAAGACACGACCTTACACAGATGCTCAGATCACGTCACTCATAACCCAGGCTGTTACTGAAGCCTTGGCTCGGAATACCCCACCTAACTCCACAAGAAACAGCGATACCGCTGGAACCTCTGCCGTCAAACCTTGTTCTTACAAGGACTTCCAAAGCTGCAAACCCTCGAGCTTCAAGGGTTCTGAATGAGCCATCGGACTGATCAGATGGTTCGAGAAAATGGAAACTGTTTTCCGTGTTAGTAAATGCGCGGAGAACGACAAAGTAAACTTCGTCACCTGCTCTCTTGAAGATGATGCCCACTCTTGGTGGAATTCATATACCCAATCAGTGGGTGCTGACATTGCCTACCAACTCACTTGGGAGGAATTGAAGGCAAAACTCACTGCCAAATACTGCTCTATCGCCAAACTCCAAAAGCTAGATGAGGAGTACTGGAACTTAAAGGTTCAGGGTGGTGATATCGATGGTTATACCACCAGGTTTCAACAACTAGCTGCCCTCCGCCCAGCTATGGTTAGCACTGAACCTGATAAAATCAGGAAGTACACACTTGGTCTCCCTGATCCTGTTCGGGGACATGTCATCTCTTCAAAACCAACCACCATTGACGGTGCGATCCTATTGGCCCAAGACCTAATGTCCATGAGCCAAGATTCTGAACCACCCACTTCATCCTCCCATAACAACAAACGCAAGTGGTCTGACTACCACAACAACCCCTCCAACCAACAAAACAAGAAACCCGACACCATCAAAGCTTACAACACCACCACTGACATCATCCGGGGCTACACTGGGAGCAAACCTTATTGTTCCAAGTGCAGTCGCCACCATGAAGGTTCCTATGGTCCCTTTTGCAACAACTGCAAGAGGTACGGCCACCTCACAAAAGATTGCCGCTCTCCTACCAACAACAACACCAGACCACCCAAAGTATGCTTTGAGTGTGGGAAACCTGGGCACTTCAGGGACTCGTGCCCAAAACTGAAGAACAACAACAACAACAACAACCGCAACAACAGCAACAACAACAACACTCGCAGCAGAGCTTTTGTCATCAAATCTGGGGACGCCCGCCAAGACCCGAATGTGGTCTCGGGTATGTTCCTCCTCAACAACTTAACTGCTTCCATTCTATTTGATACTGGGGCTGATAGAAACTTTATCTCCGATGATTTTTGCCCATTACTTGACATCACTCCTGTTGCCTTAGATGTTAAGTACACTGTAGAGCTAGCAAATGGAAAACTTGTAGAAACCACCAGTGTGATACCTAATTGCACTTTAAACCTAGCTGACGAAACCTTTTCGATCGACCTTATACCCATTGAAATCGGAAGTTTCGACGTCATTATCGGAATGGACTGGTTGTCCAAGCATCGAGCTGAAATCGTTTGTCATGATAAAATCGTCCGTATCCCACTCGCCGTTGGTGGAACCTTGATCATACAGGGGGAGACCGGTGGGACGGGACTCAATATAATCTCCTGCTTAAAAACCCAAAAATTTCTGAGAAAGGGTTACCCCGCAATACTTGCACACATCACAGAGAAGAAGTCGGAGGAGAAGCGACTTGAGGATGTGCCAATTGTTAGAGACTTTCCCGAAGTCTTTCCGGAAGAATTACCTGGTCTACCTCCGCTTAGACAGGTTGAGTTCTCGATTGATCTCGTGCCGGGTGCCGCACCGGTGGCCCGCGCACCATACCGTTTAGCCCCATCCGAACTTCAGGAGTTGTCCTCTCAGTTACAGGAACTTCTGGATCGAGGATTCATTAGACCGAGTTCTTCACCTTGGGGAGCTCCGGTCTTATTTGTCAAAAAGAAGGACGGTTCATTCCGAATGTGCATCGACTACCGAGAATTGAACAAATTGACCGTCAAAAACCGATACCCACTTCCTCGCATTGATGATCTATTCGACCAACTTCAGGGTTCAAGTTTTTACTCAAAAATCGATCTGCGATCAGGTTATCATCAATTACGAGTTTGCGACACCGATATTCCAAAAACTGCTTTCAGAACTCGTTACGGGCACTACGAATTCCAAGTGATGCCCTTTGGTCTAACCAACGCACCGGCTGTATTCATGGACCTCATGAACCGGGTGTGCAAACCTTACCTCGACAAGTTTGTCATTGTCTTTATCGATGACATACTCATTTACTCGCGCAACGAGCAAGAACATGCGCAACACCTCAAAACCATCCTTGAACTACTTAGACACGAGGAGCTTTATGCTAAATTCTCTAAGTGTGAGTTCTGGATCCAAACTGTTCAATTTCTTGGTCACGTGATCGACAGTCAGGGAATTCACGTTGACCCATCAAAGATCGAGGCTATCAAAGACTGGCAAGCACCCACCTCTGCAACTGAAGTACGACAATTCTTGGGTCTTGCTGGGTATTATCGACGATTTATCGAAAATTTCTCTAAAATAGCTCAACCACTTACGGTACTGACTCAGAAGGACAAAAGGTTCGATTGGACCGAAAAACAAGAGTCAGCGTTCCAACTTTTGAAACAAAAGCTTTGCAGTGCTCCAATTCTATCCTTACCCGAAGGCACCGATGACTTCGTGGTATACTGCGATGCTTCTCACCAAGGTCTTGGTTGCGTGCTTATGCAACGAGACAAGGTCATTGCTTATGCCTCACGACAGCTGAAAATTCATGAAAAGAACTACACCACTCACGATCTCGAACTTGGAGCTGTCATTTTTGCTCTAAAAATCTGGAGACATTATCTCTACGGCACTAAGTGCACCATCTTTACCGATCACAAAAGTCTCCAACATATCTTCGATCAGAAGGATCTCAATATGAGGCAACGTCGATGGGTCGAGTTGCTTACCGATTACGATTGCGAGATCAAGTACCATCCAGGGAAGGCTAATGTTGTAGCCGATGCCCTCAGTCGAAAGGAACGATCAAAACCACTTCGAGTCCGAGCCCTCAGTATGACCATTCATAACGATCTTACCATTCAAATTCATACCGCTCAGATCGAAGCCCTGAAATCTGAAAACATCAAAGATGAAGCCTTGCGGGGTATTGACAAACAATTCGAAATCAGACCTAACGGGATTAGGTATTTCTCAAACCGAATCTGGTTGCCTAGTTTTGGGAACTTAAGAGACTTGGTGATGGACGAGGCTCACAAGTCTAAATATTCTATTCATCCGGGATCCGATAAAATGTACCACGGTATCAAGGAATTTTATTGGTGGCCAAACATGAAAGCCGAAATCGCCACTTATGTCAGCAAGTGTCTTACTTGCTCGAAAGTCAAAACCGAACATCAGAAACCACCTGGTTCACTCCAACAACCTGAAATCCCTGAATGGAAATGGGAACAAATTGCCATGGATTTCATAACCAAACTACCCAAGTCGGCGAGCGGTTGCGATACCATTTGGGTGATCGTCGATCGTCTCACCAAATCTGCTCACTTCCTGGCAATCAAAGAAAGCGATAAAATGGAACGCCTTACACAAATCTACATCAAGGAAATCGTTTCTCATCACGGTGTTCCAATCTCGATCATCTCTGACAGGGATGCCCGTTTTACCTCTCACTTTTGGCAATCACTTCAAAAAGCATTGGGTACCCGTCTCGATATGAGTACCGCGTACCATCCTCAAACCGATGGCCAAAGTGAACGAACCATTCAAACACTGGAAGACATGCTACGAGCCTGCGTAGTTGATTTCGGTACAAACTGGGAAAGACATCTACCGTTGTTCGAATTTTCGTACAATAACAGTTATCACGCCAGCATTAAGGCTGCACCTTTTGAGGCACTGTACGGTCGTAAGTGCCGATCACCGATCTGTTGGACTGAGGTGGGAGATAGTCAACTCACTGGTCCTGAACTCATACACGCCACCACTGAGAAAATTGTGGAAATCCAAAACAGACTCAAAGCCGCACGTGATCGTCAGAAAAGTTATGCTGACGTGAGACGCAAACCACTCGAGTTCCAAGTTGGGGATCGAGTTCTCTTAAAAGTATCGCCTTGGAAAGGCGTCATCCGTTTTGGCAAACGCGGGAAGTTAAATCCCAGATACATAGGGCCTTTTGAAATCCTCGAACGGATTGGCCCCGTAGCTTATCGATTGCAGCTGCCATCCGAACTCAGCAGCGTGCACCCAACTTTTCATATTTCAAATTTGAAAAAGTGTATGTCTGATGAGACACTTATTATTCCATTAGATGAAATTCGTGTTGACGATAAACTTCATTTCGTTGAGGAACCCGCTGAAATTATGGACCGTGAGGTCAAACAACTGAAACAAAGTCGTATTCCCATCGTCAAGGTCAGATGGAATTCGCGGCGTGGTCCGGAATTCACCTGGGAACGGGAAGACCAAATGCGACTCAAATATCCTCAACTATTCACTGATTCCACATCAAACACGACTTCGAGCTAAATTTCGGGACGAAATTCTTCTAACAGGGGGAGAATGTAACACCCGCCAAATTAGGACTAGTAATTAGTGCCTAATCATATGTTAATACATGTAATTAGTTCCTGGTTAGGCTAATTAATGTATCGAATTATATATATTGTTGAATATATACGAAAATGCGATTTGATGAAATCGTACGCAATTTAAATCGAATGTATTTCGATTCAATTTAATACGGACGTTGGTGATCAACTTTATCAAATAACGCTTTTATGTCAAAAAATATTATTTTGATAATATTTCGTATTCATTCGTATCGTACAAACCAAACTTACACGATTTAAAACATTAAACCGCGCAAACTAAATAAACAAACTTATATTTTATAACTACAATATAAACTAAATTGTAAAATATTTAAATAAAACATCGCGTAATAAATTGTATTTTGAACTTATAATTAAAATGTAAATTATTATTTAACGTTAAATGACGGAGCAAACGAACACCACACGGGACGCGGGGCGAAAAACTGGAAAAGTGGGGATAACCCCACCTCCCATTTTCTTTCTTCATTTTATCTTCTTTCTTCACTCTCTCTCTCTTTACTTTTCTCTCTAAACAAACAAACCACCAATCCACCTAAATCGCAAAATACTACGACCAAACGCAACCGGATCATAAATATTTTTAGAGATTCACGACCACCTCGCGACGATCTACAACGCTACCTTTCCGGATTTTCATTTCGGTAAATTGTAAGTTTCCGACAAAATCCCGAAATCACTCGATTCTTAGTATTTTTCACTTGTGGTTGTTTATATAACATATATATGTCCATTACTAAGTATATAACACGATTTCATAGCTTAAAAACGAGTTTAAAACGGATTTTTGGTCGGAATTAACGTTGACAGCCGGATTTCTGGGCTGGTGTTCATCCATGCGACACAAGCCTTGTGTCGCATGTTATGTCGTATTTCCCATGTTATGTCGCATAAAATCCCTTGTGTCGTACCTTATGTCGTACCAAAGATTTAGTGTCGCAAATCTTGCGACACAACCACTATGTCGCATACCCCATACGACACAATCACTATGTCGCTGTTGAATCAGCATTTCGCATCCATGCGACACAACTCTTGTGTCGTATGGGCATTGTGTCGCACTCCTATGCGACACAACCTTTGTGTCGCATAATCCATCTAGTGTCGCATGATTGTGTCGCATAAAACAGCAGGTTTTCAAATCTCAATTTCACTAAGTGTTGGAACTATATAACCTCAAACCCTTATACGATACGACTTATAAAACACTTCGGGACACACTTTTAAGTGCAAAACGCCAATTACAAAATAATAATACTTAAAGTTTATTATTCCAAACCCATCACCAACGGGCCGTACACATTTTCAAACGCTTAACGAATCAACCAAATCGAAGTAATTTGGACATATATAGTTGTGTAACAACTACAAGGGTGATCTTTTGAGATACCCAATCATGATTATAACCATCGCGTGTCGTGGACACCCTCAGGTTACAAGTCGTTGGACTTCATTATTCGCTAATCAACTTACGTTTGTTTAAACGCTCTCAGACTCAGGTGAGTCTCATAGCCCCTCTTTTACTATTTTACTCAGGGGTGTGATATACTGCTCAAACTTTTAACATGTGAACGCAAGTACCAACTTTTCATATACTACATGAGTTTTTCGAAACTAATCATTTAAAGTCCTCCGTCAGCATAGTTGTTAATACGTTGTAGCGTGAATATTAGTATATGGTACCATATAGGATTGACCCTCCTCGTCCGGGCTAGCAAGCACTAACCGGGTAAACGGACGTACTAATATTTGGGAAAACGAATGTTGATTAGGCATTCGTGGAGGCACCTCGCCCGGAATTCTCTATAGGGGACCCGGCCCTCGAGTAAAGCTCAACTATGTGCTCATGGCTGTATACAAGATGATTATCATTTAATTGCTGGATGCAATTCATTATTTAATTGCTGGATGCAATTCATTATTTAATTGCTGGATGCAATTCATTATTTAAATCTTGCGGTTCATACGATATTACTTGATTTCAAACCTGTGAGCTCACCAGCTTTATAGCTGACCTTTAGCATATATCGCAGGTACCCAGCAGTAGGATGTTTCTGCTTCAGGATTTAGCTCGAGTCAGCATACAGACGATTGAGATTTTCTTGCATTAGTATATTTTGTATAAGTACTTATGTACTGAAATCTCATTATATTTAACTCGAGCTATGTAAAGCTTTAAATGTTGTAAACATTTCAATTATCAATATATTTTGTTAAAACGACGCATATAGAGTCGTTTGCTATTTATCTTTGTGCTTTGTTATTGATTAGTAACACCCAAATCAAGCTTCCGCAAATCATTAAATTTGGGGGTGTTACACGCATCATATACTATGACACCTGGACTCCATAATGTTTGTAGGTCGTCAATCAACGGGGCTAAATACACATCAATGTCATTCCCTGGTTGTTTTGGACCTTGAATTAACAAAGACATCATGATGTATTTACGTTTCATGCATAACCATGGTGGAAGATTGTATAGACATAAAAGAACAGGCCAAGTGCTATGACGACTGCTCATATTTCCAAAAGGATTAATTCCGTCTGAACTAAGTCCAAATCGTATATTTCTAACCTCCTCTCCAAATTCTTTATATAAATTAGCGATATTCCTTCATTGAGAAGAATCGGCCACATGTCTTAGTTTTCCATCCTTTTTACGCTCTTCGGCATGCCAACGCAATAATTTTGCATCTTTAGGGCTTGCAAATAACCGCTTCAGTCTAGGTATGATGGGAAAATACCACAACAGTTTAGCAAAGGGACCATTCTTTGTCACATCATTGTTAAGTTCCGTTTGTTTTTTATGTTTGTACCTTGATGTACCACATATACAACATTCATGGAGGTCTTTATACTCATTTCTATATAATATACAATCATTTGGACAAGTAGGTATTCTTTTGACTTCCAATCCCATTGGACACATAATTTTTTTGGCTTGATAATATGAAACGGGCAACTCGTTATCTTCAGGTAGCATTTCATGCAACAACTCTAAAAGGCTTGTGAAACTTTTATCGCTCCAGTTGTTGTTTGCTTTTAAGTTAACTAACTTTAAGACAGCGGATAATTTGGTAAACTTGGTACAACCAGTATATAGTGGTTTTTCTGAGTCGGCAAAAACTTGTTGAAATTTATCATAATTGTTTTCTTCAATATTACCCTCCAAATCGTGTAACATGCCATCTAAATTATCATTATAACCATCATTGGATGAATCAATATTTCCATCATTGCCATCAACATTATATTCATTAACAACTTTCTCGCCATCTATTAATAATTCTCCATGCCATGACCAACAATCATACTCATCCACAAACCCGTTTACTATTAGATGTTGGCTAATTACACTAAGATCCGCATAACTATTGAAATTTTGACATTTTTTACAAGGACACGAGACTTTCTCTTTTTCTTTCTTCACCCGATCCGCCTCGGCAACTTTCATTAATTCAGACAACTCTGTAAGATATTCAGAACTATGGCGTGGTATCTCGTACATCCATTTACTACGATCCATCTGCATATATACAAATAGATTACTTAATAAGATGCATGCATGCAGAACATGAGTACGTACTGGTATTGTTGTAGGTGGCCACCTAACCCACTTTTTGAATACTATGTCTCATATGTGAATACGTATCAACTGATTTAGTGATTAAGAAAAAATCGACAGCATTTCCCCGTAACTCCCCAAGTATGCGTATAAAACGCAAACTCGCAGGAGTAGGGGAAATAATGTCAATTTTTTCTTAATCACTAAATCAGTAATACGCATTCACATCCTAAATGAGATAAAGTATTCAAAAAGCAGTCCCAAACGGGGACAATCTAAAATTAATCTCTATTAGATTAATTTTAGACGGGTATAAACCTAAGGCGAATGATTTGAACCCTATACTATATGAACTTATAGTTACAAAGACATCAAATTTCAAGTGCTTGAAAGTTTTAAAGAAAGATATATATACCTTACTTACTTCAAGAGTTGAGCTAACTAGATCTTTAAACTTGTCTTGTGAATCGAAACAAGTCTTCAAACGGCTCTCTACAAATAAAAGAAACCAACACAAATTAAACAACAAACATACATAATATTTATTTACAACCCACTATATGTATACAAATATTATTTACAACAAACTACAATATATTAAAAAGTGCAAGAGAGATATTTATACCCAATTTAAGTGTTGAAATGTATTAAATATTGTGATTTTGAGATGCTTGAATAGAATAAATGTATGTTAAAGCTTGGTTAGAGGATTTGGATTTTGTATTTTTTAAGGTAATTTAATGGAGTAAATGTATTTGGATTTTGGTTGTTGGCTGTAAAATTCGTTTTGTGTAATAATATATGAGTGAAAGTGGAGATATATAACAGCTTTTTGTTGCAGCGATCTTGGCGCATCGAGACAGGTTTTTTTTAGAAACAGGTTCCTAAAGTTAAGACCGGTTTTGTTGTAAAAACAGGTTCCTTTTGTCCACAAAAGGAACCGTTTTTAAATGAGAAACCGGTTCTCCTTATGATTTAGGCGCGAAATTATAAAAACCGGTCCCTATCTACTTTTGGAACCGGTTTTGTCTCCCTCCTCAAAAAACCGGCTTCTTATAGGGGTTCCTTTTCAATTTTTTGTAGTAGTATGTTCATATTAGAGCACTCGGTGTGGTAACACTGTATTTACAGTGTTTTTTAGTGTTGTGTTGTGAGTTAAAATTTTGGGATGTGGTAATAGTGTTGTGGACAGTGTTATGAAATATTTTATTATTTGTTTTATATTTATTTGTTAAATAAAGAGACCAAGACAAAAACGAAAAAAACCAAAAACTCAATGAAAGAGACGTTTACCTACCTGCCATCTTTTTACAATGGATTAAAAATAATAAAAAATCAAAAACGCAGCTCATCCCCCACGTTGAAAATCCCACGGCGCAACGAAAAAGGGCACAAAACGCCGTTTAAAAACGTTGATGGGGGGTTGCAAAACGCTGTTCAACAGCGTTTTTGAACAAAAACGCCGACAATCCAAAGGCCACACCTAGTGCTCTTAATAAAACGATCCATCAACTTATAATTTTAACTACGTGAAGTCCTATTGAATTAGTAATCTTTTAATGCATACAACCTTTTTGATTATATTGATACGGAAATTCTACGCTATTTTAGTAGTAATATTCAACACGTTAAATATATATTGAAAAATTAATATAACAAAAAATATATGTGGATTAACATAAACCCATTCCCTACATGCTAAAAATGAATATGTTTTGAACCGAACACGTTTCTAATGCAATAAATTCATCCGATTTGTCACATATCAATTGATTACGTACGTTTGGTTTATAATAAGAAGTGACAATTGAATATGAGGATAAGTATGCTTAATCATTAATCACTAGTCTCTTTAAGAAGAGCTTTACGTGGACCAAGTATGTGGCGCGTTGAGTTTGATTCTCATGGAATAGTGACCCATCAAAAATGGTGTCGAACCCTGACTAAAAGAAAAACATCATAAGAAAAGTAAAACGGCATTAAATACGTATACTCCATAAATAATAGTGTACATTGAGAAAGTATATAATCTAATTTCTTGTTTTTCGAAGAAAAAAAATAAGTAAATAATAAAATATTAATTAAAATGTGTACATTATTGTTCCCAATTGAATCTATTAATTTCTATTACTCTGTGTTATATATACGATTATACGGTGTATATATAGTAAGATCATTTGCAATGGTAAATCAACATAGGGTCGATATATAGGGGGAGGAGGTGAGGTTGCATACATTAATCTCTCTCACTATACGTGATTATATGGCAGTCGACGAAATTGAATAGTTAATAGTTATCAAGAGGTCGATATTACGGGGTTTAATTGATAAATATATCAGATTTGATATAGTTATATGGTCACAAAAGTTAATTAAATGATAAAATTGTACTATGAGAAAGGAGATGCTCATGCAACATTCGATTAAAATTTACAGTGCTATATCAGTTTTATGAACTACGGGCTTAAATATCACCACTTAATTATAACTCCATAATTTATTGTATTAAATTTAAATAAGTGTTTACCTTTCCATTTTAGTTATTTTCAAAATAAGTGTTCATTTCCAATAACACATATAAAAATAAGTGTTCAAAATAAATGTTCATTTTCAATAATAGTATATTTCAAAACAATATACTCCATAGTGATAATTTCTTAAACTTAGTAAAAAATGAAATATTACACTTATCGGGACGGATAGAGTAACTCGGTAATTTATGAAATCTAAAATACTGTAACATATATTGGCATTTGTGTGTTTTGTAGTAAACACGTGAGGCGGAAGAGGCAGGTCCCTTCAGTGCTGCAGGCACCACTAGTAGTCTACCACACCGGTCACTAATCTTTCATTTGTCAATTGTCAACTCACCACGTACTTTTTTTTTTTACTATTCCATTTTTATAATAATGTAATTAAAATTGAATATACAAGGGCTTACCGAAAATAAATCTTTTATCTTTTGGCTAGTTCGGAATGAGGCAACATCTAAACGAAATCCTTTTCGTTGACATCACCATATGATTCTTGTGATTTTCACTAATCTTGCATGTAGCTAGGTAGTTCTGAGCTCGAGTCCTTATTAGTGAAGTATATAGTTATATTCAAGATTAGAGTTGCGTTATATAGGATCGATGACTGTTCGATATAAAAGCCATTTTACAATGGGTCATCATAATTGTATTGTCATTCCAGAAAGCGTTGGAAATGTAGGTTTTTTTTTTTTTTTGCCAAAAATAAAATAATAAACATAAGATAATTTATACTCCGTAAAAGCTAAAGACATGCGAGACTAAAATAGAAGTGTGAGTGTGATCAAATCGTTATAACTATATTAAATGTGATATATTTGTCAATTAAACCACGTAATATCGACCTCTTGATAACTATTAACTATTCAATTTCGTCGACCGCCGTATAAAATACATTGAACTATACCAATAATGCTATTGTATGTATAAAATTTTAAAGCTTATATTGTAATTATCAAACTTTACTAATCTTTTCAACTGTATATATTCACTAACACTCGTAACTTTTTTGTCATGTCAGCCTTTACGTAGAGACACGTATTAGTTAGTAACGTATTGCACTTATATAAAATAAATTAAACTATATTTATATCCCCTAACTCGTTTCATTTTTAACAACCGTCATCTTCGGTTGTATTTACCATACCCATATATTTCATGGTTAAAACTGAAAACAATGAGTTACAAAAGTTTATTACAACGCATAGCAAAGGTGTAAATTATTTGCATCACTCAAAACTATGTGGGTGGACCATAATTCTGAATTGTGCAGTCGATCAATTTATTATGATGATAACAAAATAATTAACCAATTAAGTAAAGTTAAATTGACATAACCCATATAATTGAACCTCATTAATACACATCATTAAATTGCTTCTTGTTCCTCTCATCCTATCCTATCCCCCTATTATTAACTTCTTCCAACCATCCCATCTCCCATGCCTAATAAACTAACCTTTTCTTTCTTTAATCTATAGTCTAGTAGTTATCATTCCAGTCGATCTAACTTTAAATGAGGTGAACAAATTTTGTTCCTTTTTTCTTTATATATATTTATTTTTAACTGAAACAAAAAAAAATTAAAAATAAAATATCATGATGCTTGGCATTCATTTACTAGTTTTAGATATGGGGCAATCGCCCACTCAAAAAGTTAGACAATACGTAAAAAAATTTAATGAATTTGTTCTCATTTGAACCTAATATATATATATATATATATATATATATATATATGTATATATATATATATATATATATATATATATATATATATATATATATATATATATATATATATATATATATATAGGTGGAGGTTCATATGAGAACCAACTAAAAGTTGAAAACCTTGAGAACCACTACATTACATGCTTGTTCACATGTGATTTAACTTCATTCACCTATATACATTGATTTAGGTTAGATTTGTAAAGAAAAAAATTAAAAAAATCCTAAATTATAGCGAAAAACACAAAAAACAAATATATGTTCACATTTGATGATAATGTGAACAAATCATGTAAAAAGTGTTTTAATATATATATATATATATATATATATATATATATATATATATATATATATATATATATATATATACGCGCCACCTCAATGGTTTTATGTTAGCTCCACCCTTGCATCTAAGTCACTTTCTTTTCACGATATAATACTAAGTATTAAGGAGTATTTAAGTAAATATAATGGTAGAACTATACTCTGATTTCGGTTTCTCATGTTTAATCAAGGTTATATGTATAAATATTATTGTGAGAAAAATAAACATTTTAAATGTAGGTTTACTTTAACAAACTTAAGGCATATATACACACATATATAAGCAAAATATATAATGAAAGACATAGTTCATAGGAAAAATACACAACAAGAAGAATAAATATATACATACATGAAATGTTGCAATCTAGTTATAGCATTCCAGAGGTGGTTGTTGTTGGTGCAGGGAATGAAGACAAACATATAATGCAGAAGCTGAGCATACCAGTATCATTTACCTACACATGCACTTTTATTTTTATCTGAAACATCAATAAAAACATTGTACTACATATTTACTAACAATAATAATGGCTAATTTATAAACACACACCAAAATAACAACTACCTCTTGTGGAATTACAAACTCGTTTCCGTAAAGAAATACTTCAATGTGTAACAAACTTATACATTAACTTATGAAATTGTTGTATTGTCTATTGTGTGTAAAAATTAATTTCAACGAGCTTTTATATGTCCATAATTTCGTTACGGGATGATATTACTGTCTAATCTAAGTTTTATTCGTATCATTTTCTTAAATTTGTTATTTGGTTTGCTTTAAAATCTCAATTTGTCTTTCCATTTAACCATGAGTTATATAATGTATCTCATTTAAAATTTGGCAATGTCTAATCGCCTTTATGTACATCTCATATATGTTGTTCGTGATATCGATCAATGAAAACCGCTAAATGATTACCGTGTTTTACAAATATATGGAATGAGATAAATTTTTTTTGTCAAAACACAATCGATAAAATAATACTACTAAAACTGTATCTACTATGTGTCTTGACTACATAAACTGACGTTTTACTTCGCAAGTTATATACATACAATAAAAAGTTAGAATGCCTACAATCGACAGTTCTAGCACCTTAATGCAACAATAGAAGATTATAAAGTTGAATGCATAGTTGCATACAATAGTAAAAGCTGGAAAGTTCGATGCATTATCACACTATAAATCATAGTATAATACTATAAAAAATTGAAATTACCAAAAGTATATATAGATTTCGAGTGTTAAACTATTAAAATTGAACAATTGATTAAATATAAGTGGATTCATTAAATAGTTATTCAGTTAAACATTTAAATGACAAACTCTAACATAATTTTATTTTTATTATCTCATCAATTACGTAACAAACACAATGCGTTGAAATATGAATTGTATTTCGGGGCATAAAAAATCTTTTAAAAATATAGTGGCACTAACAAAATTTGCTATAATCTGTTGTACTAAATCGGTTAAAATGTGTTTTAATACGTAAATTTATGATTTTTTTGACTTTTTACTTTCTCAATCTAACATAAATCGGTGTTCACATATGATTGAAGTTAATCACACGTGAAAAAACACGTATTCGTTGTGGTTCTCAAAGTTCTCAACTTTAGAGTGGTTCTCATTTGAACCTCTATATATATATATATATATATATATATATATATATATATATATATATATATATATATATATTGATTAGTATATGTATTAGTATTATTTAATGTGACTAGTATTCAGTGTTGCATCTAATTTAGTACTACAATACTAAACACTATATGTCATTGTACTAAAATATAACAATGTTTAATGATAACATGAAGTGCTCTTGTAAGGGTGTGTTTAGGTGACATGTTTATGTAAGCTTATAGGAGGTTAAGTTTATCTTTTTCAAAAGCTCAAATTAGTAGCATTGTTTGGTTGTTAAAATTTTTAGAGCTTATGAAAAAATAAGTTATAGAAAAAGAAGCTAGTTGATCTAACTTTTAAAATAAGCTTATATCTTATGAAATGATAAATTACGTAAATGCCCTGTACATAATTATTTATCTTATATTTTTCTGTTCTTTTTTGTTAATTCACATTTATAAGTTTTCAGTTCCAATTAAATTGTTAAACACGTGTAAAAAATATTAAGCTTCAGCTTTCAGTTTCAAAAATAAGTTCTAACTTTCAGTTCAACTATTAGCACTTATGTACTCGTATTATTTAGTGTAATAAGACGACTTTAGTGCTAATATTGGACAATTATATGACTTAACATTATGAGTTTATTACTTTTAAACTTTGAGAAGAGACAATTGTATTAAAATAGTGAGATGGATATACTTTTGCAAAGAAAGAGTATATCGGAAACCTAACATTGACTTGAGAGAAAAAAAAGTAGCTATCAGCCTATACACCGCCTGTCATTCCAGCACTGATGATTTCATGAAATTAAACACTATTTGACCTCGAAACTTATAAAGTATCCCTGCCACTTGTCCACTCTCTCACATCTATTCGTGTTTTCATTTCCAAATTCATGGTAACAAAAATAATATTCATTTATCACCTTTTATCCTAAAAGTTTATACTCCCTCCGTCCCAAAATAATTGTCCACCGACCAAAAACACGCAGTTTAATAAAAGTACAATCATTACTGCTTTCTCTTTCTTACTTTTTGCAGAATGACAGTTTTACCCTTAAGCAATTAATTACCACATTCTATATAGTTTGTAATAACAATTTGAAGTAAGGGTAATTTGGTAATCACTATCAAAATTTCCTTTCCATATTTGGATGTGGACAATTAATTTGAGACGTCCGAAAAAGGAAACGTGGACTATATTTTTGAGACGGAGGTAGTATATTTTTTAAACAAAATCAATCAATAATCAATAATAAACTACTGTATAAAATTCAATATATTTACCTTAATAATATACCCGAATAGTCGTACTATATAATAATTCTACTGTGTTAAGATCTGACCTGACCTACTGACCCTGACCTCCCTCACTAATTAGATAAAAACAAGGAGAGCCTTCTTTTTATCATTTATGACTAATTAATATTCTCATTATCCCCTTCCCCTTTGTTTGTTTATTACCTCTTCAATATTCATTCCCCTTAAAATCCCAGTCAGATTCCACCACCACCATCATTCATCAATCCAACCTAAAAAAAACAAAAAAATGGTGTTAGGATGGAGAAGAGCTTTTTGTACATCGGTCCCTCGAGAACGAGATTTAACCGACACTGAAGAACATGATGAGTATGAGCAACATACCAGTGATAACAACACCAATAACAATAGTTGTAATACAACCCCCAAATTTAGCTCCAGATTCAATTTCTTTTCTTCTTCTTCCTCCTCGAATCCTTCCACTCCTCGTTTAAGATCTAATTCCATTTCTTCAAGTCCGAATCTACGTTGTCGAACCACAGTGACGGAACCAATTCCGTCACCAGCCGTTAATCCTGATACTCCAAAGCTTCAATGTAAAACTAAAAATAGCCCTAGGTTTTTTCTTCGGATGTCATCGTCTAATCCTTCTTCACCTCGTTCTCCGTCGCCTTTCTCTTTCATTAAATCCAGCCTACGTCTAAACACGGTAGGTTATTGTTTATCGGAATTTGTACATTTATTAAATTCCTTTATTACAGTATATAAATAAGTGATTTAACATTTTATTATAATTGCAGCGAAGATGTGGATTATGTTTACAGAGTGTGAAGAAAGGGCAAGGAATGGCGAGTTTCACAGCTGAGTGTTCACACAATTTTCATTTTCCGTGTATTTCGGATCACGTGAAGAAACAAGGAAAACTTTCATGTCCGGTGTGTAGCTGTTTATGGAAGGAGATGCCTCTGTTGTCATCGGTTGAGAATAAACAGAATTTAGATGAGAAGAAGCATCAGTTAGTTGATGAACAAGAGGTGGAACAAATTACTCCTAGACAAAAACTGGCTGCTGTTGTTACTAAACGGCCTGATTTGAAGGTTTATAACGATGATGAACCGTTAGCTTCGTTAACTCCAAAAGCTCGGTTCAATCCAATACCTGAATCTGATGAAAATTGCGATGAAGATTCAATTGAAGAGTTTCAAGGATTTCATGCTACTAATAACAATAACAGTAACGCAACTGTTAGTGATTACGCACGAGATGTTGAAGTCCGATTGCTACCGGAAACAGCGGTGATCGCTGCTTCACGGAGACACGAGACGTATGCGGTTGTTCTGAAAGTAAAAGCTCCGTCAGCTCCTGAAAGAATACAACGACGTGCACCGATCGATTTAGTTACAGTTGTTGATGTGAGCGGCAAAATGAGTAACGAAAAGCTTCTGATGATTAAAAAAGCAATGAGATCAATCATTGCATCACTTTCGCCCTCAGATCGATTATCAATTGTCGCATTCTCATCGTATTCAAAGCGGTTACTACCGTTACGAAGGATGACGACTAGCGGCCGTCGAGCTGCACGTCGTATCGTTGAAGCGATGGCGGTTCTAGAAGGTTCCTCAAATTCGAAAGACGCGGTGAAGAAAGCCGTAAAAGTCGTGGAAGATCGAAAAGAGAAAAATCCAGTAGCTAGCATTATTCTATTATCAGAAGTTATTCTCGATCAATCTGAATCGCAATCGGTTTCGGTTTCAACTACGCGTTACGCTAGCATTGCAATACATTCGTTAAAACTTGTTGTGATTGAAGACCTGATATTAGCTAAATGTATTGCAAATTTGGTCTGTGTAACGGTTCAGGATTTGCAAATAGATCTAGGATTTGTTTCCGGTTCAGTTCAGGCGGTTTATTCACGTACGCCGCAACCAATCGTTCTTGGATCAAGTACCGTCCAGATCGGAGAATTGTCGCCCGACGAAGAAAAAGAATTATTTGTTGAATTAAAAGTGCCGTCGTCTGCGTTGCGGTCCCACCAAGTACTTACCGTGCGATGCTGTTACAGGGAATCATCTAGTCAAGAATTGATCTTCGGTACACAACAAACGTTGTTTGTACAACGTCCCACAACCGTTCGATCATCTTCTGTTTTGATCCAACGGTTGAGGAACGTTTTTATCTCAACTCGAGCGTTAGCAGAGTCGCGCAGGCTAGCCGAGCGAAATGATTTAACCGGCGCGTACCACATGCTTGTTTCGGCTCGGGCGTTAATGTTGCAAGCGAATCCGGGTGATGATAATGAGTTTGTAGCTGGCTTAGAAGCTGAGCTGAGCGAGGTGCAACGTCGGCGTAAGGCTCTAACTCAAACGCAGCAGCAGCACCACCCTGCGGTTTACACGGATGAGAAAGGTGAGCCGTTAACGCCGACATCGGCTTGGAGAGTGGCTGATAAGTTGGCTAAAGTGGCGATGATGAGGAAGTCGGTAAATAGAGTCAGCGACTTACACGGCTTTGAAGATGCCAGATTCTGATGAAAATGAAAGTTAATTTTACAGGGTTCTGTTTTGGCCCTTTGTTTTTATGTTAATTACAATTTACACCCTTGAAGTATCCAAAGTGGTTGAAAAGTTAATATAAAGTGGTGTGGCCAGAGTGAGTATAATATAGACAAAACGTACCCGACGGCTTGAGCCTTTTATATTTCAGTAATCGATTGAAAGTATACAAACGAATTTGATTGACAAAAGCTATAGAAAGTGAGGGGCCTCTATGTTGTTTTGTCTTTATTGTTTAGAATTTTCAAATTTAGCCCTATCCGCTTATCTCATTTGTAGTACTTTATGTTTGTTATTACAGTAATAGTTAAGCTATACATTGTACGAGTATTAAATATTGGGGACAATTTAATTTCAAAGAATTATGGAATTAAATGGGTTGGATGATAAAAGCGTCTTTGCCTCAGTAGTTTGGTAATTGGTTATCAGCTGGACAGCTGCCACAATAAATTTTACTACACAAAAATTAATACATATATATATATATATATATATATATATATATATATATATATATATTATATGATATGATGATGAAAATGGCTAAAATGGGATAATAAAAAATAGGTAAACTGTGTATAGCAGAAAGGCGAGAAGCGGATATGATTAAAGAGAACAAATCAGTTTTTATGTTGTTTCTTTGCGATCTAAATTGGATTTTGTATTGTGCAGCAAAATTGTCTTTTTAGATGTTTGTTTGTGTGGTATGATGATTAGGATGAGGAAGGATGTGTGGATCAGTGGATGTAGCAAATGAACAAAATTCTCTTTTTCATGTTCTTCTTCTTTTTAAAGTGGGATGTCAAAAAAGTCCAAGACATGAATGATTCCAAATGGATCATGTGATATATTACATTCATTTTCTTCTAAAATATGATCTACACTTTTGATTAAAAAAAATAAAAATTTAAGTAGAAAACTATATATGATCTACACTTCGTATTTTGAAAGAGTGTGAAAGATTGTTTCTGGCTTTGGAAATGTGGTATTTGTCAAAGTGTGGGAGTTGATATTTCCAATATTGGATTTGATAAATCCACCAAAAATATACATTAACAGGCTGTACAGTATAACCTGTTAATGCATACTTTTGGTGGATTTATCAAATCCAATGTTGAAAATATCATTTGCCTTTGTCAAATCATCTCCGATATGTATTCTTTTCAAAGCCGTTTTTTTTTTTTTTTGACTAATTTTATTTTACAAAAAACAAATCTAATGTAATGGCAAAAGCCTCATAATAGTTTGTTTTATTAACAAGCTACACACATTGCACACACAAATATTATATATCAAATTGAGTCATCTAGCAATAACTCAATTTTAACAACTCATATGCTAAATTAAGCTACGCAAAGAAGATTTGACGGCAATAAAAAGCTAATATGCTATTCATATAAATAAAAGTAAAACTAATTAGTTCTTCCGCTACGATAGTTTATCAATTAATATTTTATATTTTGATAACACATGTAGTTATTAAAAGTGTATGAATAGTATCGAATTAATGCTATATTATTCAAACTATAAACTTTCTATTATTGTGTTACAAATCTGGTATTTAAAATACACATTGACTAATATATGAGACTAGTGTATCTGAGCGAGATCTTACGATCCTAATCTTACAAAGATGAAAATGATCCTAAATATTAATTTGATCTTAACAACTTTGACCCTAAGTGCTAACTACGTGTTTGTTAATTGAAAGGTTTGATTTTTATAGTTTATTTTAGTAAATACGATAAAATTAATTAACCATTACCTATAAAGAAAATCATTGCAAATTTTTGATTTAAAAACATATTAATCTTCCAACACAAAGATAAATATTTAGTCATAGAAATAAGAAATACCACTCAACTTATCTATTAGGAAAGGTGTCACTTTCAAAAGAAAAAAGAAGCAAGAAACTATAAAAATGGTCATATAGTCCAATAGTATTCTCTCAATGATTGAAGAACAATGGATTATATTCCATGTTAGTTGTATTTGATTGGTCAAACCTTATATTTATTTCTTTATATGAAATGCAATTATATCATACTCCGCTCTCATTTGATTTATTAAAAAATATTTTAGCATCAATAATATTGTCCTTATATATATATACAATATATGAAAGTGTCAATCGTTAAGTATCCGAGATAAATACCGATTACGACGTGTCGTTTTGGCTCATGTTGAGTTGAATCTACATTACATTGAAACAAACCAGAGCAACTACAAGTTGAAAACTTGAAAATAAGTTGCAAGATAAATTTTTAGAAGATAAATTTTTAGAAAAATGTAGAAAAATCGACGATAAATGTATCTTGTAAAACATTGATAACCGGCAATGCTGACCGGCTCATACGTTCCGCTTCGATCGACTGTAAATATATACTTGTATGGAAACATCGACCGTAAATATATCTATACTCGTTTTCACATGTTTTTAACAAGCTTATAGTTTTAAGATGCGAAATGACAATTACACCCTCATTATTGACTTAAATATATGAAAAACTATTAAAAATTAAGTAATTAAATATTCTTTTATTTCATATATCTTTAAACATTTAAATGACACTTTCTAATTGATTAGATATATATGGAAAATCAATTATCAATTATCCACATAATACTAACACATTTATAATATTGACTTTCTTATTTTATATCAAACATTTTGGCTCTATAATTAAATTCAATTATTATGAAAGCAAATTTTATTAAAAAAGAGGGATCAAATCATGCGAGTTAACACATGCAAATTAAAATTATGAATGAATTTAGTTAATCACTAATGATAAAACGTCCTTATTGGTAACCGATGTAGGCCCCATTACTAACGTCTACCGCCAACAACTATCACTATATTTTTCGTTAACATTATTGGAAGCCATCATCGTCGACCACTACTATATTTTTCTCATTTATTACCGCTGCATTGCGTGGGTAATGTAGTAATACATGTAATATGTTTAATCAAATGAAATTTTAGTTTCAAGTAAAGTGTGATACTTGAATCTACTCCCAAGAAATTATTACGTCAATGTAAAGTAACTTGTCAAAAACACGTGAGGTAGATACTTTATACCGAGTTTCACTTTTGGACATATTATTCAAGATGCATTAGACGTGATCCTGACCAATATCTATATCAATTCAAGGTTAATGTAAGAAAAAGGTAACTTTTTATTACTTTTACATAAGTAAATATTGTGATGGAATCCAGAATTCACGGAAACTTTTTACATAAAAATGGAGTGAAGCTTTTTTTGTTACTACTTTATTTAATCGGACACTTTCTATATAGTCAAGACAAGCCATTAGACAGAGGCCCATCTTTCATTTCATTTTCAACTTTGTATTTTTTTATGACTTGTATTTTTATTATGGTAAGTTACATTGTTTAATAAGGGTCATATAATAAGTAAAACTTAATTCTATAAGTATGAAAGTGATATAATTATTGTAAGGAAAATGATTGGTAAACCTACTTATGTAAATCTAAAGTAGGCTTAAAAATGTGATGTTGACATGTGTCCAGTTCAACAAATAAGACTAGGAGAGAGAAAATCTATCAACCAAGGAATGTTTTTCAGGTCCATCTAATTAGACGTATATAACATTACTCATTATTGTAATTTGTAAGGAAAATGTTATAAGAATGAACCCAAATTCAAAACTAGAATCCGAATGAGTTCCCATAAGACCAATCCGCCTATTGTTTTTTGTTCTAACATCAAAAACTAGTCTAGCCCAATCTGCGGATCCGCCTATCGAAAGCCCATTACATGTTTTTATTTTTCGAAGTTTAATAGCAACTCATTAAAAAAGAAAAAAAAGAAAAAAGAAAAAACAGTGTATAAAATATTGGCTTGGAAATCAGTAAATTGTGTGGGAAGTTCAACATGCTAAGGGGTTTGAGGCGGGGCAATGAAGAGAGCTGTCTCCACCGCAAAATTTATATACGTAAAAATTTCTTATTGTTAAAGTTATTTTTAAGATTCGTCAATGCAACGGCAATTAAATGTCTGTTTACTTAATTTGTTCGTTCAATAATGTATCGTACTTACATAAAATTTGTGAAAATAGCGTTATATCATTTTCTTGCTATATTTTATAAATAATGTTCCGAATAATCATAAGCAAGAGCGGTAATTCTCGACACGAATAAAAACTCAATCTTAAACCGCAATAAAAAAATAAGGGTTAGGGTTTGGATATTCAACCATCAACCTACTAACCCGAAATCCGCTAATGCATTTTATTTTATAGGTTAGGGTCGGATCTCGGTTAACTCATCGAACCGAAACAAATCCGCTAAACTACCAATTTTGACATGAAATCAACCCTTGTGTGGCCTTATAATGGCCTAAGATTTTACCATTTAAACTCTTGTGAGGCATTATAATGTCGTTTTCTCACACAAATTGGGTGTAATTTCTTAAAGTATATATATTCTCCAAGATCTTAAAAGACCAAAATACATTGAAGATCTTTGTCGTTATACTATACTAATACATGACATCGATAATTTTGGGGCCTTAGAAATTCGGGGGCCTAAAGCGGTAGCTTCACTGGCTTTACCCTCGAGCCACCCCTGATCATGTGTTTTAAAGGTGACTATTATATGACAAAATGGGATCGATATACTTGTTTTACTTTTAAAGGGAGGGGATGTATATAATATTTAGTTCATGCATGTTCTCATTCTGTAATGTACCAAGTAATCAATTTCAACAAATCGATCAGTAAGGTATCTGATGATGCATGCTATATGAACCTGAAGATACATAACACTGAAATAATATTGAATTTCCCATCAGGTATTACATTTTACATTGCTCACTGTGTATCATGTACAATGAAACTTAAACCTTAATGGACCTAGCCCATTACAATCGGGTTGGACCATAAGACCATTTACATCTTCCCTATACTCTAACCGGCTATCTCCCTCCAATGTGTGTGTTTCATCCTTTGCCACATCTGCACAAATCTGACTTGGCAATCTCTCAAGTCTTTTTTCCTTGAAATCGTCCATGTCATTGCGGTGATTGTCATTAGATAATCGTTAATTAACGTATATTAATTCAATAATATAGGTTAGGTATCAGTTAGGAATCAGGAACGTTCATAATTCCTTCATGCTATTAAAGCATTCACATTCTTTTCTTTATTGTATTTATATTATATAAAAATACTCCATTGCAATTTTGATCAACACTTGATACGCTCTCTAACTTTCCTTTCAATTTCAAAGACATGATGTTTCATTGTTTCATACTTTTATTTATATTTTATATATTTTTGGGCATCATATATATGGTGTAATAGTTTCATTTTCTATCGGGTACAGTCCAGATACTGATTTAACCATTTAAGAAACAACTTCAAATAGTTGTTATTTTTTTTTTCGTCGAACGACACTAATGATTATGAGGTTTTACATGTATTCTCTTTGATAGGTTTACAGTCAGGGGCGGAGCCATGAAATTCTAATAGAGGAGGTGAAAAAAAATTATTTTGATTTCATCTATAGTTTTTTGAGGGCGGAAATTTAAAAATGTCATTAATACCTTAATTTTTTTTCTTTTTCACGTAATTTAGAATATCTTGTGGGGGCGACTACCTATGCTGCCCCCGCCCTGTCTCCGCCCCTGTTTACAGTGATGTTCAGGAGTTGGTGCCTTATTTGCCTAACTAATTGCACCCCATATATTTGATAAATTGTCATAAAGAAATTTGAGTATGTAACCATAAACTTTGCGATCATATCTATTTATTTGAATGTTCATTTGTTTTCCCTCAGTATTTAATTTTGATTTAGGTTTTTAACTGATGAACAAATAACATCTAACTAATTTATGCTCATTTCAAAAGTATAACTAACACCCTGCCATTTTGATGTTCATATACATAATTGCAAGGTAGAGGAATAAAGAAGGGGATAAGGTATGTTGTTTCAGAAGGTTTACGCAGTAATCTTATATGAAATTATTATATAATCATATGCAACAGAAATACTCTGTTGATAAATATAACTATGGACTAAATTGTTAATTCGAATTGATACTTTTTATTGAATTGTTTATTTGATCTAATACTGTTAGATATGAACTTGGTCCCATGGCTTATGCAAGTGTACAAGTTGCCTTTCTCATGTGTGGTGAAAAACCATATACATCTTTAAAGAATCTCACGAATGATTGTATTCCTTTTGAGTGGCTATTATTCTCCCTTGGTGACAAAGGAAGAGCAAGTTGCAAACAACTTGATGCATACTTGTGCCTATAAATAAAGCTCTTTGTTGTAAGAAGAAATCACACCAATGAACACATCTCTTGTTCATTTCCTCTCATCTCTATAGACCTTTTGGCACAAAGAGTTTACTCTTTTATATTGTATGTGTTAATCACATACTTGTAAACCTTTTAGCCATTTTATTGTTTCATGTATTTTTCTCTACCTATTAATATAAGTTGTCTCAACCTTCGACTTAAATCTTTGTGTCTATAGTTTCATTGCATTTTCTAGTCTTCTTACGTTACTATTATCCGCTTTGTGACTAATAGCTACTATTGGGGGTTCGTTTTATCCTAACAAATTGGTATCAGAACCATATCCCATTTCATAGTTCTATTAGTCATCATGTCAGTAACAACCTCTATCGAAAAGTTTGACCGAAGTGTTAACTTTGGTATGTGGCAAATCAAAAATGGAAGCCCTTCTTATTCAGTATGGGTGTGAGTTAGCACTTGATGGAATAGAAAAGAAGCAAGAAGATATAACGGCACAAAAGTTTCAGACGTTGGATAAAAAGGCGAGATCGGTTATTGTGCTAAATCTCTCAAACGAGGTTTTGCAAGAAGTAGCTCATGAGACGAATGCCAAAGGTATATGGGACAAATTAAAAACCATATACATGAAGAAAACGGTGGAGAACAGACTTTATCTTAAACAAAAGTTGTACATGATAAAGATGACAGAAGGTATATCTATTCTCTCGCATCTTGAGAAATTCGATTCCATCATTATGGATTTGAAAAATGTAGATGCTAAAATTGAAGATGAGGATCAAGCCATTTTATTGTTGTGTTCGCTTCCCCAGTCATTTAAGCATTTTCGAGATACTATGATTTATGGGAAAGAGTCAGTCTCATATGTTAGTATTAAATTTGCTTCTAAATTCAAAGAGCAAATTGATAGGGACATCACAGGGGAAGCTAGTGGTAGTCAAGCGGAATGACTCTTTGTCAGAGGTAAACCTGAAAATAGAGACTACAAGAATAATAAATTTAAAGGAGGGTTAAAATCTAAACATAAAGTTCTATTTTGTAATTATTGCAAGAAAAAAAGTCACACCAAGCTCGAATGTTATAAGCTAAAAAACGAAGAAAAATATGATAATGAGCGAAATAACAGGAACACTGCTGAAGCTGGCATAGCCGAAGGTGAGAATACTGGGATTATTTTAATGGTCACAGAAGGTAAATCCAAGTCTATTAATGATTAGATTTTGGATTTAGGTTGTTCATACCACATGAGTCCCAATAGGGATTCTTTTTCCACATATGAATCAGTTGACGATGTAATTGTTTTAATGGGCAATGATGCTCCATGAAAAGTTGTTGGTATTGGCAAAGTTCGAATCAAGATGCATGATGGCATTATCAGAACACTCACTAATGTCAGACACGTTCCAGATCTAAAGAAAAATCTCATTTCTTTAGGCACTCTTGATTCTCTTGGGTATAGGTATTTAGCTGAAGGTGGAGTTATGAAAATTTCGAAGGGTGCTCTTGTACTAATGAAAGCTTGCAAGTCAGGCAGTTTGTACATTTTGCAGGGAATCGTGGTTACGGGTGCTACAGCAGTCTCTGTATCTTCTGATACTGACATCACAAAACTATGGCACATGCGTTTAGTGCACATGGGTGAGAAAGGCTTAACCTTATTAAGCAAGAGAGGGCTCCTTTGTGGTCAAAGTACGGGTAAAATTAACTTTTGTGAACACTGTTTTTTTGGAAAGCGGAAAAGAGTTAAATTTAATTCACCTGCTATTCATAAAACGAAAGGTACTTTAGACTATATTCATTATGATCTTTGGGGGCCTTCCCGTGATCCTTCTAAAGGTGGTGCAAGATATATGCTAACTTTTATTGATGATTTTTCAAGAAAAGTTTGGGTATCTTTCTTAAAGCATAAGAATGATGTTTTCTTAAATTTCAAGCAATGAAAAGCTTTGATCGAAAAGCAAACAGGAAAACAAGTTAAGAGACTTATTACGGATAATGGCATGGAATTTTGTGGAAGCGAATTCAATGAGTTTGCAAGAAGAAGGTATAGCTCGGCATCATACTTTAACACCCCATCATTTTAGTACCAAAAATATATATATCTATTTTTTTATAACATAATATACCGGAAGCGTAGGTCTAATCAAACATTTATAATTTACATTTTATAATATACACATCTAATCAATCTATTTCTATTCATAGTTTATCAGTTTGGGTGTTATGTAATTCCAAAGACAACACTGATTTATTCAAATCAGATATCAGAGTAAATATCCAGTCGTCAAACATTCCATCCAGTCAAAAGCTTCTTGCCCAGCCCATTATCTAATCATATCCTGGAAGAAGTAGTGGGGTGGTGAGGTTAGCATATCGCTAAGTGAGTGAATAAATAATCAACAGTCCAACTTAGCATAACAAATCTGTTTACAGCAAAGCATCGTAAACACATAACAACCATGTTTACCACAACAGGCTCATCATCACATACCCTCATGAGGATCGGCGGTTCCTGATCCGATCTCATGCCACAGTGAGCAGGAACCTTTACACTCACTGCAGGCCAATACAGTGAATAACTGATAACTCGTTGAAATCCTCACACAACACAGGTTCCTATTAACGATATGTACAAGGAAACCTCATGCTGGACACCATGAAAGTAACAAGCCCAACACTAGGCTGACCTCAATCCATATAGTGCCCAAGGCCATGTATCAGATAATCACATAAGCCATAATCATCATGGCATCATAGTAGACTAAACAGTCTATCCACAACAATTACATCATCGCATACTAAACAATATATCAAAGCAGTAAACTACGTTTACCCGTTGTAACCAAAATTGTTACAACTAAATCACACTAAGGATTACATATCCACTCACCGTTACCTCAGCCGCAAGCTCAGAAGTCTAATATTACTGAGCCTTCCCCCGTATCTGAGAATACAATTAAAACAAACGAGTTAGTAACTCGTCTCATAATTGATAATTCATTTCAAATTCATAACATCAATCTTTACAATCACTAAGTTATAATATCAATTATAACTACTCAATTGTGTCTCAAGGTATATCATCAAAATACTAAATAGAAATCAGTTATACTACTTAATCGAATCATACTTTATTAATGATAACAAATCATTAATTCATATTCAGTTTATATCTAAATCTCTCAATATACAACATCAACATAACAATTACAATCGAGTTGTAAATAACAATTATAATTACTCAAAAAACATATTTACATAAGCAGGTAAATCCCTCAGGTCTAAGGAATCAAAAGTTCAATCCGGAACAAAATCAAAAAGTCCCGAAACAAGGTTTAAAACTGAAAAATGCCATTTTCAGCCCCCAAACGATCCCGAATGGCCTAAATCCGCCTAGGCTCTTTAGATAGAGCTTTGATCATTGGACCGTTTTCGAGTGACCATGCGAATTTCAACCTAATCCGAGTTAATGAATTTTGTCACTTATTTGCGACCCTGAATACACTTTCGAAATTTACAAACAAAATTTTCCCAAGTATCCGCCGGATCCAAAGTATGATCCGCCGGTTCCCCAATAAAACCCCACGATCCGTCGGATCCATATTGGATCCGCCGGATCCTTCATTATATCCTTGGATCCGCCGGATCCTCGCCCATACCAACAACCTGCAACTCTGATGAAAACCCAGAAACTCGAAAATCATATCCAAACTACAAATTTTAGGTTTCTAATCAATCTACTACAAAATTAGCATCTAATAGCATCAAGTATCAACACATAACAACTTTTCAAGTTTCGATTTCACACTAATCCCTAATCAATAGTCAAAATTCCAAAATAATCAATCAATGAATCAAACTTACAGCTTGATTAAGATGAAATAGAAATGATGATGTTGAAATTGAATCAAAATCCACAGCTCTAATTTTGTTTCAATTTCTAGTTTGAGTTATTTGTGAGTTCATATTACTGGGTTTATAAACAAAGAAAATAGTAAGTCGGCTCTTTCAACAACCGACCTTATATTCCTGTACAATTTATCCGCTTCTAAACCTATTGTTTGAAACCTAAAATTATTTACGATTTCAACCATTATTATTTTACCGTCAACTTTATAAAGTTAAAACAAACAATAATTTACTAGTCACAATAAGTCATTTAACTTTTTGACTAATCATTTACAATAAACTTAACATAATAAACAAATTAATTTCCTAACACATTAAACAATTATTTAAAGTTAGAAAATTACCCAATTATCACTAGACCCATAAAGTGGGTGTTACACATACAGTCAGGATGACACCTCAACAAAATGGTGTAGCTGAGCGTATGAATCGGACTCTTTTGGAAAAAGCTCAATGTATGATCTCAAATGCAGGGTTGACACTCGATTTTTAGGCAGAAGCAATTTCAACAGCTTGCTACATTGTCAATCGGTCTCCTTGTGCTCCTCTTGATTTCAAGACTCCAGAGGAAGTTTGGTCAGGTACTCCTGTTGATTACTCTAATTTGAGAATATTTGGGTGTCCAGCTTATATGCATGTTAATGAGGGAAAATTAAAACCTAGAGCAAAGAAGTGTATTTTCCTCGGTTATGCATAAGGGGTGAAAGGATATAGATTGTGGTATCCTAACCCTAAATCACCTAAATTTGTAATAAGTAGAGATGTAACATTTGATGAATCCTCAATGATGTTAGCCACAAATGATTCGGCTAATCCTTGCAATCTTGAAAAAGAAAAGAATACTCGGGAACAGGTGGAGCTTCATATTGACGACACGAGTTTTCTCGAGTCTCCGATCGATATAGATCAAGTTGATGCACAAGATCCAGAACCAGTTTTTCCTGAAGAACAAGAAGAGTATTCTATTGCCACAAATAGACCAAGAAGAGATATTCGACCACCTCAAAGATATGAAAATATAGCAGAAGAAGATAACGAACCTTCAACGTATTTCGAAGCAATCTAAAGTGCCGATTCAGAAAAATTGGTAGTCGCCATGAATGAGGAAATTGAATCTCTGCATAAGAATGCTACTTGGGATCTTGTGACACCGCCAAAGGGAAAGAAAATAGTTGGTTGCAAATGGGTTTTCAAGAGAAAGGATGATACTTTAAGTGTTGAAGGTGCAAGATTTAAAGAACGATTGGTTGCAAAGGGCTATAGTCAGGTACTAGGTGTTGATTTTAATGATGTTTTCTCACCTGTTGTAAAACATAGTTCTATTCGTGTGTTGCTTGCATTGGTTGCCATGTTTGATCTTGAATTAGAACAGCTTGATGTCAAGATAGCTTTTCTACATGGCGAATTGGATGAACAAATCTACATGAAACAACCTGAAGGTTTTGAAGTTGAAAACAAGAAAGACCAAGTTTGCCTATTGAAGAAATCCTTGTATGGATTGAAGCAGTCACCAAGACAATGGTATAAGAGGTTTGATTCATTTATGTTGAGTCATCATTTCACCAGAAGCCTATATGACATTTGTGTCGACTATTAGAAGTTAGATGATGGTTCTTTCATTTATTTGTTGCTCTATGCTGATGATATGCTTATCGCAGCTAAGAACCTTATAGATGTTCATCGACTAAAGACATTGTTGAACAGTAAATTTGAAATGAAAGATTTAGGACCAGCTAAAAAGTTTCTAGGCATGGAGATACGGCGAGATAGAAAATTTGGAAAGTTATATCTATCTCAAGAAAACTATCTCAAGATAGTTATGGTGAAATTTGGCGTACAGGATGCAAAACCTGTAAGCACTCCTCTTGTAAGCCATTTTAGGCTATCTGCTGCTCAATCACCACAATCAAAGGAAGATGAAGATTATATGGCACGAGTTCCTTATTCTAGTGCCGTTGATAGCATAATATATGCAATGGTGTGTACACGTCCTGATATTTCACATGCAGTTAGTGTTGTTATCAAGTACATGGCAAATCCAGGCAAAGAACATTGGCAAACAATGAAGTGGATTCTCAAATATTTAAAAGGAAGTTTAAGCACCTGTTTGGAGTTTGGTAGAACTAACGATACATTAGTTTGTTTTGTAGATTCAGTGTTGCCGGTGATCTTGATAAGCGCAGATCTCTTACGGGCTATGTTTTTTGCATTGGAGGTGGAGCAATTAGCTGGAAAGCAACTCTACAGTATGTAGTGGCATTATCTACTACTAAAGCAGAATACCTGGCAGTCACAGAAGCTCTCAAAGAAGCTTTGTGGTGACGAGGTTTATTCGGTGAATTAACTCAACAACAAAGAGTTACTACCATCTTTTGTGATAGTCAAAGTGCGATTCATTTGACTAAAGATCACGTGTATCATGAGTGGACGAAACTTATTGATATAAGATATCATTTCATTCGAGACACCATTGCCAAGAAGATAGTCCTTGTTCTAGAAAATCAATACAAAAGACAATCCTGCTGATATGTTCACGAAGGCTTTTCCTGTTTACAAGTTCAAGCAATGTTTGGATTTGATTGGCCTTTATAGTTCATGATTTTAGCCCGTTTAGGGTTTCGTCGAAGAAGGTGGAGTTTCTTGCTAATTTTCTTTTGAAAACCAAGTTCAAGGTGGAGATTTGTTAGATATGAACTTGGTCCCATGGCTTATGCAAGTGTACAAGTTTCCTTTCTCATGTGTGGTGAAAAACCAAACACATCTATAAAGAATCTCACAAATGATTGTATTCCTTTTGAGTGGCTATTATTGTCCCTTAATGACAAAGGAAGAGCAAGTTGCAAACAACTTGATGCATACTTGTGCCTATAAATAAAGCTCTTTGTTGTAAGAAGAAAGCACACCAATGAACACAACATCTCTTGTTCATTTCCTCTCATCTCTATAGTCTTTTGTCACAAAGAGTTTACTTTTTTTATTGTATGTGTTAATCACATACTTGTAAACCTTTTAGCCATTTTATCGTTTCATGTATTTTTCTCTATCTATTAATATAAGTTGTCTCAACCTTAGACTTAAATATTTGTGTCTATAGTTTCATTGCATTTTCTAGTCTTCTTACGTTACTATTATCCGCTTTGTGACTAATAGCTATTCTTGGGGGTTCGTTTTATCCTAACAACTATAAATAAGTGGGTGATATCATTTGTACCTTTGAGACACATAAAAGCAGCACTTAAATTTGAAAGTCTTGAAGAAGAATATTTGTGTTTTTTCATGATTTAATCTTATCCTAAACATATATAGAATGTTGAGGATGATGGTTGTGATTATAGTTAAAATTTAAAATTAAATTATTTTTTTTACTTGATGGTAGTCTCTTATAATCTCCAGTTACTTAATGAATCAACTATGTGACTCCGTTCAGTCCGTTGTAATGTAAAGAAATGTGCCTTTAAGTGAGTTTATGATGTGGTGATTCATGATGATCCTATATTGTATATTTTCTAAATTTTTTTGTTCTACGCTTTTGTTGACATAGTGTTACATATATACAATTTATGTCTTGAAAATTACCATGTACATTAGCAACTTGTGCAGAATGGACAAATGTTGGATTAAAAAATGGTTTTGTTGACATATTTGCATTATTGCTTTTGTTGGTGGAGTCATTTGCAAAGCATATTAGGCACTAAAGATCCAATCTTCTGATAATCTAGATATATATCGTGGTCCAATATTGGCTAAAAGCATCCAAACTTCAACACCTTTTAATTTTCTTTGCAATGTACTTATTTTACGCATTGTTTGTTAAAGAGTATATTTAAACTCTTCAATCAAAATTTCTTCTTTATTCTGTAACTTTAGATCATCAACTATGTTATGTGGTATGATATATGCTACCGTGCTTCGCAAGGGTGTTTCACACTAGTTAATCTATATGTTCTAATACCTTCGTAATTTGAGTAGGGGAACTCAAACAAACAGAAACGTATATACATGGAGAAAACTAAATGCATCAATAGTATCACTCCGTATCATACTACTTTAAGAAAACAATAATAAGAGTAAATTCTTCTGATGGTTAACAATTTGAAGGTTGGAGTTGTTTATTCAAAAGATTAGATGATTAATAATTAGTATTATGAGCCATAGATTGGAGATTGCCTAAGACACCCATATGTAAGGCCTACTATTGTGTCTTTATCCATTCTATGTTATTTTTTCATTCTCGTTTAGTATCAAGCCTTTAATCGTCACCGTCTTTTTGTTATTCTTGGCACAAGTTGAAAATATCTCCTTCTGGATACGATGACTCAAATTAGGATCCTTCATAAGACATGTTTCTCCCGTGGAGTTACTCTGCAGATGATATAAGTGGAATAATTGTTTGAAAAGTTTCACTACAACGAAAGTTAAGATTGACTGGGTCTGGAAATACATCGACTATACTTGTAATTGTAGGTCTTAAGGTACATAAGGTTAAAATGACAATAAATTATATCTCAACATGGTACGCTTGCAATACTCGAAATTGAATATTATATATTTACTGTTCTTTCAGGACGAAAATATAGATTTTTGGAAATGGACAATTTATTGCATTTGATTTTTTCTGGTTCAGATTGTTGGAAATTAGATAACAAAGTTACTGATTGAACAAAAGTATTGAGAGGGAGATGATGGGTGTTTTACTGCGAAAGCAAATGGCTGTGTTTTTATTAAAGAAAAATACGATTAGATTGCTAAAATAAAAGAGAGCATAACACCCCTCAAGTATAGGGGTATACCTACAACTTATTAACCTAAAAACCCGGAAGTATAACTCCCATGTAAACCCAAGTACTACTCCTTCTCCTACTAACTTGGTCAAACTCAAATACCAATTATAACTAATAAACATAACACATAAAATCATAATTACTTATTAAATCCATAGTTCCAGCCATACATATGTGAACCTGTGACTACCGAACTGCTTAACCCAACAATCACCCCCTTAATCGGTTTGTTCATACTACTCGCTCACAGAAGTGCCAGCTCCTCTTCGATTAAATTTGCCTCTTGCTTTTCCTATTTAGGACACTTATTGTTGTAGTGACGAAATTCACCACACTTGTAACATTTAACAGACTTTTATCCTGGACACGTTCATTACCATCTCGACTCTTCCCGAACCCACGACCTCTTCCCCGACCACGTCCAAGGTCATCCCGATTTGAACCTCAGTTGCTACAATTCTTGCAACCGTAGGATTTTTCTTCACAAGTCAACAACAACTTACCTTGAGTTTCTTTCATTTTCTCGGTTCCTATAACACCCCTCGTTAATTATAATCAACTATATAATATTGGCGACTCGGAAGCGTATATTTAAAACATTTATATCAATGTACTCAAAATGTCAACAAACTTTTTCAAAGCCAAACACATGACATTTCAACAAACTCGGTGTTATATAATTCAAAACACTTTTACAGTTATAAAATTTGCATCAGAGTAACAGCCTGTCAAAAATTCCATCCAGTCCAACAACCTCCTGCCCAATACGTCCCATTAATATACATCCTGCAGGAAGAACTGTGGTGGGGTTAGCACAACGCTAAGTGAGTGAACCAATAACAACAGTCCAACTCAGCATAACAATCTGTTTACATAAAACACAATAAACAGAATATAAATCACTGACTCAATCAATTACTAGCCGACATTCACACAATGTCATTCAAACTACGTCAAGAGGATCGGTGGTCCCTGAGCAACCATATACCGGTTTGGTACCCAAGAACACTTATAGTTCAACTGTATAGGCCCATACAGCACTACCGATAACTTATTGTTGATCACACACGACCTAGATCTCTAAACCAACAATTCAAGTTTATGAGATCTCCTGTCGTCTACAACAACAACAACAAGCCCAACTATCAAATCAAGTTGACCTCTGAATCTTACATATTAGCACAAATAAGCTAAGTAAGTAACATGCCAGTCTATCATGGCCACATGTTTCACAGATGCATCATATCAAAATAATACTATAAATTACTCGTTGTAAATCAAATCATTACAACTAAATCACACTGAGGTTACAGATCTACTCACCGACTACCTCAGGCCTCCACTCAGTAGTCTAATATTACTGAGCCTTCTCCACATCTGAGAACCAACAAATCAAATATAAGTTAGTAATCATGATCATCAATACTAAACTTATATCAATTAATAACATTAGGAACTCAACATAATCCACATCAAGATTAGTAGTTTCTAATGATACACTAATGATTTACACTATAATCATTATCATCTATTAACATATAACATCTAACAATCACATTACTATTAACAATCAAACAAGAAATGCTGTAACAGCCAACCAAGCCGCCGGCTTCTTTATGAAGCCGCCGGCTTCAAACAACCACCCGCCGGTTCACACTACTTAGCCGCCGGGTATTTTACCAATTGTGGTAACAGAACAAAACTTCGTTTTAAAGCTTACACTACCCGCCGGGTCGGGTTTATACCCGCCGGGTTCCTGCCAGACTAACCAAGCCGCCGGCTTGCCCCACGAAGCCGCCGGCTTCATCCATCGTTCCAGCCCAGGTACGAGCTGATCAAAACCCTAACTTACGGATTTTACTCAAAATCACCAAAAACACGATTTTAAACGGTTATAAACGACTACTAACATTGCATAATCAATATATAACCTTTATAACATGTTTCTAACATCTAAATATCTCAAATCATCAATTTACCCAAATTCAATCAAAATCAAATTCTTAAATACATCAAGAACACTTACTATTTGAAGAATCTGATTATGATAATCTGATGATTATGAAGTTTCACGAGGATCACAACTTCCTGATTTGATTTCTGGATTGATTTGGAGGTTTTCAGAGAGTTTCTGTGAGTTTTGGAATAAAAATGAATAACTTTCCTAAATAGGAAAGGATATATATAAGTCGGCCTCACGAACCGCCTTCAATATACGGGTATAATTTAATACCCCATCTCAATCTATTGTCTGGAACCCGAAACCCATTTGCGAGTCCAAACATTTTATTGCACCGTCAACTATATTAATTTACAACAATTACTAATTTACTTATCACATTGGAATATTCGACTCCTATTCCAATTATTTCACTATTTCAAACAATATTATTTCTAAACACATTTAAATACTAATTTAAATCAAGAAATAATACAAAACGGCCAGATCCATTTCGAGGATGTTACAACTCTACCCCCCTTAAAGAGATTTCGTCCCGAAATCTAATCTCAATCAATCTAACTAATGTGATATAATCACATATCTCTTATCAAACATTAGTCCTCAATAGCAACTTACAACTATTCTTAGACTGTTTGAATTCTTTCCACATGCACATATCCAAATGTACATGCTTCTATCTTTTCCCACGCACACATACTGTGCATCTAATCAATATGATAAATCAGATATATCTCATAGGACAAATACTTACTTAATTAAGTGAATTCACTATCACTTAAACAACAAGTGAAACCTACAATCACTTAA
Source organism: Helichrysum umbraculigerum (assembly GCA_949592205.1). NCBI lineage: Eukaryota > Viridiplantae > Streptophyta > Magnoliopsida > Asterales > Asteraceae > Helichrysum > Helichrysum umbraculigerum. The sequence continues at coordinate 124,905,849 of CATIUR010000004.1, forward strand.
TAGGTTTATGTACTCATAAATTAGCAACATGCTAAAATCTTTAACCTATTATCACTGTTCATCTCTGTTAACAACAAAACAGCAACAACAGTATCATATCAACAGGTACCTATATCCACACTGAAATTTAATTTCAGTTTACCACTGGCAATCAATCTAATATACAGATAACAATCTCAAATCTCTACCACCAAAGATTTGAAATTCAATTCTAGGTTAACTTTTCATCCAAAAGTTTCATACCTATACTCTTGTGAATAATCGATCATATTCACATATCACTATAATCATATGAAATCTTTTACTTAAAAGTACTCCAGATTCATATTACCTAAATAAGCAAAGCAGAGGTCACATTCAGTAGGTAAAACCAAAATCAACAAGTACTTTGCTCAATTAACAAAATTACCACAATCAATCTTACCTACAATCAACCAACCTCTACATTGACTTATTTCCACTGGTGACACCCTATCAATTGTTAGCAACAACAATTGACCAAATAATAATCACAACACTAGTGATTACACACCACAGTATATCTATCAATACTCACTATTTATCTTCAAAATCTAACTAACCATCAAGTTAGAATTCATATTTTACTTAAACTGATAAGACATCAAAATCTTCTCTTAGCAACCAGTTAACTCACTTTTAATAACTACTAATCACAAGCAATTAGAAGTTATACAATTATAATCACATAATCACTTAGTCATTTAACACTAGGTCCCATTAATCTAGCAACTAAGTCAGTCTTAATCAACATATCATGATACTACAAATTAAGCATCACCATATTACAATGTGTTACTTTCCAACACATTACTAAGTACATCTACATCAAGTTAATCACAATTAACTGACTTCTACACAACTTATGGCACATTTTAATTCATTCTATTAAGACTTATCATGCCATTTATTATCATGTATACTACACATACATAAATATACAATTTCAAGTACTATCTAGAATGGACATACACATCAATCCCATTTCATTCTATCCACTAGGCCATTCAGACTGTTAAAGTCTTTATCAAGCCTTCTCAGTACTACTAGTCATCACATATCCATACTACAGGACATGGAACAATCACCAACTCTATGTTTCACTTATATACATAATACATTGTATATAACTTAAACAATTTTAATCTACACAAGTACTTAATTTCTCCAAATATGAACAACTTTTCAATTCATATTTCCTCAATTTATCAAACAAGGATCAACTAAACCTTTAACACCATTTACATTCAGATATACTTTCATATCATATCTTATTTGGATCTAATCCCAATCTATCACTTTATTATTTACTTCATTTGTATACTATCAACAAATCACAAAAGAATCCATTCAACTCTTTCCATAAATAAGGTACCAATCAACCTATACAACTATTAATAATAACTTTCAATTATTTATTTATCATCTCACCTTCTTACCCAAATCAAAGCTATCATCACAAGCCTCATAAACTGGTAAGAATTTCTTATCACAATTCTAATCAATGTGATTTAATTTGCACCTTTCAACAATTTACAACTGTCATATCATTCAATGACTTCATATCTGTATAATTTTCTAACACATATTCAGTTCAAATATCAAATATTTCCTGACTGAATACTCAATTATACTTAACACTATTTCAATTACTTAATACTAGCTTTAAGTAATTACTCAAGTTTTCACAACTTATTCCAATTTAGGAATTCAATCATATCCCACATAATCATAACATCACAATCTATGTTAGATTATTTCAACCCACACAGTTGACTACATGTCAACTCTGGCTTCAATCAACCAATCAATAAAATTTTCTAACTGCTTTTCTCAAGTTTGACCCAAACTCAAACCAATCACAAGCAATTAATTTTATACACAATTCTCTATTCATGGTTTGACTTTCAAAGTTAACATACTATCACTGTTAACTCACAACAAACCATTTCGTCTTATATGCCCACTTTCAAGCATATATTTCAAATTATTACGTTCAATAATTTTATCAATCCTTCACAAGGACAAAATCAACCTACATCAATCTTGGCTCCATACAAGCCATTACACCTTGTATGTTTACTTTCAAACAAAATTTTCAATTTATTACTTTCAATGACCTTATCAATCCTTCACAAGGACCAGGTCAAATTATATTAATCCTGGCTCCATACAAGCCATTTCCTTTTATATGTTTATTATCAAACATAAACTTTCAATTATTACATTTAATAATACTTAGAATTCCTCAAGCAAGACAATACCATCATGTCTCAACTTTGGCCTCATACAAGCCAATTATCAAATAGTGATTCATTTAAACACTATCAAATTCATTTACAAGTAATTTATCACAATTACTTATTCAACAAAATCAAATTAATCACTTAGGTTTATCATCAAAACCTATATCAATGACAACTATTACTTACACTGACACTGTTCTATTAACCAATTGTTTTCTTGTCAAAACAATTATTAAACACTTTAGCATACTTTCATGCTTAGTTATTCCAAATCACATTACATTTATTTTATACAAAGTAGCCTCAACAAGTTCATGTGACACAACATAATATAACAACGGTGATCAGGCGTTGCAAGATTATGATCTTCACAATCCCTTCTCAGGCTACTCCACTTTATAATTATCAATGTGATCTATTCTCCTTTTATATTAAATACTTTATGATTTTCAAATCAATCATATTCTATTTAATAGTTTATATCAGCTGATACACATTCAAATCAGCTTACTACTTACATTCTCACACAATGTTCTAACTTTCAACAACTGGATTACTCAATGTTTCTACTTGCCCGAAACCTCAAACATATGATAACCTATCATCATAATTTTTATACTAAACACAATTCAATGTCCCTATTTACTACAAAATTCAAGACACATCATAATTAACTAGCATCACTTTGACATATGCTATACTATCAAGCATCAATGTCACCACAAATCTACTCAATCATGTTACTATAAAACATTTCATTTATTAATTTCACAATTGACCAGAAAGATCTTACACTTCCCAATCAATTTCACATTATTACACTCTACATTTCTCTTAAACCTATCAGTCATGGTTTATATCAAGTGTTTAACTATAGTCAACACATATCATATAGTCACATAAACACATATTTTCTCAAATAGCAGTCATTATCAATTCAAATGACACAACCTTTCCTAACAAGGATTTAGATCACACCTTGTGATTAATCCATTAACATAATACTATCAATTATCTCGTCTCACCAATAAAGACACTCCTTAGGTTCTAACATCAATCTTGCTAAAACCTTAAACAACTCTTTTCTACTCATTTTAAACACATTTCTGTATTTATAATACAATCATAAATAATAACAACAATGAGCATCTCATTTACTACCTCTATTCTCATGTCAACATATAATAATCCTTAGTTGACTCAAAACTAGGGAATCATATCAGTCTGACTCAATTAACTTCTCAACATCGCTTACTTAACATAACAAAGTAAACAATTCAAGTTAATTTAAATTAACACAAGCTTATTGAAGATTACCTGGCAATCTTAAGCTCACAAGTGTTGAGGAAACATGAAATATACCAATCATATACTCATGTCCCTCCGTCTCTGTAATCAAATAACAACTTCACAACTTGTTAAGGGTTAGTACATATTCAACTGATCACTTTCTCATGCATTCACTAATCAACTAAACCCACACCTTCTGGAATGTTTGACTCAACTCAATCAAAGTTTAGGATTCATGAACAATCTATCATGCTCAATTCACCCAAACTATGGCTCTGATACCAACTTATAACACCCCTCGTTAATTATAATCAACTATATAATATTGGCGACTCGGAAGCGTATATTTAAAACATTTATATCAATGTACTCAAAATGTCAACAAACTTTTTCAAAGCCAAACACATGACATTTCAACAAACTCGGTGTTATATAATTCAAAACACTTTTACAGTTATAAAATTTGCATCAGAGTAACAGCCTGTCAAAAATTCCATCCAGTCCAACAACCTCCTGCCCAATACGTCCCATTAATATACATCCTGCAGGAAGAACTGTGGTGGGGTTAGCACAACGCTAAGTGAGTGAACCAATAACAACAGTCCAACTCAGCATAACAATCTGTTTACATAAAACACAATAAACAGAATATAAATCACTGACTCAATCAATTACTAGCCGACATTCACACAATGTCATTCAAACTACGTCAAGAGGATCGGTGGTCCCTGAGCAACCATATACCGGTTTGGTACCCAAGAACACTTATAGTTCAACTGTATAGGCCCATACAGCACTACCGATAACTTATTGTTGATCACACACGACCTAGATCTCTAAACCAACAATTCAAGTTTATGAGATCTCCTGTCGTCTACAACAACAACAACAAGCCCAACTATCAAATCAAGTTGACCTCTGAATCTTACATATTAGCACAAATAAGCTAAGTAAGTAACATGCCAGTCTATCATGGCCACATGTTTCACAGATGCATCATATCAAAATAATACTATAAATTACTCGTTGTAAATCAAATCATTACAACTAAATCACACTGAGGTTACAGATCTACTCACCGACTACCTCAGGCCTCCACTCAGTAGTCTAATATTACTGAGCCTTCTCCACATCTGAGAACCAACAAATCAAATATAAGTTAGTAATCATGATCATCAATACTAAACTTATATCAATTAATAACATTAGGAACTCAACATAATCCACATCAAGATTAGTAGTTTCTAATGATACACTAATGATTTACACTATAATCATTATCATCTATTAACATATAACATCTAACAATCACATTACTATTAACAATCAAACAAGAAATGCTGTAACAGCCAACCAAGCCGCCGGCTTCTTTATGAAGCCGCCGGCTTCAAACAACCACCCGCCGGTTCACACTACTTAGCCGCCGGGTATTTTACCAATTGTGGTAACAGAACAAAACTTCGTTTTAAAGCTTACACTACCCGCCGGGTCGGGTTTATACCCGCCGGGTTCCTGCCAGACTAACCAAGCCGCCGGCTTGCCCCACGAAGCCGCCGGCTTCATCCATCGTTCCAGCCCAGGTACGAGCTGATCAAAACCCTAACTTACGGATTTTACTCAAAATCACCAAAAACACGATTTTAAACGGTTATAAACGACTACTAACATTGCATAATCAATATATAACCTTTATAACATGTTTCTAACATCTAAATATCTCAAATCATCAATTTACCCAAATTCAATCAAAATCAAATTCTTAAATACATCAAGAACACTTACTATTTGAAGAATCTGATTATGATAATCTGATGATTATGAAGTTTCACGAGGATCACAACTTCCTGATTTGATTTCTGGATTGATTTGGAGGTTTTCAGAGAGTTTCTGTGAGTTTTGGAATAAAAATGAATAACTTTCCTAAATAGGAAAGGATATATATAAGTCGGCCTCACGAACCGCCTTCAATATACGGGTATAATTTAATACCCCATCTCAATCTATTGTCTGGAACCCGAAACCCATTTGCGAGTCCAAACATTTTATTGCACCGTCAACTATATTAATTTACAACAATTACTAATTTACTTATCACATTGGAATATTCGACTCCTATTCCAATTATTTCACTATTTCAAACAATATTATTTCTAAACACATTTAAATACTAATTTAAATCAAGAAATAATACAAAACGGCCAGATCAAATCATGTAACCATTTCACCAAATCCATTTCTTCAAGCTCATATCCAAGGCTCCTTGCCTTTGAGGCTAACCCGAACAATTTTGGTTGCAAAATCATCAACGGTTTCGCCCTCCTTCAGACGTAAGATTTCAAGCTCCCTTTTCAATGATGCAACCCGAGCCGTTCTCTCCCAATCCACTCCCAAATATCGTGATGTTAGACCATCCCACACTTGTTTTGGGTTGGTATAACTCGCCATTTGCAATACCATGTCTTCGGGTATAGCTTGAAACAAGAAGGCGAGAGCTTGTTTTGAGTTAATTGGATCCGCTTCTCCACCTAACACCCTCGATTCGACCGTCTCCCATATGTCATAGGCATCCATAATCGAATTGACTTTGAAGTACTGCCCAAACTGGATAATTTGTTGGGGTCATGATCGCGTCTGCTACGATCGTTTCGCAACAGCCGCAATCGATGGTTTTAAATTTATAAATCCTGGGGTCTAAGTGTGACTTACGATTACTGAACCAATGGTTAGTAAGTAGTAAGTATGACCTAGAGTCGTTCTTAAAGAGAAAATGAATTGAAACAAAGGAAGTTCTAATCAATCAAAGGTTTTCTAGCAAAAGGGGTTTATAAAAGTGATGGGGGTTTTGGTTCAGTTTACTAAGTAAAATAAATAAAGCGATAAAAAGATAATAATAAATCAGATGTGGAAAAGTGTATTTGTTGTGACTTCATTAGCTGATAGTTATGGGATGATGACTTTGAGTTTTTAGGAAACATGGGTCTAAATTAAATAAGTTATTAAATCTGTTTTCTACTAGTATAACGGTTAGGTTCATTATTAGTCGGTTATCAACTAATATGTCAGGAGGAACTTCGGTGTGATGACTCTGATCGGACGGACGATGCTCAACTCTCCACACTCTCCTGTGAGGGAGTTAGTGGCCCTTATGATTGTTCATGGGTGAAGGAACAGAGTAGCAGGTCCATATAAAGGTCTGATCGTTCTTAATACCATAAAGATTACAGATTCGATAAACCATTAACTTAGATTGTTTTGTTTGGATTGCTTGAGTGTTTCCTATCAGTGAAATTTAAGACTTGATAAGCGGGAGAAACGTTTAATTGTTTCGCACATATCTTGCTTTGAAAAACTGAGTTAAAAGAGAAACGTTTCTTTAAATAGGATTTTAAACGTGCCTTGCTAAACATAATCAATAAATCCCTAGGTTTTCGTAAATGGTTATTTAGCCTGTCGCCTACCTACTCTAATCTAAAATGCTGACGGCATTTTTCATAAAGTTAAACCGAGACATTGTCAAAAACTGCTATGGTATTCCGCAGTGTAATCTGTCGTTAACCGACATTTCCATTTGCGAATTTTAATTACTTCGTAATGTTTACATGGCAATTACATTGTAATCAGAAGTGTACTACACTCATGGTGATTCCAACACAATTACATTGCATTTTACGATGTTTACATGGCGTTGTTATTAAACCATAGTTTTGACGCAGATAATTATTGACTAAGTATTGAGGTTCGCGACTCCTCGTTACAAAGTTACAATTACGTTTGTTGACCGAAAGGCGATTAAATAATTGTTATTTTAAAATTGTAAAGATAAAGTAAATCCGAACAATAAGTTTTCATTTTTATAATGTCGATCCATAACATGACTACCTTCGGTCGTCTTAGACTTGCATACATTTGTACTCCGCGTAAAGCGTTTCCAGTACTATATCTGAGAGCAGTCGAATAGGGGCCATCATATTATTTCACGACAGATTAAAGTCATCCCATAATTATTTATGCTAATTACATCACAACAAATACAAAAGTAATCTACTCGCTAAGCATGACAATAACTATATCTAGCATAATTAAAGAATACATCTTAATTAAGATATATTAGGATAGAGATAACCGGGATTAAATGCGAGAAGGAGAAGACTTGAATTTTATATAATATTCCCAAGCTTACATCCACAAGATTACAACACGTTCCGTGCTTTCGTTCTATTCCAAAGACGCTCCGAAAACTAGCCTAAAACTAATTTAGAGTGAGAAACTAGAGAGAGAAAGTAGAATGATTTTTTAGAAGGTGAAAGTATTCTAGAAATGTGTGTTTTTGAAAAAAGAAACTAACGGTATATTTATAGTTGAAATCCGGCTCACGATAGCGAAGATAGGCTCATTTTAGCCAAAAAGCGCGCGAGGTACGCGTACCGGACTAAAAAGGTGGCGCACGGACGAAAAAGCACACGGCACCGGCCGGACACGGGCCGGATCCGGTTAGACCCGGGCCGGCACCGGTTTACTGACCCAAAAAGTGGGCCGGCACAGGTCGGGTACCAGCCGGCGGCAGCCGGTTGCCGGCCGGTCTCGCCCGTACAACTTTTTCGGTTTACGTTTTTGTGCGTATCTCCTTCGTTATGTGTCCGATTGCGACGATTCTTTTTGCGTTGGAATCGATTTTTAAAAACAAAGACTTTGATGTAAAGAAATCTCCGATACGATTTTCTAATCTTGAGATGTCTTGTTCCGAATGTTTTGAATCTTTCGCAGCTCGTATAATTTTCATTCCTCATCCGTTTTAGGGAATTCTTTTTGCGTTAGATTCTATTTTTGAAAACGAAGACTTTGGTATAGAGAAATCTCTGAGATGATTTTTTTCTTGAAATTTTGTCTTGGTTGCCTTGAATCTTCAAACGCGCGTGAAATCTTCGTTTTTCGACCATTTTGCCTGATTTTTCTTGTGCTTCTTTATTTTAACCTACTTGACAAATTATCATTGATTAATGTAATATTTGATCTCTTTTTCCAAATATTGTTCTAAAACGAGAGAGATATCGTTAGTAAAAACGTGACTTTTTACGCGATGTCAAGTATCCCACACTTAGAACTTTGCTTGTCCTTAAGCAAACTCGTCTTTCAAGTGAGGTAGATTGTGTAGATAATGAAGATTTTTAAGCACGGAACATTGTACCAAGGGTTCTTGGGAATAAATAAGATTTTCCTGCCTATAGAAAAGTAAAGAAATAATCTTTTCGGAGCATGCTTTTGATCCTCCCGACCTGTTGTATACATGACTAGGCGATCTTCTCACAGTGGTCACTCAAATCACTCAAAGTGTTTAGGGTTCCCTATTCTATGATAATCTTTGTCAATCGCTCAGAACGCTAGTCATGTATCGTTTTTTGTCATAGGCTTGATCGAGAATCAAATTGTTACCTCTGTGGTGAGAATGGAAATAATCGGGACACAACATTCTATGGAAAGTGGTGAATGGAATTCGAGTAGGGTAAAGGTTCGTGGAAGGGTTTATTTCCGTGCTATGCACTTATTTTGTAGGTTTCTTTTTGGCGAAGAGGAAAGCTGAGATTTTTGGAGGGTTGACGCCTTGTTTCTTCCTTTCTCTTTGAAGGGAGTCTTTTTCATATGACTTTCTCTTCTTCAATTATTTTTCTTTTTCTTTTCTTTTCTCTTTTTTTTTTCTTTTTTTTTTCGTCATAACCTCTTGGCTCCTCTTTTTAATCACAAAGAGCTTTTACTCGAAGTTTGAGATTTTATGAAGTTCAAGGGATGCTTTTGAGAGAGTGGAGATGATGAGTTTGTCTTGGTGGGTGTTTTAGGGAGAGGGGGTGATCCTAAGAATGTTGTTATCTAATCATCCCAATTGCTTACCAAATTGGCTTCAAAATGCATAACATGAGCAAGTTCTGATTCCAAACGCATACATCGGTACACACAAGAATCGAATAAGTGAAGCAATTAAAGTGAATGCTTATTTTGGCTCAAGATACCTCACGAATCGAAAGTTGGGTTTGTGTGCCTAGTCATGCGATGCTCTTTACGAGAATATTAATTTAATTTTTTAAAGATATTCCCATCTTATTTTTCCTTCTTTCCCTAAAGTAGATCGTTCTTTGTCTAAAAATTGTCATTATCGAAACATTTCAAACTCAATTTGAAAAATTTTGTTAAAATTTCAAGTTACTTTTGGAGAAGGATAGTCTAAAGAATTGAGAATTAAAATCAAGTATATACCGCTATCCCACACTTAAAGGAACATCTCCTCGATGTTCTACTAAGGTCCTATTGAGGTGAAATCCCACACTTAAAGTTTTTAAACATCCAGAATGTATCCTTTAGAGGTGTTTGATGGGTTTGAATCCCACACTTAGTGATAAGCATAGTGGATAGGGTGTATTTGTAACGAAGAATTTAAATAGTTCAGAAGTACTCCCCAGTTATATGTAAGGCTTGTTGGTGCTTGATGAGGAGTGCTCCAAAGCATTTAATTTGCTGAATCTTTTTGCAGAGTCCATTTGTTGCTATTGCGTGCTCCGCTTTCTTCAAGTCTCATTGTGATTTGCTTCGTAGGTGTGAACACTCTGGATATCATTGTTGTTGATTTCTTGGAGAAGATTCTTCGTGTATCTAGGTGTGAAAGATAGTCGGAGGTTTCATCACTTCTTGGAAAGTAAAATTGCAGAAAAGTAAAACACTGGTTGTGTCCCGAGAAGCGCTCTTTTAAAGTCGAGAGCTCGACTTCTTGTTTTCAGATGATGCTAGATGAGTCCCAGGAGCTGGAGTGATCATTGTTGCCCTTGGGTAGAGTGTAGTGTGGCGGAAAATACCATAGGAATCGCATTATCATGTTGGAGATTGATAGCATCAAATAAGTCTATATTTATATAACAAATTACCTTAGTTTTTATACATTTTTTATTACATTTTTATGACTATAGATACTGATTTGATTAATATTTGCAGAATAGAGTTTTTAATTGAAGATTGAAGAAAAGAAAGAAGAAAAGAGAAGAAAATGAAGAAAATAAAGAAGAAATGAAATGAAATGAAGAATCGGGCCTTAAGAAAAGTCTAAATTCGTACTTAGATAAAATTGGGCCAAGGAAGAAGATTGATCCAAGTTATAATAAGTTTGATGGCCTAAGATGAGAGGAAGCCCGGATTAAAGAAAGTTCTGGAATGTCATTTAGCCAGCGGCTAAACCCATTAGCCGGCGGTTAAATGTTATTTATGGAAGGTGGTGAAAGACGCGGGTTACAGCCGGGTTTCGTGGGTAAAAAGTCAACCCGACCAGAAGCTAAAACATTTAGCCGGCGGCTAAACTCACGGTTTTTCAAGTATAAATAGAGGCTAAAACCTTACGATTTGAGATACGAATTACGAAAACAAAAGTCGGTTTTTAGGATTTAAGGTCGACTGAAGGTCAATTTGAAGGGCTAGGAAGCTAGGGTTTGAAGGTTTTCAATCCTAACGAAGACTCGTTCAGTTTATTGGTTTGATTCTTATTTTTTCTATATTCTATGTGTAATAATATGCTTATAGATCTGGTTTTTATTGCAATGAACATGAGCTAGTATTCTAATTGTATTTACTTAGATGAATGATTATTGAATGAAGGTTTAAAAGATATGTTTATGTTGATTTTTGATTATGAATGATTATTAAGTTTATTCAAAAGATCCATATTATTTATATATATGTGTTTGATTGTTACTTAACGTGGTTGATTATCTTTACTAGGCCTGGTTTAGGTTAATCAATTATCTGCAATTAAGTAATTTATTAATTGATTGTGGCAAGATTTTGTGATAATACTTGGTTAAGATAATAACAATTAATAGCTAATAAGTGATATGAATTATTAATATGTAATTTAACAGCAACGGGTAATTCGAAGTTGTTAGAATAAATCTTAATAGTTTGTGAAAATGTTAACTGAATAAGGTTTATGTTAATAATGCACGCAAGAGTAATTTCTGGTGTTATTCTAGAGAATCTAGTATTAAGATAAAACTTATTACGATTAGTAACCTTAACAGGAGCTAGTTATATTTGTTTAATTCTCAAAATTAAAGATAAACAGTTCAATAAACATATCTGGAAAACCTGAATTCAATAATAACTACTCTAAGTAAATACATGTTTCTCTATTCCTGATAATTATCTGAAATTACTTTTATCATTTTTTATTGTTTATTTTATATTCGTTATCAATTAAATTGTTCGCACGGAACTAAAACGCCACCTTTTTATCTATAATTTAATTGTTTATAATTTAAAGATTAACTATTTTTAATTACGTTTCCATGTGTTCGACTTGGACTTACTTTTAAAAGCTATATTATATGAACAGGTTATTCTTGCCTGTATTGTGTTATAGTTAATTTTTAGTATTTTTAATTATTTAAAACTTGTTATTATTTTATAGTATAACTTAACACACACCAGAGATCAAGTCAGGTGGGTTGGTGGATTCCATCCTGAAGCTCTTTGAGTGATCCGTGGCCAATCGGTCAAGGAGTGCCATCCCGCAAGTGATATACCTTATTGCCCGAGTGACTGGTCCATTAGGATCAATTATGGTGGTAGTGTTTGTTTGGATAATCTCACGCTGGGGGTGATCTCGACCAATATATGTTATTAAGGCCATGAATTGAGTCTTCAATTCATCAAAATCATTGGCTAAAGGATCTCCTCCAAAGGACCTGGCTGCTTGGCATACATCTCTGATGAGCTGGTGTTGCTGACGGCTAAATGGAAAGTCCAAGTCCGTGAAGATGTATACTAACTTGCTGAATATCTCACGATATCCATTTCGATAGACATCCAGTTCCACATTCTTTTCCGTGTACATTCGGCGTAGTCTCGTTGTCACATAAGTTGCTAAGTTAATTTGTGACATGTGTGGAATGAATCTTGGTACATCTCGAGTTTCCTCATCATAGGCCGAGTGGTTCAGTTCTTCAATTATCAGCTCAACATGATGTCCAATAGTAGAGTGAATGACAATTCTGCAGTTCTCAGTGGCGGTGAGATGTTCTCCAGTTTCAATGAGATCCATAAGTGTTCTCAGATTTCCTACCATCCTGATGTCTGCATAAATCAACGGGTTTCCAGTCTCTCTTTCCAGATGTGCTCCCATCGATCCGAGTAAAGCTTTTTGATTTGATGAGTAAGGGAAACCCGATCCTGCGAGGGCACAATACACCTTGCGATATATTTGCCTTTGGTTACTGTAGAACTCGATTTCTCCTACCGGGTGGTTTGGTGTTTCAGGTAGTTGAGCTTCTCCCCTAATTTGAGCTTCGAGCGAGTCAGCTAACTCTCGAATTTGCTTACGGAGTGTTCGAGATTCTTGTACTCCGTAACTGGCAGCGTAGGAATCATACTCTCGCTCAATTCCTCTGATTAAGCGTTGCTGATGTGGAGTATAGTCATTGGTTGACTCTCTGATAGCTTCTACGATTATGCAGATGTCATCATATTCGTCTATCACATTTATCAGCTCTTGGTGAGTATCTACGAGTATTAATTCTGTAGAAGGATATTGAGAATTGGCAGGTGCAGGAGGAGTAGGCGGAATGGAGCGTGTATCAATAGGTATGTCAAGGTAGTTATCCTCATTTTCGCTGTCATTCCATGAATCTGCTTCTCGCGAATCCGAGAAGCGGGCGTATTCTTCATCTGTTGCTAAGTTGGAAGAAGGTTGAGAATAGTTGATTTCAATGATCCTTTCTTCTGGGGTTGAATTTCGAGGGTTCCCTTCATCATTGCTTTCCAATTTGGCTGCCTTAAAATCTGCAATTTGCTTAAGAAACTTAGGGTAGAGATCTGGATGGCGTGTTGATGTTCGGAGCTCCTTTTCGATATTATACATGCCTCGTAGTCAGGATCGAGTGAGTGGTTTTGAAGGATCGAGGTAAGAATCGAGCATTGCCCCCATGGTGCGGGCGTAGATTGATCTTCGAGATTGGCGAGCGGAAAGATCGTCAACTGATTCATTTGTGACTCCGGATGGCATTGGTTCTTCAGAATTTTGTATCCTCATAACCTTGGCCATTGTTGGAGGTGAATTAGGAAAGTAAGTGAGAGGCGATATTTCTTCTCCGTCTTCCTTCATTTCTTCGGGCTCTTCTTCTTCCTCTTCAGTTTCTTCCTCCGTTTCCTCTTCTTCAGGTTTGAATTCTTCCCTTTCTTCTTCTTCTTAAGGTTCGGATTCTTCTTCTTCAGATGATTCAATTTCTTCCTCTGCCTCCTCATATTCTTTATCCTCTTCTGGTTCGGTTTCAGGGTCGGAGATGAAAATAGCCGATCGATTTATTGATCGCTCGTCATCGGATTCTGACTCATCGTCGGTAGTGATTCTGCCCACTGATATTACATACAAATCTTCTTGCTCTGGAGTGTATTCTGGCTGGTTAATTTTGTAGGTGATGCTTTCTCCATGGGATCGTAGAACGATTGTGTGTTATATACATCAATGACCGCTCTTGCCGTATTCATGAATGGTCTTCCTAAGATAATCAGAATGTTTATGTCTTCATGGATGTCCATTACCACAAAGTCCGTAGGGTAGAAGAATTTGTTGACTTGAACTAAGACATTCTTAGCTATTCCTTTTGGGTATCGAACAGATTATATTGGTTAACTAGCTGGACAGTCATCTTAATGGGTTTCAGGTTTTCAATTTCTAGCCTCTTGAATAAGGAGTAGGGCATAAGATTTATGCTGGCTCCTAAATCGGCTAAGGCGTTGATATCTCCGGATTGGTAAATGGAACAAGGAAGTGTAAATCGTTCGGTGTCTCCTATTTATATGGAAGGCTATTCTTTAGCAGGGCTGAACTCTCAGAACTGAGTGGGATATTGTTTACTTCACGCAGTTTATCCTTGGTAGATAAAAGTTTCCTAATGTACTTGTTACGACCGGAAACTCTAGACATGGTGTCGAGGAATTTACCATCTAATTTAAAAGATGATTAATTCTTTAGTTGAGTTTTATGTCTAACGGGGTAAGGGATTCTTACTTCTTTGTTCATGGTCGGAGTAGGTTCCATTATTGGTGGTTTGGTGGCTAGCTCTTCTTTTATAGGGACAACAGTAGGTGGTTGAGTAGCTGCTTCCTTTGTGGTGGTAACTTGCTTTGCCCCCTCAACATGTAGATTTTGAACCGTGTTACTAGGCAAACTTCCTCTGGGTCTGGTGTCAAGATGCTGTGCCAGTTGTCCTATTTGCGCTTCTAGGTTCTTGAGTACGGCCAACTGGTTTCTCATGAAGAGGTCAGCTTGATCTTTTCTGGCAGATGTCTTCTGGTTGAGTTGGTGCTATCCTTGCATGAACTAAGTGAAGGCATCGTCTGGATTTAAAGCTGATGCATTTGCCTTGGCAGGTTGCTCAGTGGGTTGGTTTGTATCGGTAATAGGTCCAGGAAGTGCGAGGGGTTGGTTGTAGACAAGTTGTTGTAGTTGTGGGTATGGTGGATATCTAGGCGGATATCTTGGTGGGTAAGATTGTTGGTTGTTTCTCGGTGGGAATGGAGGACCTCTGGGTTGGTTGTAGTTGAAAACTGGTGGAAAATTTTGTGGTCGAGCGGGAAACTGGGCATAGTAAACGGTGCCATCTACCTCTTCGTATTCAACCTGGTATTCGCCAGATGGGTGTGGGTTGGTATAGTTTGGGTAGGCTTGCACTTGGTGTACTTGATGTTGTTGTTTCTTGAGTTCTCTGAATTGCTTGACAAGGGAGTCCATCTTCTTAGTGAGTACCTTGTTTGCTTCAATCGTAAGTGGATTCGAGGCAGCGAGAGGTGCTAAAGATGTCGAGTGATCTTCTGAGTTCCAATCATGGTGATGCATAGTCTTGTTTTCAATAAGGTCCCATCCTTCTTCTTCTGTTTTCTTCATGAAGTTCCCTTGTGCAGCAGCATCGAGGGTGGTTCGGTGGTTGGATGCTAAACCATTATAGAAAGTGCATAGCTGTACTGATTTGTCAAGATGATGATTGGGGCACTTCTTTAATGCTCCTTTGAATTGTTCCCATGCGGTGTATAATGACTCGTCAAAAGCTTGTCGGAAGTTCATGATGTCATTCTTGAGTTTGGTTTGCTTGGACGGTGGAAAGTACTTAGTTAGAAACTTCGTTGCCATTACTGTCCATGAAGGGATAGAACCGGTTTCTAAACCTTCAAACAATGTTTGCGCATGATGAGTGAGCAAATAATGGAAAAGATACAAGCGGATCGTATCTTGACTAACTCCGTTTTGTATGTAGGAATTTGAAAGAGAGATAAACTTGTCAAGGTGAGAGTTCGGATCATCATTTGGTAATCCGTGGAATTGACAGTGATTCTGGATTAATTGGATGATGTGGTGCTTAAGCTCGAATGATTGTCCGGGGGTTTCTGGGTCGAGGATCGGTCCACCTCTTCCTTCGATAGAGGGTTTCCTGTTGTCGGCAAGAGTGATGCGTTCAGCCATCGTGTTTCTGAGGGTGGATTGTTTCTTCTCTCGTCAGATTGTGCGAATAATAAGTTCTGGATCAGGAAAGTTAAAAAGTGGTGCAGTGTAACACCCCAAGTTTCAGGTTTTAAAATCGTACGCGGATATATTTTTATTATGAAATATTAATATGTAGATAATAAGATACGAAGGAAAACGTAAACGGTTTTATCAGTTCCAGACTGTAGAGTTTAAATGGGAATAAATTAGATAAATATATGTACGTATGATTTAGGAGTTTATCTAGTTTCATTTTTAAACCTCCAGACACTTCACCTATGGAAGAGAAAACGCAGGAAGCATCCCCAAACCCTAAAATCAGTCTCTAATCTTTGATTCAAGCCTTAGAAACTCGAATTCATCATCTTTGGAGCATCTCTAACATGTTGTAAGTTGAATTCTTCCATGATTTAACCTAGTTTTTGGGGTTTTATGAGATTTTGATGGGTTTTGTATAAATAAGAGTTTTAATACGAAATTAGGGTTTGGGTTTACTTAAATTAGTGTTAATTAGTGTTTTGGTTATGATTATAAATGATGTATCATCATGAAAGTGATTAATTTGAAGTATGTAGCATATGATCAAAGTGGGGTTTTGATGGGAATTCATGAACTAGTGATTTTTATATGAAATTAGTGTTTATTATGTTAAATAGATGTTAGTAAAGCTTAATAGTGAATGAATTAACATGTAAATAAGTTAGAGATTTATAAGTTAGTAATATGTTCATAAAGGTTTTGATGAATTAAGAGGAATTCATGTAATAAGCTTAATAGTGTAATTAAAAGTGTTAATAGAGTATGAATATGATTAATAGTTAGCTTAATGATGATTAGTGCCTTATAGTGTTGTATGTATCATGTATGAATTATGTAGGTGATAAAGACGTGGAGTGCTTTTATTGGTGAAATCGTCGTGTAAGAGATTGTGGTGAGTGATACGGGGGTTAAACAGGTGATTTGGTTGTGTAGTACCGAATAGCTTGCGGGCTAGAGGTTTGCACAATCAAGGAAAATTAATTGTATGTTTGTTTATTTATGTTTGTTGCTTATAATAGTTAATGGTGTTAAATTACTTGTTATGTTTAAAAGTTATGTGAATACATGTTATTTGGAAAAGTCAGTAGTGATTATCTCATTAGCGAGTAATGAGTATGTCACTAGCTTGAAGGTAAAGGAAAGAATTGGTGGAGAATAGTGTATGATTCGATTGTGTTGGATCCAGATTACTGTTGAGTAAGAGGCTAGACAATTGGGTGTAAGATAACTTGATAATATATGTAGATTAAATATTTGAGATTTTGTGATTATGATGTTATGTTAAATTAATAGTGTATGATTCGATTGTGTTGGATCCGGATTACTGTTGGGTAAGAGGCTTCACAATTGGGCAGAAGATAAAGTGTTAATATATGTGGATTATGTGGAATATGTGTATACAGTGAAAGAATATTAGTATGCATATTGTTGCGGTATGGTACTAAGTGAAATAGTGTTAGCATGCATATCAATGTGATATGGTGCTCAGTGATCAGTGTTCAGAGTATAGTGATGTTGTGATTATGTTATTGTATTGATATATGTTGAGTGTTATGTTGATTGCTTGTTTAATTTCCTGTGTACTCACTAAGCAGTTGTGCTTACCCGTTTTAGTGTTTATTATGTAGGTTGAAGTTTTGCTAGAAACATGTGGATAGAAGATGTATAAGAGATGTTGATATGATTTATGGAGCATGCTTATGGTTAGATTATATTCATTCTTTTGAATTGTTGTTTTGATGCTCAATTGTGTAAATCGCCCAAACAAAGAGTTTTCGAATTTAAACATGTTGGTCAATATATATTAGTTGACTTTGAAAGTCAAATAGAGTTATGGTGTATAGTGTATGTAGTTGTCAAGGATATGAAGTAATTTGAGTGTTTTGGTTTGGGTCAAAGTGTTGAAAAGTGATTTAGTGTCGATAATGATTGGTTGGTCAAAGATGAAGTTGACAAATAGTCAACATGGTTGAAAGAGTCAAATAAATGTGGTATTGGGTGGAGTGGTGGTGTTATATAATAGATTTGGTGAAAGTGTCCAAATGGACACCAAAACGGGTCAAAGAGTTAAATCGGGACAGAATGTAGCTATATGAGTTTGGCCTAGTGTATTAAACTTGTTTTGATAGGTTGAGAATGTGGAAAAGGGGCAGAAGCTAAAACCATGTAGTTTGAGATATAGAGTGTTCACTAAAAGTGGTTAAAATGGTCAAAAAGTGGTTATACGTTCGTTTTCTCGTAAAACGTGTATTTTGGAAAATTGTAAAAAGGGAAATTTTCGTATTGTCATTTTGGAGGTGCATGCAAATTTTCAGAGTCTAATTCCTTACTGTTTAGGAGTTATTCATGTTTGAATTTCGTATTTTTGCAAAAAGTGGTGCAGACCTGCTGTTCTAAGTCCAATCCGGCGGATTCAGGTTGAATCCGGTGGATTCATGTTGAATCCGGCGGATTGGGTGACCGGATTGGTTTGAAAGGGTTCTGAAAATGGAATTTTGTCGAATTTGGGGTGAATCCGGCGGATTCATAATGAATCCGGCGGATTCGTTGGGGATTCAGAAGGTTGATTTTAAAATAGTCATAAAAGATGAACCGTAACTCCGTTTTTGACGTTCTTTATATCGCCGAAAATGTGAGAGAGTCTACTTTCCAATGGTAATGTCTTTTTGATGAAATTTGTATTGATTCAAATAACTAAATTATGTGTAAGTGTATTGGTACAAAGAAATTTAGAAGTTGTTGGGTTAAATGAATTAGTAAATATGTATGGGACCTAATAGAATACGTTATAGTGTATAAAATAAGTGTTTAAAAAAAAAATTTGGTTCTGTTTTTGGGGCGTTTCATGCAGACCTAGAAGTACAGATCATACACTAAAAAATAAACAGATTAAAGAAAATAAACTATTAAAATTTATTTTTTTCGAAAGGCTGATATCTTAAAAGTAGGCTAGAAAATATGATCGGTAAGGCATCTGTGTCGGACAGTTAGTCTCCCCGGCAGCGGCGCCAAAAACTTGATTGCGTCCGCTACGGTCGTTTCGCAACAGCCGCCATCGGTGGTTTTAAATTTATAAATGATGGGGTCTATGTGACACCCGCCAAATTAGGACTTGTATTAGTGCCTAATCAGCTTGTTAATACGTGTAATTAGTTTTGTAATAGGCTAATTATGTGTATCATTATATATATTTGAGAATATATACACGTACGCGATTTATTTGAATCGTGCATTTTCATATCGGGCGAATCCCGATACAATAATACGGACGTTGGTGAACTCAATTTATTAAATAATACGAAATTATTTGATAAACATAATTATTTCCAAATATTATTTGGATAATACTCCCTAAGTATTTTGATATCGTATAAAATGCTCAAACGCGACCGAAAATGCGCGAGACGCGCCCGACAATCAGAAAACGTAAAAACATATTTTATAACTTAAAATATATTATTTGGTAGGATATTGATTTCTTAATATATCGTGAATTATAACGATAACGAAAACGTTTAAATAAAACGTTACGCGATGTAACAAACGAAACACGAGCATGTAAATCAATACCGACATCATAACCGAACATTTTTATAAATGTTTTCCAAGTATTATGAGTAATACTTCAATTTAAAAATATCGAAATTCGAATGTCATTTAAAACACGTACGTATAATGTTTAAATCATAAATGTACGTTTAAACGATCGGGTAAACAAACACGGATATAATACCATCAATTGGGAGGCAAGATTTTAACAACCTCACATCCCATTTTCATTATAAAAATCGGCCAAAAACGAGATCCACAAATGGTGGATCTTGTTCTTGACTATAAGTACACAAACACCATCCTTAATGCCTCATTCATCACCACTCCACTTCTCTCACTACTCTCTCACTAAAACACACACCCTACTCCTTCTTTCCTCCTCCCATTCGGCACCACCATCCACCACCTCATCACCATCATCCACCACCATCTTTTGAAGAAAAGAGCAAAGGAAAGGAGCAAGAAAAGCAAAGCAAAGCCGTGCACCGTCTCTACGTTTTCGCCTTTAGATCATCTATTCTTGTAAGGATCTTCAAAACCTTTCACTAGTTTTACTTGGGTAACACTTTTTTACATGTTTAGTTGTTTATTTAACAAGTACATGTCCAAATCTAAGCTTGAAACACGTTTTTACAAAACATATATATATCACAGTTTTCTGTCTCTGAAAACCGTCTCACGAAAACGACCATAACTTGAGTTCTATGACGAACCAACACATGAATCTTATACCAAAATCTCCATATGGATGTCTTCTACAAAAAGTTCTTCTTTGACCATTTCCAGAAATACACGGATTTTAGTGTAGAAGCTGATCTTGAGCTAGTATCTGTTTTAGACCAAAACCGACCACTCTTCATATTTATTTTTGTTTAAAATAGTAAATGAAATTGTAAAATTACCATAAAATTCATAAATGAATTAGACATATGGATGTCCAACTGTGATTTTTGGTGAGACTTGGTTTGGATTAAAAGTGTAGAAAACGAGAGGTTCATCGAGTCGAAAATCTGAAAACATAAACATAAGGGCCGTTTTAGTCATTTCACAAAACAAACACTTCGGGTGAACCCCGACACGAACCAAAAATTTTATTGAACTTATTGGACCATTTTAAGACTTGTGTAAAAGTCTCGGGTCAAACCGAGCACGTTTGACCATCGAACCGAAAGTGAAAACTTGATCAGCCGCTAGTGTCGCTAGAGGGCCAAATCCTATAGCGACACTAGCCCAGTGACGCCTAAACTGATTAAGTGTCGCCTAGCGACACTCAACCTAGTGACGCTAAAAATCAATATAGTGACACTGACCGAATGTCGCTACCTTATCCAGTGTCGCCTATAGCGACACTAAGCTTAGTGTCGCCAAAATCTATATGAAGTCGCATATAGCTACACTTACACTAGTGTCGCCATATTTAAGAAGTGTCGCCTATAGCGACACTAATCTAATGTCGCTAATCAATTAAAAATCATAAATCTAGCGACATTCACTTAGTGTCGCCTAACTAGTGTCGCCTACAGCGACACTAGCCCAGTGTCGCCAAAATCAGAGTTGAGTTATTTTCCTAAGTATAGGAATATATTATACTAAGCAAATCAAACATGATACGACTTATACACAAGATGAATATACTTTATTAAGTATACAACAACACGAGTATAATAATAATAGTTGAGATTATTATTACAAACCATTACCAACGGGCCGTACACGTTTTCAAAACACAAATATACAAATCAAACCAAAATCATTTGGACATTACTAGTTGGATGAACAACTAGCATGGACGGTCTTTTGAGACGTCTACATATACTTATAACCTTGCGCGTTTTGAACGCCCGACAGGTTACAGTCTTTGGACACCTCGTTTCACCACGTCACATTTGGTTCACTGCATATCATCAGACTTAGGTGAGTCTCATAGCCCCTCATTTTACTGTTTTAAACCCAGGGGTGGGAATACATGCTCAGTTTTATTTACGTGTGAACACAAGTACAAAACTTGATATATTGACTGCATGAGTTGTTTTTACCAATCATGAAGCCCTCCACATCATAGTTTATTAGTATGGATTTAGCGTGAGTGTTAGTGTATGGTACCATATGGGATTGACAATCCCCGTCCGAGGTAGTCGCGCTACCACGACTGCGGTCGAACGGACACATTATCATTTGTTCACACAAGTGTATGATTAGGCACATGCAGGAGGCAAATTCGATTAGGCACTTGATTGTGATCCTGACCCCTTAGTTAAGCTCAAACTATGAGCTCATGGCACTAATATACATATTTATTTGATTGATTTCAAATCATTATACTAAATCTTGTGGTTCATACATTATGATTTACTTTCACACCTGTGAGCTTACCAGCTTTTAGTTGACCTTTTAGCGTGTATTCTCAGGTACACAGTAGTAGTAGGACTGCTCAGGATTATCTAGCTCGAGTCGCATTCAGACATCAGGAGATTCACATGCATTTCTACATTTTGTACAATTAGATATGCCTTAGAATCTCTAACTTTTAGCTTACGAGCTTTTGTAAACATTATATTATTGTAAAACGTGTATTTTCTCAATGGAAGTGTAAAACGACGCATATAGAGTCGTTCATGATATCTTTGTGCTTTGTTTATTGATTAGTCGCGCCCCGACCCGATTCGTTTCCGCAACCCGAATTTGGGGGTGCGACAGATTGGTATCAGAGACTAAGGTTATAGTGAACTAGGTTGCATTAGTGGGCCTAGACTATGACCGTTAGGCAGTATTTTCTTATTAGGTATGACTGGTTCAGGAATCACATCATACGACTTTAATTTAACATAGCCTGATCAACTATGTACAATTAAGGAAAGATGATGTGAGGTCTGAAACGGTTATGTTGAACAGGGATACACTAGTTGACTCTGACCACGAGAGAAACGAGACTTATACATGTTTGTGCTAGACCACTAGGCTATATTATATGATATATATATATATATATATATATATATATATATATATATATATATATATATATATAGGCCCCACGATATTCACTAAACGCTCTTGCCACAGACATGGCAGACATTCCTCATCTAGCACCAGCTGACACAAAGAACGAGACTCAAACTACCGAGGAGGTAACCGCGTTACCTGTCTCACCGGCACGAAGTTCCCCTGAACCTCTCTACTATACCACTGGGGAGGCACGAGTCACATAAAACCACAGGAGGGGTTCCGGATATGTCCGTGCTAGCCCTTATCTCAATCACACTAGTGATACTTTAACCTGGACACGCCATCCAACTTACCCCTGTAGGTGGGATTGGCTACCCACAACTCTAAACACCTGGAGGTCTGAGGAAGACATACAAATTCCTAATGACTCCCTGGACATCTCCCCATATACTCAAGAACCCATCCATCATACTGTTCCAGTGTTAGCTGCTCGACTACACCATCATGAGGCAAGACTAGAAAGCTTGGAACGAGAACAATACATAGTACAGATGTACTGGTTACGTCAATCACATGACTGCATTGCAGAACTCTTCCAAGAATGCGAAAAGAGGACCCAGACAATGGAAATGATTCATCAACAAGTAATTGATGACAGGAGCACAATTGATCTCCTGCAGGCAAGACTGGAAGAATGTGAGCAACGCTCACGAGAAGCTGATGAGTACTCCCGTGAATTAGTACAACGGCTAGTTTTGGCAGAAGATAATGCCAGACAAGCCAGTAGACTTGCAACCACCGTGGACCACCTTATCACCCTCATGTCACAAGTGAACTTGCGCCGAAATTAGAGTAGTATCTATCTTGTAATTTATCCAGCTATCTGTGAAGGACTCTGTTAATTTCATATGGATGTATAAATTCCTGACATCTTTTGAAATCCTTGCGATCATGTACCTTTTGGGAACTCTTATCTTGTAATCTAATCTTATTATCTAATGAAATATGATTATCACTTCGTGCTATTGTATATTACCTCCTTATATATATATATATATATGTGATATATCATGACCTTGTACAAACATCTCATTTATCTCTCCCCTTTGTGTTCAGCATTATGCCTCCGAGACGTACGTTTAATCAAGCTGATGTTGACTGATGTATCACAAAAAGTCACATTTTTACATGCATTAATTGTCCCATATTTAGCTCTTTTCTAACAAATACATCTTAAAATCATCATTATTCAATAACTTTTGTTAGAAAGGTATAAACTTGTCGATCTTTTGAAAATCAAGCAAAAAGGGCGGAAAACTGACCTAAATAGGCACCGTTTTGAGCCTAACCCTAATTCCACTGTAAACTTCATACCAGAACCTCATAATTGTCTTATTTTGTAGCTATGGAGACTACGAGAACGTATATATATGGATTTCTCAAGATGGATCAAGGATGAGAGAGTTACGCAGCAAACAGCACAACCGAAGACTACGAAATGTATTTTGGACACGCCCAGGCCCCACACATCCAATTTCTACCAAATTGGCATCATTAGAAGCGTAACGGAATTACGAAGCTGTAGGTAAAAGAATTAAGTCAAACGGACGAGAAACGAAGAAGATACGGCCTTCCGAAGCAACAAGAAAAGCCGAAGAAATCACACGGCCTAGCACACGGCCACCATGAAGCCATGTACGGCCCATAGGAATCCGTGTACGGCCCTGGTTGGTCTCACACGGCCTCGTTTTGCTTTGTTTGCTTGTACGTGCATGCTTGTGGACTTGTACTCTTGCATCCTTGGTTGCCTATAAATAGAGCACCTCTCATACTCATTTCACACACCATTTCTTCACAAGAAATTTCTCACTTTCTCTCTCACACACTCTTTCTCTCTCTAGTTTAGATTAGGTTAGTTTCTCTCTCTAGTTTCTCTCTCTAGAGAACTAGAGAGATGTAGGCATGGTTCGAGTAGGGAAGATAGCTGTAGCTTGGGAATTTTATTGTATTGAAGTTTTCAAGATTCTAGCTTGTACTACTTAGTGTTACGCTGCTTAAATATTAGTTATTACTTATTCCTTTACTTACATTTATTATGTTTTGTTTGCATGATATCTTTGTTTGTGTTGCGAATATTGCCATGCTATTTACGTAGTTTAATACTATGATTGTTGGAATGTAGATATTAGGATTATGGATAATATTTAATTCATTGGGGTACTCATTATGAAATAACGGAGGTAACGTTATACGGCTTTCATTTGTATAGCGTCGGAAATATCACTAATGTGTGGAGTACGGAACTTGGAAGCTATGAAAGTCGTGGGCACAATCCGTTGTGGAATAATGTTCCCAATATTATGATTGGTGATTGTTTTGCTGTGTATCTGGTTGAGTTTTACATGAATATAGAGTTAATAAAGTATCCACCCTTTCCAGTCTTTCACGTGACTATTGCCTTAGGATAGGATCTGATCAACCCTAATACTACGTAGATATAGTTATCTCATATTACCGTATGAAGCTATGAATATTCCGTAATTCGGCATAGTACTTCGAATAGCGTTGGAAACACCTCGTGTGGAGTATAAATACGTGGAAGCTAAGGAACTGCCGTAGGTTTATTTCATCGTGGAATACCTAGAAATCACCCTTTTAGAATATGGGTCTAGGAACAATAAAGCTGTGGAAATGCTCGCTGCACCGTACACCATTAGTACACCAAGGTTAAAATACAGCTGTGGAAATGCTCGCTGCACCGTACACCGTTAGTACACCAAGGTTAACATACAGCTGTGGAACTACTTTAATCTACAGTACACCGTTAGTATGCCTTGAGTCTGGAACACTGTGGATATGCCAAATGCACTGTACACCGTGAGTATACCTTGAGTCTGGAACACTGTGGATATGCCAATTGCACTGTACACCGTGAGTATTCCTAGGGTTGAACGCCTGATAGCAAAGGAGGGTCTAATTCATGACGGAGTTGATTATGCTTAAACCTGATATAAATGAGTTCTGAAAAGAAAGCAAGTATTCGGCTGTAATACAAGATGCTTAAACCGCTTAACTCAACATAACCGATAACTCAACGTATACAACATACAATTCATACTTACCTAGATAAACTCAGATAGATTTAGGTGTTAAGAAAGGTCAGATAGAAAATTACAGTTTGTTACCTTATGCCTACACCTAGGATATATCATCCGTAGAGGTCGCTTAGTCTTACAAGGCAAGTGAGGGGGGTTTGAACAACCTGTTTCTGATCAGCATCAGGATAATCTAGGATTCAGTGACATATGCTTTTAGGCTTTTAGACTAAAACATAGGGTCCTAGTGTTTACACCGACTGTCCATCTGATGATTTGCCCAAGGTAGTCTCCAATCATCTGTATAATGAATATCATCCAGAAACCCTAAATATCGAAGTTTCAGCAATCACGCTCTACCTGTTGCCTACTCTGTATTTTATTTACTTATTTTATTTAGTATTAGATAAACCAACCAAAACCTACCTACTTTTATAAACCCATCCTATCAGAAAGCTCGTTTACGGTAAGTCTTTTTTAGTTCCATTCGCTCCGATTTTAAGAACGACACTCGAGTTATACTTACTGTTTACTCCCCAAAAAGTAGGCAGTACTTATAGTTTGAGCCCCAGCTCATATAAATTTAAAACCTAACACGTTCGCGTTGTTGCGCCGTTGTTTGCAGGACCGCCGTGCCCCCACCGGACGACGACCGCGGCAGAGTCAGCATTCTGACGGCGCAACATTGACCGACTTGTTGCACAAGGGGTAGCTGATGCTCTAGCTGCCCGACAGCAACAATCTGAGACCAATGAAACACTAAACAACACACCTCCATCAAAGCCTTGTTCATACAAGGACTTTCTGAATTGTAAACCACTGAACTTCAAGGGCACCAAGAGTGTTATTGGTTTATTGCGTTGGAATAAGAAAATGGAGTCGGTCTTTTGAATATGTAACTGTCAGGAAGACTGCAAGGTCAAGTACTCCACCTGCACCTTCATGGATGGTGCCCTGACTTGGTGGAATACTTATGCATAGACTGTGGGCATTGACACTGCTTTCTTAACACCGTGGGAAGAAGTAAAGAAGATGATGAAGGACGAGTACTGTCCACGAGATGAGATCCAACAACTGGAACACGAGTTCTAGCACCTCACCACCCAAGGCAATGATATTGCCGGCTATACCACCCGATTCAACCAACTGGCACTGCTGTGCCCATCCCTTGTTGATCCGGAATATAAGCGGATCGAACGTTACATCTAGGGACTTCCTTCACGCATTCAGGGTATGGTTACTGCTTCCAACCCCACTACCATTCAAAGTGCCGTTCGTATGGCACACAATCTCATGGCACAAGTGGTTTACGAAGGAACACTTGTTGCCAACACCAACTCAAACCAGTCTGGAGAAAACAAACGAAAATGGACTGGGAACTCCAATACCAACTAGAGCCAAAACCAATAACCCTCCTAACGGCTTGAGACTGTTAAAGACTACAACTCCAACTCAGAAACAAAAAGGGGTTACACTGGAAATAGACCCTTCTGTTCCAAGTGCAACCGCCACCACGATGGTCCTTGCGGTACACCTTGTAACAATTGCCAACGTTATGGGCATCTTGCCAAGGACTGCAGGGCTACCAAAACAAACTCCAGCACCAACACCAGTCAACCAAAAGCCTGCTTTGAGTGTGGCAATACTGGGCATTTCAGGAACGACTGTCCGAAACTGAAAAACAAGGGCAACAACAACAACACTGCAAAAGGTAGAGCCTTTGTCTTGAACTCAGGGGAAGCCCGCCCCAACCCGAATGTGGTCTCGGGTACGTTCCTCCTCAACAACTAAACTGCCTCAGTTCTATTTGATACTGGTGCTGATAGAAGCTTTATATCTGATGAATTTTGTCCACTACTTGACATCACTCCTGTGACTTTAGATGTTAAGTACATTGTAGAGCTAGCAAATGGAAAACTCATTGAAACTAATAGTGTGATACCCAATTGCACTTTAAACCTCACTGACGAATTATTTCCCATTGATCTCATCCCTATCGATATCGAAAGTTTCGACATCATCATTGGCATGGATTGGCTGTCTAAGCATCGTGCCGAAATCATCTGTTTCGATAAAATCGTCCGTATACCTCTCACCTCCGGTAGTACTCTAGTCATACAAGGGGAGACTGGTGGGACGAGACTAAACATCATATCCTGCATGAAAACCCGTAAGTATTTGAGAAAGGGTTATCAGGCAATCCTCGCACATGTCATGGAGAAAAAGTCGGAGGATAAACAACTTGAGGATGTGCCAATCGTTCGAGACTTTCCGAAAGTCTTTCACGAAGAACTGCCTGGTCTTCCACCAACGAGACAGGTCGAATTCTCTACCGATCTTGTGCCCAGTGCAGCACCCGTGGCGCGAGCTCCGTATTGTTTAGCCCCATGCGAACTTCAGGAGTATTTACCCAGTTACAGGAACTCTTGGACAAAGGATTCATTAGACCAAGTTCCTAACCCTGGGGAGCTCCGGTCCTATTTGTCAAAAAGAAAGACGGTTCTTTTCGCATGTGCATCGATTACAGGGAACTGAACAAGTTAACTGTCAAGAACCATTATCCACTCCCACGCATCGATGATCTATTCGACCAACTTCAAGGGTCAAGCTTCTATTCCAAGATCGATCTGCGATCTGGATATCATCAACTACGAGTTCGCGATGTTGACATTCCGAAAACTACTTTCCGAACTCGTTACGGGCATTATATGTTTCAAGTCATGCCCTTCGATTTAACGAATCCACCGGATGTATTCATGGACCTTATGAACCGAGTGTGCAAAACATATCTCGACATTTTTGTCATTGTATTTATTGATGACATCTTGATCTACTCGCGCGACGAACGTGAACATGCGCAGCATCTCAAAACCATTCTAGAACTACTCAAGCACGAGGAGTTATATGCAAAATTCTCTAAGTGTGAGTTCCGGATGCAAACTGTACAATTCCTTGGATACATGATTGACAGTCAAGGAATTCATGTTGATCCCTCAAAAATCGAGGCTATCAAAAATTGGCAATCGCCAACAACTTCAATCGAAGTACGGCAGTTTTT